>BSBN01000877.1:3000000-3467500 GCA_027924645.1 Cunninghamia lanceolata | reverse complement strand
TATTCTTCATACTTGGAAACCTTCTAAAATTTTACTCTTTCCTTCACAACAAAAAACAACTTCAGTGACCCTTGAAATTCGGTGAGATAGATCCAAAAAGAATAGCTTTATTGCCTTTTTTAACAAAAGAGGACGTCAACTTTAATATCACAGACTGACCGTTTGACAAAACTTGCCATTTAAAACTTGACCCTCCGATTTGTGCGGCCCGCCATTTGTTATTTAAACTTAAGCCGTTGATCGGCTTTTTCACGCCCACTATTGAATCTTCCACCGGCGCTCACCCGATGCCTAGCACAAGGGGCCGGTAACATCAACGACGTTGATACCCTTTCTTTATAACTTAAACCCCCGATGACCTCTTTTACCGGTCAATTTAAGTTTATAACAAAAAAGTGCATAGAGTTATGACGGCCAAAGTTAAACAATGTATAAACAATGTAAAAGACTTAGTCAATGTTGAGACAACCACACTTACCATATCAACCACTATAAACCTTGTCAAAAATCACATACTCCAAATACTAAAACACTGAAATGAAACACCATGCTTCATCAGACTGCCACTGTAATGAACTCAATGTAGATGGAGTTAATATAATGCATATTAACATTTGTCAAATGATGCAAGCCCTTGCCTTAAACCAAAAATTGATAATATGCAATGAATGTCATCCACTGAAATGACTAAGTTACAGAACAACTTCACACAAGATCAACATTGATGTCATTACCATGAAGGACCACTGAAAGATCAAAACTGAGAGATCTAACAACCATTGTCACTGATGAAGACCATATCACTGAACTGAAAAACCATTGCCATTGATGAAGACCATGTCACAGATCTAACAACCATTGTCACTGATGCAGACCATATCACTGAACTGAAAACCATTGCCATTGATGAAGACCATGTCAGATAATCTGTCAACTGCATCTTGTGAAAACTGTGAAATGCAACATCCTGATATCCTGATATTTTGACATCAATGAAAAGACAACATCCTGAACTGTGAAATGTGCTACAAAACTCCCCCTTTGTCTTTGACATTGATGGCAAAACCATAACTGATTTCTCCCCCTTTTTGACATAAAAATGTCAAAGGCAAAAAAAATAACACCACAATCAATAGATTCCTGTTCTTGTAAATACAATCCTCCGAAATTTTTTTTGTCAAAACCAACACTTTACTTCAAACTGATCAAATGTACAATACTATAACACTACCAACCACAAAAATATGTACAAAAACTATATACAGGCTATGTACAAATGAGATTCAGGACATTAAAATAATCTAGAAAACAACTCCCCCTGAATCTGATATCTCTGTAACTTACTGAAGAGAGACAAGAGACAGAACTCCCAGTCTCTGTCTCAGAGTTTCAAATGTCTCCTTTGGCAAAGGCTTTGTGAAGATGTCAGCCAACTGATCACTAGTATGCACATATTCCAAAGCAACTTCATTTTCAATCACCTTTTCCCTTAGAAAATGATATCTGATAGCAATGTGCTTAGTTCTTGAATGCATTATAGTATTCTTTGACATATTGATTGAACTTGTGTTATCACAAAGAATAGACACAGGCTTTTTAACCTCAACCTTAATATCAAGAAGTGATTGTACCATCCAAAGTACCTGTGTACAACATGATGAAGCAGCAATGTACTCAGCTTCAGCTGTAGATAGAGAAACACAATCTTGTTTCTTACTCTGCCATGCAACCAATCTGCCACCCAGAAAGAAAGCTGCCCCACTTGTGCTTTTTCTGTCATCAGGACACCCTGCCCAATCTGCATCTGTATAGGCAAGAAGTGTAAAATCATTGTGTCTAGGATACCATAAACCAAAATCAATTGTACCCTTAATATATCTAAAGATTCTCTTAACAGCATTCAAATGTGATTGTTTAGGACAAGCTTGAAATCTAGCAACCAAACAAACAGCCTGCATAATATCAGGCCTAGAAGCAGTGAGATATAAAAGACTCCCAATCATAGATCTATACAGAGATTGTTCTACTTCAGGTGATTCATCATTTTTACTTAGCTTATGCCCTGTCTCCATAGGAGTACCCAAAGGTTTGCAATCATCCATTTGAAACTTCTTTAACATCTCTTTGGCATATTTATTTTGTGAGATGAATATTCCCTTTTCAAGCTGAGATACCTGAAGACCAAGAAAGAAGGACAATTCTCCCAACATAGACATTTCAAATTCTGATTTCATGATGTTAGGAAATGAATGACTCATATCATCATTGTTACTACCAAAAATGATATCATCTACATAAATTTCAACAACCAGAATATCCTCACCTTTGATTAAATAGTATAAATTACTATCCACACCTCCTTTTGTGAACCCCTGTTCCTGCAAAAACTTATCCAGTCTATAATACCAAGCCCTTGGAGCTTGCTTTAAACCATATAAAGCCTTTTTCAACCTGTAAACATGATCTGAATTATCTTTATTCACAAAACCTTCTGGTTGTTCCATGTAGACTTCTTCTTGAAGATCTCCATTTAGAAATGCTGATTTTACATCCATTTGGAAAACTTTGAAATTTTTATAAACTGAAAAAGCTAAAAACATCCTTATAGCTTCTAATCTAGCAACAGGAGCAAATGTTTCTTCAAAGTCAATAACTTCAATTTGTGAATACCCTTTGCAAACCAGTCTGGCTTTGTTTCTAACAACTTTACCTTTATCATCAAGCTTATTCCTAAACACCCATTTTGATCCAATGACATTCTTACCTTCTGGTCTTGGAACAAGTTCCCATGTTTTGTTCTTTTCTATTTGGCTTAACTCCTCTTCCATGGCATTAACCCATGCTTCATCTTTGCTGGCCTCAACATAATTCTTTGGTTCCATTTCAGATATCAAACACACATGTGCTTGATTATGTGCAGCAGCTTGCTTTCCTCTTCTTGTTAAAACACCACTGTCCTTATCCCCAATGATCAACTCATGAGGATGATCTCTTTGAAATGCCTTTGAAAGAGTCTTTGTCTTGACATCAACAAATTTTTCAGGATCTTCTTCCTCTTCCTGAATTTCTTCTTCCTTTTGTGAATGATGATCAACTTCAATGTCATGAATTAACTGCATACAGGGCCTTAATTGAACTCTGTTCAGAGTATATACAGCTGTATGAACAGCTTCTCTCCAATAGACATTAGGCAGATTTGCATCATGTAGTAAAGTTCTTGCCATTTCTTTTACAGTCCTGTTTTTCCTTTCAGCTACTCCATTTTGCTGTGGAGTTCTAGGAGTGGAGAATTGCCTTCTTATCCCATGTTTTTCACAATACTCCTCAAATTCCTTTGAAGTGTACTCTCCTCCATTGTCTGACCTTAGACATTTTAGCTTGAAATCAGATTCCTTTTCAACCATCTTCTTGAAGATTTTGAATCTATCAAATGCCTCTGATTTATGCCTTAAGAATGTTACCCATGTCAATCTTGAAAAATCATCAATGAAAAGCATAAAATACTTTTCTCCTCCCAGAGCTTTAGTCCTTGTAGGACCACACAAATCTGAATGTACCAGCTGCAGAGGTTTTGAAGAAAAATACTCCTTAGGCTTGAAACTAACTTTAGTTTGCTTACCCAGCTGACACTCTTTGCATATAGTATTACTTGGTTTTGAAATATGAGGCATATTTCTGACATTGTGATTTTTGCTAATTCTCACAAGATTGTCAAAATTCACATGACCAAGTCTTCTGTGCCATAACCAGCTTTCCTCAATTTGACCCATGAAACAGATATGACTATCAACACTTTTAGTTTCTGAGTTATGAAGATTGTAGATGTTACCACTAGTCCTTAGACCTGCTGCAATAACTTTACCTGATTTCTTTTTAATCTCACATCCATGTGCATCAAAAACCACATTAAAACCATTGTCACATATTTGACTGACACTTAACAGGTTGTGCTTCAGTTCTTCTACAAAATACACATCATTTAGTGGTGTTTCATCATCAAGAAGAATTGTACCTTTGCCTCTGATCATAATACAATCATTATTTCCAAACATAACAGAGCCTTCATTAATGTCTTCAAACTTAACAAACTTATCTTTGTCCCCTGTCATGTGGTTGGAGCAACCACTGTCAATCACCCACTGTTCCTTTCTTTTGGCATGAAAAGCAGCTTGTGCAATCATAACATCTAAGCTCTTATTGATTACCTTAGGTTTCCAAACAAGCAATTTCTTTTCAGAATCCAAAGAAGACAAACCTGAGACAGTATTTCTTGTTGTTTGCTGCATTTGCAATGAAGGTCTACAGAATTTTGCAATATGCCCAAAATTTTTACAATTGTAACACTTCAGACTTCTTAAGAACATGAATGGATGCATTTCTCTTCTGATTCCAAATCTACATTCACTAACTTTGTGTCCAAACCTGTTGCAACAAAAACAATATCCAGTAAAGTGAGCATTATACCTGAAAGTATCACTTCTGTTGTAGTTTGTTGTCCTTATGATTGATTTTCCTTTTATACTAGCCTTTTGAGAACACTGTCCCTCTTCAAATCCAAGACCTGATTTATCTTTGAATCCTTTTTGTCTATCAAGAAGATCATCTAATTTATCACTGCTTCTGCACATATCAAGTCTTCTTCTTAGACCAACAATTTCAGCTTCAAGTGTATGACATTCCTTGTCCTTGTTATTCAATTCTTTGTCTTTATCATCAATAATTTTCTTACTTTCTTCAAGAGAAAGAATTAGATCAGTAATCTGTTTCTCATAACAAGTTAACTTGTTATTCATGATATCATTTTCTTTTTGAAACTGACTTCTTTGAGCAATGATTTCCTTCTTAAGTTTCTTGACTTGACTTAATGCACATATCAATTCTCCTTCAAAGTCAATAACAGCTTCACAACTGTTTGATTGTTCTTCACATTTTTCATTTTCATTTAGAATAGCCATAAACAAAGTCTGTGCATTTTCATCAAGAAAATCATCTGAATCACTTTCAGTCATATCAACATTTTTTATGAACAGACTTCTTTTCTTTCTGAAATTATTTTTCCTTCTAGAAACAAACTGTTTCTTTTTGAATTGCTTCTTGTTTTCATCTTCATCACTGTCTGGATCTTTGTAAGGGCACTGAGCTGCATAGTGTCCAATCTTTCCACACTCAAAACATTTGAATGGAAGCTTACCTTTGTACTTACCAACAGATCCCTTCTTTAACTTGCTTGCAAGAGATATTTCTTGTTCATCATCCAATTCATCTGAATCAGAGATCTCCTTTTCTTTTCTGACTGATTTGAAAGCAGCTTCTTTGCTTGAAGGTATGTCATTGCTAATCCTCATCTCATAAGCTGTGAAAGTGCCATGAAGTTCATCAAAGGTAACTTTGCTTAAATCTCTTTCTTCAACAGCAGACACTTTGGATTCATATTTTGGATTTAAGGTCCTTAAGATTTTTGTAACAACTGTCTTCTCTTCCAGTGTATCACCAAGTCCTCTGATAGCATTTACAATTTCTTGGACCCTTAAAAGATATTCTGCCACTTTCTCATCATCACTCATTCTGAGACTTTCAAATTTTGCTCTGTAGGATTGCAGTTTTGCTTCTTTGATTTTATCATCTCCTTGATAGATATTTGACCATTTGTCCCATATTTCCTTGGCTGTTTTACACTCCATGATTTTTACAAGTATGTCATTGGTAAGACCACAACATAATGCATTTTTAGCCTTAGCATTATTTTCATATGCTCTTTTCTCATCAGCTGTGCTAGGAGGATTTGTAGCAGTATATCCAGTAACAATAGCATCATACACATCATAGCCCAGAGATGACAAATATGACTCCATCCTGAATTTCCAAAAAGCATAGTTAGAGCCATCAAACATAGGTGCCTTATAATTTGAGTAACCTTCTTGACTTGCCATGATAAGTATTCCAGAAATATGATCTACCCAAGCTGATTAAGCTTTGACAGGGTACCAGGCTCTGATACCAATTGTAGGAATACACACAACACTGAGAGGGGGGGTGAATCAGTGTTGTTAACAATTTTAAAACTTTTTACTACTTTTGATTAATCTAATTTCACAATTTAGAATTCTTCAGAAGGAACAAAGTAAATATGCAGAGTATCAATACACAAATTTGACACAAGAAATTTCCCGAGTGGAAAACCCTCCTGGGGTATAAAAACCACTCAACTGCCTCACTGGCTTAACACAAAATTCAGATTACAAATGTCTCACTGACATTACAATTCTGCCTCACTGGCAAATTTTATCTCTCTGCATGTCTCACTGACATCATCAACATTCAATGAAAAATTATAACTCAGGGGATTTCCCTGTTTCAATAAAAACCAAAACCTTATTTCTCCCTTTTAAGATAAACAAAATAAATTTTTCAATCAACCTTTAACTGTCTTCAACTCCTACAGTCAATCAATTTTGATCTTCAATATATTTCATACCTCTGCAACACCATTTCAAACTAATTCACCATTTTGAGCTTTCTCTCTCTGCAAACTGAACAATTTTTCTTCTCTGAAAAATTATAGTCTTTAATCACCTTTACTTTCTCTGACACTTTCACTTTCTCTGAACAAATATTACTCCATCATGATCATTGAAGAATGATTCTCCATTCCTGCAAAAATTACATACCAATTCCATTCTCCAAAAGAACTTCTTTAAAAATTCTCATTCATTATCTTTCATCTGCAACTCATCTCTCTTATCTGCCATTCAAAAACAAAATCTATCTATGCAAAAAGAATTTCAATAAAAAAAAAAACAAAAAATCTTCAATAACCGGTTCAACTTCATTCTTCTCAAACTTATCATATTCTCACATGAAAATCAAACAACAAAACAAAAAAATGAACCCTCTTCGAACAACACTGCCTTTTCATATTCTTCATACTTGGAAACCTTCTAAAATTTTACTCTTTCCTTCACAACAAAAAACAACTTCAGTGACCCTTGAAATTCGGTGAGATAGATCCAAAAAGAATAGCTTTATTGCCTTTTTTAACAAAAGAGGACGTCAACTTTAATATCACAGACTGACCGTTTGACAAAACTTGCCATTTAAAACTTGACCCTCTGATTTGTGCGGCCCGCCATTTGTTATTTAAACTTAAGCCGTTGATCGGCTTTTTCGCGCCCACTATTGAATCTTCCACCGGCGCTCACCCGATGCCTAGCACAAGGGGCCGGTAACATCAACGACGTTGATACCCTTTCTTTATAACTTAAACCCCCGATGACCTCTTTTACCGGTCAATTTAAGTTTATAACAAAAAAGTGCATAGAGTTATGACGGCCAAAGTTAAACAATGTATAAACAATGTAAAAGACTTAGTCAATGTTGAGACAACCACACTTACCATATCAACCACTATAAACCTTGTCAAAAATCACATACTCCAAATACTAAAACACTGAAATGAAACACCATGCTTCATCAGACTGCCCCTATAATGAACTCAATGTAGATGGAGTTAATATAATGCATATTAACATTTGTCAAATGATGCAAGCCCTTGCCTTAAACCAAAAATTGATAATATGCAATGAATGTCATCCACTGAAATGACTAAGTTATAGAACAACTTCACACAAGATCAACATTGATGTCATTACCATGAAGGACCACTGAAAGATCAAAACTGAGAGATCTAACAACCATTGTCACTGATGCAGACCATATCACTGAACTGAAAAACCATTGCCATTGATGAAGACCATGTCACAGATCTAACAACCATTGTCACTGATGCAGACCATATCACTGAACTGAAAACCATTGCCATTGATGAAGACCATGTCAGATAATCTGTCAACTGCATCTTGTGAAAACTGTGAAATGCAACATCCTGATATCCTGATATTTTGACATCAATGAAAAGACAACATCCTGAACTGTGAAATGTGCTACATTTTATTTACTTAAGAGTTATTTTATTTATTTTATATACACATAAATTTTAATTTCTTTAAGAGTTATTTTATTTTACTTTAGAATTTTAATTTACTTCCACGTTATTTTATTTTACTTTTTTTTTTAAATATTTATTTTTGATTAAGATAAGTAACAAACTAGGGTGTTGATCTCTTTACGCAAAGGTCCATAGGGTAGAGCAAAACAAGGCAAAAATAGGCTAGAAAAATCATAGAAACAACAAAAAAATAATAGCCTAGCTGCAAACCAAAATAAGGGATCTAAACAACACTAGATCCTAAGGATATAAATCTAAATCCCTTAACCCTCATCATGAAGCAGTGACATATTTGGGGAGTCCTTTCTTCTTTCTTTGAACAACTGTCCAGGAAAACTATAAGTCTAAATCCTTAGGGCAAGGCAAGAGGAGGGAATCCTCGATAGACACTGCAACTCAAGAGAGTTTTTGCACAGAGTCAGAAACCAATAACACAGAAGATGAAATAGGGATCAACAAAGTAGTACAAGTTCCAACCCACAGCAGACGGGTCCAATAAGGGAGCCAAAGGCCCATTAGATGTGGCTAGAGACACAATGGTTGGGCACACCCGACATGGTCAACAACAATCTTATCTACCTTAGGCTCCACAAGGGGTGCTGGCAACAAAAAATCCTAGGAAAGTCCATGCTCCTAGAAATAATTTCACCCTCTTGTGAAGGCTTGCCCTTCTAGGAGGAACCATTCGTCAGGGAGTCCTTTTTTAAAATATTTCTTGACTATGTTTTGATTTTACTTATTATTTTATTTCTACTTAAATCTAAAATTTTACATAAATAAATAATATATACTTTATTTTTCTAAATTTTAAAACACTATGCATAAATCATATAATTAATGTGTCCATGCATAGAGTAAATAAAAGAGTCCTAATCTAAAATAAAATAACTCAAAGTAAATAAAATAACTTCAAATTGATATCTCTCTGCATTATTTTAGATAGATTTTTTTAAGATATCTATACTAGTATTTATATTATTATTATATTATTAAATATAAGAGTATTATTTATGTATTACATTATTATAATAGTATAATAATATTATATATTATTATATTTATGTTTATTAATGTATTATTATATATATTAATAAATATAATATAAATATATATAATTTTTTAAAATAATATATTATTGATATAAAATTAATTATAATAAACCCTAACTATTTAAAATCATAATTAGTATAAACCCTAATGATTTTAAATCACTATTATTATTATTATTATTAGCCAATTGTACAACCTTATCATCATATTTTAGAAACTTTACAATAATCCTTTAATCAATGGAAGGGTTTTTTAATTGGAAACTTTACAATTATTTGAAAAAAAATAATATTTTTTATAGTTTGATTAATAAAACTTTGTATATTAAACTAATTATTATATTTATTATTTGTACATATAAAATTGTTATTTCATTTCTATGTAATTAATTTTTTTTTTTTAATCAGTACTTCTTATATAGCATTCCTTTAAATAGTTAAAGGTAAATTTTAGGTATTAGAAATAGACAACTATTTATTTTTAATTTTTGATTCATAATATGTGGGGATAGGGGCCCACTCCCTTTATTAAAAACAATAAAAAATTATAGAAAACTATCATGCAACAGTGAAGGAACAAAGAAAGGCTAATGTTGTAAGGAAGGAAAGAGAAGAACTAAAGAGACCTATAGAGGAACAAAGGCTAAAGTCGTAAGGAAGGAAAGAGAAGAACAAAAGAAACCCACAGAGGAACAAAAACTAAGAGAAAATCCTATCTCAATACAATGGCTCTCAAAGAGAGAGAGACAAGCACAAATGCAAAACAAAAATTACACCCTATGAGTATTATGAAGGAGAAGCACATCCAAAGTCAACTAGGATCTAGCTTCCAACACTTCAGAACCTTCGATGAGAAGATTTTTAGCATCAGACCTCCTCCCAACCTTTCATTTTGGACCGCAATCATATTTTATTTTACCATTAGTATGCTAATGAATCCCAAGTTTTTGAGGCGATGCCAAAGTAAAATCATCAAAAAAATCCTGATCCTGCTCTTCCAAGTCATCCATGAAAGGAAAGGCACCATCGGAATCAAATCCATCCTCCTCAAACTTAGAAGAAGATCAAGGTGGACTCTCAAGGATAGGAACAATTGGGAGAGAAGAGGGAGCCTCCGTCTAGACCAGATTCGACGCAGGGACCTGAGGAGGAGCAAAGAACTTACCATGGTTCCTCCAAATGAAATCAGAATCTAGAGCACGTCCCTTTTTTACTCATCTCTTCACACTTACATTCCTCACCCCAGCCATATGTTGGAAGGAACAAGCCTCAATTCTATGACCCAACATATTGCAGCAGAAACAACAAAAGGGCAAACCCTCATAGTTTAAAAATTTGGCCCATACGCTATGAGAAGAATGGATCCACATGGAATGAGAGAGGGGTTTAGTGATATCCACTGTGGCACAAACCCTATAGAACCTGCCCTTCGAAACTATTGGAACTAAATCCATCTTGACAAAAGATTCCACCTGGTTGATCAAATTGCTCAGCAGATCTGCGTTACGCAGCACCAAGGGTAAATTATATAGCCTAATCCAGACATGAATAAGAGTGATCTTGGCAGTGGTAGGATCAAAGAAGGGCAAGTCCCAAGGAGAAATAAAAGAGGCCAAATGGCTTGAAAAACCAAGGCCCATTCTGCAAAACAAAGTTATAATCCTCCATAGAACAAAAGGTTATTAGGAAGAAACCAAAATCTAGAGATTCCACAGCAAGGAGAGACAGATTACTCTAGGTACATTTGATCCAATCAAGAACTGAATCCATCGAAGGCCGCCTATGCATGTATCTCATGATCACATAATGGGCACTGCAGTCCTTAGCTATTGCATCAATACATTCATCCAAAATAATGAAATCCGTCAGTTTGTCAGAGAAAGAAACAATCAAATCCCCAAGAGAAAAGTGAGAGCCGCTAGGTTGAGAGATGCTATCTATATTCGAAGGAGGGGGATATCAATAGAGGCTGGATGGATGGACAGAATAGGGTTAACTTGATTAGCATGCACATGACAATAATCTAAGCAAGCATGAAAAGGGTTAGCCCTATTTTTGCACCCATCAACTGGAGCGAAGGGCACTGTGCCAAGAGAAGCCCCCGCACCATCCCAAACATTCTCCACTGAAGATTTCCCTACAGGGGCTGCATCTAGGGTTATTGAGGGAGGACTGGATTTCTCCCTAGAGGTGCCATAACAGAGAGCATACTGATGCCTCCCTGCTTAACCAGAGGCAAGGTGATTGTTGCCACTTCCCTGAGTACTGACCCCAGATCTGCATAGCTACCCGACAACATCGTCAGCCTGCTCGCCCTCGCCACATCCGCCTACACTAGTTTCACACATCCTCAAAGATAAATATTATCTCTGCTATAATATAGTATAATATTAATTGATAATATTCTACCTGCACTAGTTTTACACATCCTCAGAGATATTATCTCTGCTATAATATAGTATAATATTAATTGAGAATATTTTTTGTATAGACAAAAATTCAACAACTATTTATTATTTTTAAGTTTCCTAACACAATTATAATTAATTTTTAAAAATATTAATAATATCCAAACAAAATCCAATTAACTAATAAAGATGTTAAAAGATAAACTTTATTGCAATATTGTAAATATACTATCTATACATTTCACAATTCACATAAAATTTAACATATTTTAATAATATAACAAAATTTCAAGTGTAATTCATCTTATTCATCTTTAAAAGTCCCAACTATGTAACCATCCTCAACCATCCTCATTAATGTCAGAGAGGCATTCTACAATGGGTGGAGTGTAATGGCGTGAGCATGTTATAAAAAACTATTACCTTTTACCTTAAATTGATAGCCATTTACATGTCAAATTATTAATATTTACTAATAAATATAATATAATTCCAAAATAAGATACTTTCTCATCAATAGACAACTTTGGATAATCATCATTGTTCTCATTTTCAAAGTGTAATGTTTCAATTTTAAAAAAATTAGGGTTTAAGAAAAAAAATATTTCTTTACATTTAATATTAATATTTAATAATAAACATAATATTTCCAAAATAAGGAGGTAAAACAAAGATATGACATCATAACACTAGCATGAAAGAAAATAAAACTCAAAATAATGTTAGAAAATCAAAACATTATACAATGTTTTAGGTTTGAATCTTAATATGTAATTGTCATAAAATTTTCTTAAACTAAGGGTACAAGTGGAGATAAATATAGAATAATTTTCCCATAAAATAGAGAATGATGGAGAGAATATAGGGAAGAGTGGAGGGACATTTAAGAAAGATAAGGGAGAATAAAATCCTCAATCAAGTAGCCAATAGAATATTTAAATAAATTGTAGATATTTTTTTTAAATAAAAGATTTGCAAATATAAACTAAGGTCTAAATATAATTATAATAAAGTAATTATGAAAATATAATTTGAAGACATTATAATGATATTTAATTTTATATATATAATATTCAATTTTCTTTCACTTTTTTCATATATTTTCAGTTGCATTCAAATATAACATAGCATCATCTTCTATTATATATTAACCAAAAAAAATCTATAAATTATAGAGCTAATTGACATTAACAAACTATTTAATCTAAAAAGATAAAATTCCCTTAAACTAATTATTAAAAAACTAATCTTATAAATATCTATGTACTTTTCCAAATATAATGTGCAGGTTTTTATCACATAAATGTTAAACATATCCTACAACTATGGCATTCCATAAAACCATAGTTGAAAGACAAATACTTTTCCCTAATCTCACACTTGTCATAATCTTTTAAATTTTTTAATGTATATAAATATAAATATAAATAAACCACATATAATTAATCAAAAATGAATTAAAATAAAATATTGGCATGAGAAAGAATTAAGAGGTGTAGCGCAAAACCCCATATAATAAGAATAGAAAACTAAATTCAATAAACTATTTGGTAATATATTTCTTTGAGGAGTTTTGTCAAACAGATCACAACATGGTAGACATCCCTCCATTTTGCATATAGGTTTGCAACTACAATATTTCACAAACAAAAATCCCTCCCCATTATGCTTTGAAGAATGCCCTCTCCAAGCCCTCATATTGGCATGGTTGAGAGAGTGCTAACAAACAATGTGGAGCTGGATTTTGACTACGAATGACATTTCCTCCTAAAAAAGAGGGAATGAAAGATAACAAATAGGCCCTTATGAATCATGTTGTCATTAGAAGACATTTGAAAATTATTAGCATTAGTTTTTGTTAAGAAAATTTATAGAACCATCATCTTCCTCAAAATTCCAAGCTTAAATTTTTAACATTACATAATTACATACTGTTATAAGGTTTATTGGACCACCGAATTGTCAAAGGTTCATAAAAATTCTCAGCAACACCCACTAAAATTTTTAGGTAGCCTCCTCCCTGAAACAATAACCTAAATAGAACGAATTGGGACCAGTGGTTAGAAATGTGTGTTGCTAAGCGAAAGGTCCAAGTTTGAAGTGACTTAATGACCCCTGCTCCAACCGAGTAGGATAATAATTAGAAGAGATTAAATACCTTCAGAGAAAGTAGATGATAAAAAATGTTGGGCCCACTTCAATGTACTGTAAGAATTTGAAGTGTTAGGTGATCAATATTACGATGCTTGCTTTAAACAATGTAAGAACCTGATGTGTACAAAAACAAAACAACATGATTGAATCTAGTAAGATCTACTTTGGGTAAACAATAAGATAATCTTCTTTATGTTGATAATCTTGTACATTTATTATGCAAATGATGATGATATTGAGGGAAATTGTGTTCTTAAAAATAGAAACCTTCAATGAAAATCTATTGTTACAAACAGTGACATAAGATCAATACACTCAATTATTTTGGCACTCATTTGTCAAGATACTTACATTGTTTGTTTTCTAGCCATATCTAGTCTCTATACAACTTAATGAGCCAAATTTTGTCAAGATACTTACATTGTTTGTTTTCCAACCATATCTAGTCTCTATACAACTTAATGAGCCAAATTTTGCCCAGACATAGACCAGTCATATCACAATTTAATAAAAGACACAAAGATAAATTGTTGTAAAAGATTAGAATATTCAATATATGGGTTCCTATTTCATATGGCATAACTTCAGATGGCTGAAAGATAACAATACTATAAAATAAAGTTTGGATGAATATTCTATATCAAATAATGAATGCAAACATTGTCAAAAGTAAAAAGTTTCAAATCCCTATTTTACAGAGGTGCAGATTTGTTCTCATTTTATACATTCCCTACCCAAATGTCAACCTAGATTGGATATGGAGGGCAAAGTATCAATAAATATTGATTGGAATATATTTGTTACAATTCTATGATTGAATGAAATAGTATGTTATACAGCCAACGAAAGAATCGTTGGGAAAAGAATAATGAATGGATGAATCCAAGGCCTCCTCATGGAGAAAGATTAAAAAATGATTCAACCAGAAATTAAATTTTCATAGCAATGCAAACCATCAAATTCTAGAGCAAACACTACTCTTCTGCTGCTCTTTCTTGATGCCTTCTTTTCATCTGCAACCAATTCCTTTGCTTCTCCCTTATAACCCTATCAAATATCCAAACTCTACAAACAGAAGTATAAGTAGCCATACCAAAAAATCATCAAAATCATTTTTTTCCATATAATAAGCCAAAGGTATTAAATTTCTTACTAGTACATCTACATGAGAAGCAAGGCCTCTATCACCCAATATTTTCTAGAATACAACCTAACATTGGGTGAGGACTAATATTGTGCACAAAAGAGGCCACAATAGCCATAGTTGTAAGTTATAACCACTTACAAATAGTAACTACTTCATCAGGTTCTGCAAAACAACATAAACCCAATTAAAACCTATAACACCCCACCACGAAACCCTATGGAACAACTCAACTATGCTATACAAAGGACCAATTTTTTTTTAAAGAAAGAAATAACAAGAAAAGTAAATCATATTTATCATACATCAAGTTAATCTATATCCTCTAGGGATTCCATGGCTCCATTACTAACAACTATTAACATGATCTACCCAACATTATGAATTAACTGACAACCATGATTCATTCTAATCTAATTGCATCAAATGAATAAACACATACATTTCCATATTATATCATCGGATAAGTAATCATGAAGATCTTGAAAAAAGGATACAAGTACATATACCATTTCCTTTACAAGATAGTACAATATTACATTGTTTACAATATCACTTTCCTGATTATATTAGAGTACATACATCAAGATAACAGTACATGATTCAACTGATATACAAGACTGGAACATGAACATAAGTATCTATCTCCTGAAGCTAGAACAAGATTTAAAATTTGTTACACAAGGTACATCATTCTCGCACATGAATAGAAGCAAGAGAAACCAATGGAGATATAAGCACAACCACCTAACCATGTGGAACCATAAGGTCCACCCCCATGCTAGGAGATAACAATAAGGTCCCACAACATGAAACAATAAGAAGATAGGAACACAACACAAAAGGCTAACATGACTCCAACATTAAAATACACATGACATTCACAATAGAGTCACCACTTCCTCCAATAGTCAAAAAGACAATAGACTAATAGGTGCAAGGACTACACATGACTCCAAAACAACACAAGTTAATAAGTACATCACAAGTAACAAAAACATCACTTCCAAAGGCATTCAAAAAACAAAGGGGAGAACACAAATAGAGAATGGTAGACTGTAGTAGGGATGGGTGTCATCGTATGGTCCCAAAGCATGGGTTACCCTGACAATCTCTAGCTAGACGTCGGCCCACATCCATGGGTTACCCTGATAGTCTCTCACTAGGCACCGGCCCCCATCTATGGTTACCTTGACAGTCTCTCACTAGACATTGGCCCCATAGGGCGACACATGCAGAACCAACATTCCTTTCATGAGGACAAGGAAGTTGATTTTGTCAACCATGGCCTTCTCATCTCATCCTTAGCCTGAACGAGCACTATAGACATGAGTGAGGCATCCAATTATCTTGATTATTGTGAAAAATACCCAACCCTCTAAATTTATTATTAAGTTATCAATGGATTAACAACTTCCAATCGGTTACCCTGACAAGCCACTTTGGACGCCGACCCCACATTGAAAGCCACTCCCCCTTAATTGCATCTAGATTCTCAAAGCCCCAAAAAAAACCCCAAGCATGAACTACCACATTCTCATCATGATGCATTTACAACACAAAATATACATCATTTCGCATTACACAGAGCAATGCATTACCCATCTTGCATAGTTATCATAACCACATGAATACGTACACTGAGCAAGGCATTATCCATCTTGCACAGTCATCATAACCACATGAATCCATAAACATACTGGAATCAACATATAACCAATACATATTCAACCATTAGCAAGATTACATATTCACAGGAGTCATATATACGACTACCCCTGTTGGCCTCTGGAATCAACTTTCCCAAATGACACAAACACTTGACACACTAAACACTATGGTCTCACATCACATTCACTCTCAAATGTACATCATCACCTAATAGAGCAAACTAAGATCCTTCATCAATAATTCAAATACAACACCACAATTGCAACATATGACATAATACACTAATTATGTGTCTTGAAGAATGTAACATTAATTGAATCATGATCAATCATCTAACAATCGTAAAGTGAATCTTCCTCAACAATATAGAACTATCATATTCCAACCACTAGTAATAGTTACTTTTATGATCATAAGATATAAGAGTCCACAATTAACAATATTTTAACTATTAGTTCCCAAGACTTATGTTAATTTCATTTAATTAAAATAACTGTGAAGAAATTGCAAATAACTCTAAGGCATACAAATTAAACACAACAATTATTTACACTTATGTAGATTTCATTAATAATCTATACAATTGTAAATACTATTAAATATAATGGTATAAGTAAGGCTAAAAGCCTATAATATTAGAATGCTATAAATATCTTATACTAGTTAGAATCACAAGATACAAAACCCAAAGCTACAATGAAAGAACCTTGTTCTAAGGTTAGCTTGAGAGAACAGGAATACAGAACAAAAAAACATTCCTATAGATCTAACATCTTCATCAAATATACCACACATTTAACCACATGCATATGATAGGATTAGCACAAAATGAATTTGTTGAGAAGGCTTTAGAAGCTACCAACAATGCAAAATATGAAAGCATAGATAGGGCACGCAAACTAATTGGTAGAATTCCTCAAAGAGAGTCATATGATGGAAAGCAATGATTGAAGGATATGCACAAAATGAATTTGTTGAAAAATCTTAGAGAAACCCAGCTCGAAAATATAGAGTTATTGTGTCACGTCTCAAACTTTCATATACTTTACAGATTTACCTCATTAGTTAATTACAAGTGAAATTATGGAACAATAGTAGATTTATTTTGGATATGATATGTTATTCATTAAATATTTTGTTGCCTCGGCTATATTTTTGGGCTAACTTATTGATAGTGCGATGAGTTTGAGTTTTATAGGTCTTGTCAAAGGACAAGAGTAGGTAAAAGAGATCTAGCTTTATGGCAAACATGTGATGGGTTTTATCTGGTTACTTCACACACTTCACATAGTTGCATATGCATAATAAAATAGATTTAAATTCATTGATGTGTGGTTAATTGTTTTTGAATTATATTTAAATGATGTTTTATATTTAAATAAGGATAACTGTGTTTGTATCTTAGATTGAATAATAAAGTATTATTAATGGATGTTTGGAAGATAATATGTTATTTAAAAATTAAATAATATATATTAAATGAGATATTTTCATGCAATACTGTATTTTGTTCTAATCTTGATTAATTAAAATAGTTTGTTTAAATAAAATAGTCAAATAATATTAAAAATAGCCTTATTAAATTTAGAATTTTGAAGAAAACTATTAAAATAATAGTTTATGTCAACCATGTGACAGGAGTGGAATTAAACAATTGAAAATTATGTTTAAACTAGGGAAAAGTAAGAGTTTTAAATTTATATATCTCATGCAAAGGAAGAGGGAATGGGGAGTTTTCGAATACTTGAATTGGCTGACTGCCAATTTCAAAGGAAAAATGGGAGTAAAAAGGGGATTGTAGGGGGAGGAGTCTTTGTTTTGATGATAGAGACTGGGAAGAGTGCAGGTGATAGAAGGAAGAAAAGATAAGCAGCGTCTTCACCAGCTTATCTCCTCACCATCACCATCTTTACCTAGGTTCTCCTCTGGTTTTACTATTACTTTATTAAATGAATTATTAACATTTTAAAAAGATATCTTTTTCTACCTGGTTTTGGCATCTCTTCTGTGCTAAATCGACCCATGTATTAAGTCCATCCTTACCATGTATCTCTGACTAAAAACTTATCTTTTTGGCCTCCGTTCTTACTTTCTGTATTCTGGTCTTTGCTTGCTGGCCGATTTCATTATCTTTGGCATCAACCTTTGAATCTTCTTGGACATCAACCTTCTAAGGCCATTTCTACTTATTGCAGATCATTTTCATTATACTCCTAACCACTTATTTTATTAACCTGATCAACCCTCTATTCTGAGTCATTTAACCTTTTCTTTTATACTAGCTGCTAACTTACTTTCTTGAGTCGATCTCTACACATCTTTCTCATAGGCCGCTATTTGTTATCCAGTCCTTCTTCTTCATTTTGGGTCACAGTTGCCCTAACTGCTATCCTAACTTCAGGCTGACTACCCATTATTGTGCAGGCTGTCAACCTTGTCCATAGCAGATTTGAGTAAGCTAAACGATCCATATAGATCGATTACCCTCGTTTTGCTATCACAAAACTACGTGATCTCAGACATCGAATTAGACACAGATTTTGCATTTCTCAAATCTTAAATTTAAGATAAACTAGAACCCTATATATTACCATTTAGTTGACTCGTAAAGAGATCTTATGACTATATTTTATGCATTTCTATTGACTGAGATAAAAACTTAGGAAGAGATTGACCTCTGTTATAAAAAGTTAGACTTAGTATAGTTTTTGTATTTCAATTCCTTAAAAGAACAACTTTATAAATTATGTAAACTAGAAAATAGTATCTTCCTATATCAACCAGTAAGTTCCTGTAGCTATGTTAAACCATTATGAAACTTGTTTAAATGTTCTTAAATGGATGAATAGAAACTACAGATATTATTTCTTACTTCTTGAAGGCTGTTAATTAGATGATCTATTGTCAATTATTCGTTGCTTCAATTCCTGTAGTAGTTCCTGTTGCCACAACGGCACGAGGGCTATATGTGTGTTAAAATGTATTTGAATAGACCTTCTATTGCAGAAATGATAGTAAGGTAGAACTATGAACTAAATTGATTATTTAAAGAAAGAATTAAATATCCGACTTAATGAACTACTTCATGGTATATTTGATGGTGACAAGTTGTCATTGATGTCAAAAGTGTGTTCATGCTTCATCTAAAGGTCACTAATTAAGAGGAGCAGGAGTACATCATCTTGCAAGAGTACATCATCTTATGTGTTCTTTCCATCACAGCGTGTAGTATGGTTGATATAGATGATATGATATGCAGTGAAACATAGTAGTCTTCATCATGATTTGATATCTAGATGTATGATTGCATTTTTGAGGTGTTTGTTGTTTGGCATTCTCTGCAATAAGGTTGGATCAAGGATTGGTTTCATCATGGAAGAGGTGATCTCAAGAGTTAGAAGATCAATAGAGATCAAGTCACTATATTCATGTTAAGGTTTGCTCAAGAGTTGTTTATTATCCTTCATGATATGTTTCCTTGTCTCTACCACAGAGCAATGATATGTGGTTAAGGGTTTCTTGTGTGAAGCAATGTTTTTAGGATTTGTGGTTCTTTATCCTAAGCTTTTTGTCTAAAAATCCTAAATGACTTAAATGACTTTAAACCATTATTCTACCTATCTTATGTTTGTCAGTTGACCTTTTATTGCAAGTCAATTCACTTAGTATTACCTGTTGATGGGTATTTAGTGTCATGTTTGATCGGTCTCTTTATTCTTTCCACCGGTTGCTCAAGTCTTTACATGGGCGTGGGGTGTCATATTCCTTGTCAAAGTCTTTATAAAGTTGAATGGGCATGAATTCCTTGTCATATTCCTTGTTCATCCTTAGAACATGTTTTAAGTTTCAAAAGATACTTTGATTAAGGATTCAAAATGTTTTGAGTATAGAGGGAGCCCGATTAATATTAAAAGTTTTTGATTTTAAAAAGAAGACCATAGAATGAACATTTGGAGCCTGATATCCTTAAAGGTGATTTATATTTTTTTTTTTTTAAAGAAAGGAACATTAATTGCTTTAAGACTCATAAGAAGTATATGGGTGGAGTGGTATTTAAGATTTGAATTTTTTAAGACTTACAAAGAACCCCGAATATGTTATTTGTTGAAAAGACATTTATAAAGCTTTGTAAAGGTTGGGGCACATTTTGTGCAAAGATTTTAGAAGTTTTTTTTAGGAAGTTTTTTAAAAAAAAATTTCTATTTTATTTGCCTTTTAAAAAGGCATGAAATCCATTATAGAATGCATAGGAGTTTTTCAAGGAGTTTTTAAAGGAGATGGTGGATTTTTTTTAAAGCAATTTTTTTTGGGAAATTATTTCTAAATTCTCTTCCAAGCCATTGAAGAAATAAGTGAAGATGTTTTATATGAAGAGTTATTTTTACTACAAAAGATGATTTTATTTTGGAGATTGTTGGAAGTCAGAGAAGAGATTTTTGTTAGGAAGATAAACAATTTTTTAAGGAGATTTTGTTTGAAGTTCACAGAAGATGAAGTTTTTTTTGTAGATAGAAGGAGAAGAATTTGAAGAGGTTATTGAAGAATTGAATAGGCACAGAGGAATATGAAAGTTTTTTTTCTTGCAGGTGGAAGGATATTCAATTTGTATAAAATTGTTTTTCAGGTGTATTGAATAGAAGTTTTTGGGAGACAGAGATAAAATACACAGATGATGAGTTTTAGAGGTTGAATATACAGTGTGTGGTGATGTGGATCAATATGGAGTATTGAAGATATTTTACAGATGAATCATTTTATTGTATGTGAGATTATGTTTGTGCAGGAATGGATCAAATACAGTATGAGGACATCATGCAATAATCTTACAGATTGAACCATGAAAATAAAGATTGAATCATGAAGATAAAAAAATGCAGGTGAATATGCATCAGGTGAATCAAATTTGCAGAGATAAGAGTGTTGTAAAGATTTGTAAAAGAAATTGTTTTGTATGGTCTTGATTTGAAAATCAAATAGGAGGTATAAGGGTGTATGATGAAACACAGGTTGCATAATGGTGCAAATCAGATTGAATAGCAATCAATTCTTGCACACAGAATTTTATGATGGAAAATTGTCTATGCGAGTGAGGCACAATATGCCAGTGAGGCTTGTAGGTCAGTGAGACACATATTGTAGCCAGTGAGGCATGTTTGATCTATTAAGCCAGTGAGGCAGTTTAGAGTGGTTTTTCTACCCCTGGAAGGTTTTCCACTCATGCAATTCTTGTGTCATAATCTTCTCTATGTGTGTATGATTTACTTATGAAGTTTTGTTCTCTTTCTATATTCACAGTCATGTGCATATGTATTTGACAAATCAATGCTATCTTTCTCTCCTTGTGCTCTGAAAGTTAAAGTGTGTAAAAAGATTTGAAAATTCACACAACACTGATTCACCCCCCTCTCAGTGTTGATTGTACTCCTACAATTGGTATCAGAGCCAATTTCCCTTTTGTAGCCTAATCAGCTTGGGTAGATCCTGTGTTTGGAGTACCATGGGAAAGAAGAATAGAAATAAGGTCTTGAATAGAGTAAAGATTGATGATGATCAAAAATAAGCCTCAGTTAAGACTAGCAAAAAGAATGATCCTGCAGTTGAGAATTTTGATAAAAAGGAAGACTTCAATATGAATGTAAAAAGACAAGAGCTTGATGAAAATTTTGTTGTTGAGATTAATAATGAAGATGATTATGAAATTGATATGGAAGGTGAGCTCATTTGTGCCCTTGATGAGATCAAAAAACTCAGAATGGAGAACAAAAGGTTAATGTTGCAACTTCAAGAGGAAAAGGAATCCAAGACAAAAATTCTTTCAAATCTTCAAGATGCAGAAAAATAGATAATAGATTTGAAGGCTCAAATTGTAGAAGTTAAGAAAATAAAAGAAGATGTTAATAATCAGCTAAAGGTCAAAGATGTTGATTGTGAAAAGTATGAATCTGAAATAGTTTCTTTAAGAAAGGAGTTAGAAAAGGCATCCTCTAAGTTGCACAAGAATCTATTATTTGAAAACAATACTGAAGAAGGAGAGTGTTCCAAAGTCAAAAATCCTCCTACTGCTCTTAAGGAAGACAAGAAGATAGCAAAAGATAAAGATCCTGATGATATGTAACAAACAGACCTCCACCTCATGATGATGTAAGAGAAAGAACAAATAGACTTCCACCTGTTAGGCAATACCATTCAATAAGGTATAATTATTCTCAGTTTCATGGATATTGTTATTCTTGTCATAGCTATGGTCATAGAGCTAGAAATTGTAAGACTTATGCCAGAAATAATGTTGAGTGGCATAAGAACAAAAGTCTTTCTAAAATGGCAAATAAGAATTCTAATGCAATATGTTACTACTGTAACCAAGTCGGTCACATAGAAAGAGACTGTTGGATGCATGGAAGATATGATTATGGAAGTACTTTTGGCATGTCAAAGAGATATGATTCCTTTACTTCTCTAATTGGTTATAATGTCACATGCTTTAAGTCTCATAATCTTGGGCATAAAGCATAGTTTTGCAGGAATAGATTGAAGATATCTAGAGCAGATACCTTAAGCAAAGAAAAGAAAAGGTTTATACAGGTTTGGAAAAGAAAAGAAAGTCAGGACAAGAAGGATCCTAAACTTGTGCATCTTGCACAAGTTACATCATTAGTTGGATAACTGAGAGCATGAAGTAAGGGGGAGTTATTCATGTTCTATCAAGTATCCCCGAAAGGTTTCAGGAAGAAGATCATTTGATGTTTATCATTTTGATGATCTTGTTTTGTTGGTTTTGGATTCATCTTTGATTTTTTTTATGTGTAACAGTGATATAGGTGATCAGTGGTTTGTGATATGATGTCATATTGCAGTTATGATGTTCAAGGGTTCCAAGCACAAAGAGTTTGATAGAGTTAATTGATTTGTTTTTTCTTTGTCATATCATGTTAATACTTACAAAGATTGAGTTGTCATGGTGTTACAGTTCTTGTGAGTGAGATTGGGAAGTTCAAAATCAATTAGGATGTTCTCAAGGTGCTCAGATGTTTGATTATGTGGGCTAAGGAGGTTACAAATGGAAGGAGTCAATTAATATTCTTGTCTCTACATTTGGTTTTTGCAAGGTGTTGTGCAGTCTTGATGGGTTGATTTGAATTACAAGGTTAAAAAGGAATCAGTTCTTATGTTGTGAAAGGTGTCTTGTGTAGAACAGGAGGATGGTATTCATCAAATTGTCTTTGTTTCTTCAAAAAGGGTGTGCAAGAATAAGTTTGGTTGCAGGATGATAATTTAATGGTCATATCTACTACCTTGTTGAGTAATGTTTTATGGCATATGTTTTGCATAAGTATTGAATCTTTCAGGTGATTTGGAGATAGTGTTTCACTTGTTTCATTGATGATCTTCCTCACTAATATGTTTCAGATAGAGTTCTTCAAACTATGACATTGATGGTGATATCCTGCATTTTCATCAGAGGAAGTTAAAGGGAGAGTTAATCAAAGGATTGACTTGTCACTATCATGGGAGATTTGAAAAGGTCTTATCAAAAGTAGTTATCATGTCATCTTGAGTTGGGAACTATGTGATGAGGAGTCTTCATGATTTTTGTTTGCAAATCTATTTATCAAAGAGTATTGGTATGTTTATGATTTCTTTGCCAAAGTGTTCAGAAGGTTAACTGTCAATAAATGGATGGTATACTTCAGGTTGATATGTTGCTTCAGGACTAATTCAGGAAGTGGATAAGTGTTGAGTTGAGTTGAGTTATGTTGGTTAGTCTTGTCAGTGTTTCCCAATGATATTTCTGAGTAGTAATTTGTTTGTAAACTTTAACACATGGGAGATCTTGGAGATTTGTTATTTCAGGTCAAAAAGTGTTGGTTTAGGAGTTTGTTAAAGGAAGTAATCAAGGATCTCATTGCTGTCAGTGTTTCATCTTCATCTACAAATTTGTTTTGTGATTAGAAGTGGTATAGTGCAGTCTATGGGCAGCTTGTAATAGTGGTTTGGTGCTTAATTTGATATGCCTTACATGATTGTTTGATGTCTTGTTGCTCTCAAGTTTTTATGGTTGTTCAATATGCAGATGAACATGGAAAGAGCTCAAAGCTCTCAAGAAAAGTTTTGGACAGCAAATTGGAAAAATAATTAGTGCCTTAAGTGGTATTTCAATTCTTGGTTGGTATGAAGGATGATAAGGGGGAGATAATAGTCTTTGTCATCAGATGTCAAAAAGGGGGAGAACAAAAATATGCTTCAGGTGGTTTTGCCATCAATGACAAAGGGGGAGATTGATGGTGACAAGTTGTCATTGATGTCAAAAGTGTGTTCATGCTTCATCTAAAGGTCACTAATCAAGAGGAGCAGGAGTACATCATCTTGCAGGAGTACATCATCTTATGTGTTCTTTCCATCATAGCATGTAGTATGGTTGATACAGATGATATGATATGTAGTGAAACACATTAGTCTTCATCATGATTTGATATCTAGATGTATGATTGCATTTTTGAGGTGTTTGTTGTTTGGCATTCTCTGCAATAAGGTTGGATCAAGGATTGGTTTCATCATGGAAGAGGTGATCTCAGGAGTTAGATGATCAATAGAGATCAAGTCACTCTATTCATGTTAAGGTTTGCTCAAGAGTTGTTTATTATCCTTCATGATATGTTTCCTTGTCTCTACCACAGAGCAATTATATGTGGTTAAGGGTTTCTTGTCTGAAGCAATGTTTTTAGGATTTGTGGTTCTTTATCCTAAGCTTTTTGTCTAAAAATCCTAAATGACTTAAATAACTTTAAACCATTATTCTACCTATCTTATGTTTGTTAGTTGACCTTTTATTGCAAGTCAATTCACTTAGTATTACCTGCTGATGGGTATTTAGTGTCATGTTTGATCGGTCTCTTTATTCTTTCCACTGGTTGCTCAAGTCTTTACATGGGCGTGGGGTGTCATATTCCTTGTCAAAGTCTTTATAAAGTTGAATGGGCACGAATTCCTTGTCATATTCCTTGTTCATCCTTAAAACATGTTTTAAGTTTCAAAAGATACTTTGATTAAGGATTCAAAATGTTTTGAGTATAGAGGGAGTCCGATTAATATTAAAAGTTTTTGATTTTAAAAAGAAGACCATCGAATGAACATTTGGAGCCCGATATCCTTAAAGGTGATTTATATATATTTTTTTTTAAAAGAAAGGAACATTGATTGCTTTAAGAGTCATAAGAAGTATATGGGTGGAGCGGTTTTTAAGATTTGAATTTTTTAAGACTTACAAAGAACCCCGAATATGTTATTTGTTGAAAAGACATTTATAAAGATTTGTAAAGGTTGGGGCATGTTTTGTGCAAAGATTTTAGAAGTTTTTTTTAGGAATTTTTTTTTAAAAAAAATTCTATTTTATTTGCCTTTTAAAAAGGCATGAAATCCATTATAGAATGCATAGGAGTTTTTCAAGGAGTTTTTAAAGGAGATGGTGGATTTTTTTTAAAGCAATTTTTTTTGGGAAATTATTTCTAAATTCTCTTCCAAGCCATTGAAGAAATAAGTGAAGATTTCTTATATGAAGAGTTATTTTTATTACAAAAGATGATTTTATTTTGGAGATTTTTGGAAGTCAGAGAAGAGATTTTTGTTAGGAAGATAAACAATTTTTTAAGGAGATTTTGTTTGAAGTTCATAGAAGATGAAGTTTTTTTTCTTGCAGGTGGAAGGATATTCAATTTGTATAAAATTGTTTTTCAGGTGTATTGAATAGAAGTTTTTGGGAGATAGAGATAAAATACACAGGTGATGAGTTTTAGAGGTTGAATATACAGTGTGTGGTGATGTGGATCAATATGGAGTATTGAAGATATTTTACAGATGAATCATTTTATTGTATGTGAGATTATGTTTGTGCAGGAATGGATCAAATACAGTATGAGGACATCATGCAATAATCTTATAGATTGAACCATGAAAATAAAGATTGAATCATGAAGATAAAAAAATGCATGTGAATATGCATCAGGTGAATCAAATTTGCAGAGATAAGAGTGTTGTAAAGATTTGTAAAAGAAATTGTTTTGTATGGTCTTGATTTGAAAATCAAATAGGAGGTATAAGGGTGTATGATGAAACACAGGTTGCATAATGGTGCAAATCAGATTGAATAGCAATCAATTCTTGCACACAGAATTTTATGATGGAAAATTGTCTATGCCAGTGAGGCACAGTATGCCAGTGAGGCTTGTAGGTTAGTGAGACCTTAACATTTGTCAGTGAGACACATATTGTAGCTAGTGAGGCTTCTTTGTAGCCAGTGAGACACGTTTGATCTGTTAAGCTAGTGAGGCAGTTTAGAGTGGTTTTTCTACCCCTAGAGGGTTTTCCACTCATGCAATTCTTGTGTCATAATCTTCTCTATGTGTGTATGATTTATTTATGAAGTTTTGTTCTCTTTCTGTATTCACAGTCATGTGTATATGTATTTGACAAATCAATGCTATCTTTCTCTCCTTGTGCTCTGAAAGTTAAAGTGTGTAAAAAGATTTAAAAATTCACACAACACTGATTCACCCCCCCTCTTAGTGTTGATTGTACTCCTACAATATTTTTTCTATTTGATGCTTGGAAAGAAGAAAGAATAGATTATTGTAAACTTGTTATCAAAATTATAGAAAGCAAAAAGATGTTTGCATGTGCTATGTTTGTTCTTCTTATTGTGTATTTTAGAAAGATTGCATTCCGGGATGGGTGTTGAGTATGGAATAACAGAGAAGTAGGTTTTCTTTTTCAAAACCTATATGTTGTTTTACATATTTATGCTTTGGCCAAAGCTAATGAGAATGTTGAAATAGACATGCGTACGATTATAGAATGAATGGTTGATAGCCTAGTTGTATATTTCCCTGCCATATCGTATTGATGAGATGTTGCATTCATGATAGTAATACATGTAGATTGATAGGCACACACCAAATTCCACCCTACATATGTTTACAGATTGCTAGACTCTTCAAGCAGGGCTAGGCATCCTTCAGTTTGAAGGATACTGGGGAAGCGCAAGCTTCATGGTTGGGTGGAAAAAGTACCTGAACCATGTTCTTGTCCTTTGATTTAGTACATGGCCAGATGGTCGATGGTGAACAAGGACTTTTTGTCATTATTTTATGATTGTTGATCACTTTATACTTGCATTATATCAAATATTTGTAAGGCTTAATGCCAATATTCGACACTTGTAATATTATTGATTATTGCATACTCTGTAAATGAGTTCAGATGTAGACATATGATTTGTAATTTTGATTGTACTTTAACTTATGAAATTAAAAGTTATTTTGGTCTCTTGAAATATCTTGATTTCTTTATTTATGAAAGATGAATAGAAGTTATTTTACTTTACTCTAAATTACTTGCAGTAATTCTATGTTTCTCTTAAGTTTTGTGTGTTGTGAAAATTTTGTACTTTACATTTGGTATCAGAGGGATGGTTCTACTCTAGGACTTTATGGAACCATTACACTAAAGTTGTAAACTCTTTCCTAGATAGTTCATCATGAACACTAGAAACTATGGACGTAGGGGAGCAACCCTAGGATCTGGCAATAACCCCGATACTAGAAATAATGAAGAAGCCAATGTTGGGAGCAATGCTGGCACTGATGTAGGAGGGCCTAATGCTAGAAACAATGAGGGAAACAATAACGACAATGCTAGATAGAATAACCAATTGACTCAAATCCTAGCTCTTATGACTCTACAAGGAACTCTCTTGACTCAGAAAGGAACCAAAATGAATATTATGGAACATGAAATCAGAGGAATAAGAGAAAATAATAGTGAGGAAAGGAGAGAAGTAGCTAGAGGTCCTAAGGGTGACATGAATGGAAACAACAGAAACAATATTGCTGAAGAATTAGGAAAGGATCTCAAAAAGGTTACACCCCCTAAGTTTGATGGTAAGACTATAGGTGATGGAGTAGAAGCATGGATCATCCATATGGAAAAATACTTTGATCTCCGTGATTTGTCTGCTGAAACTAAATATATATGGGGTGGTGGTGCCTTCATAAATATTCAGGTTTCAGGCATTTAAATCTGCAGGCCCCTTCATAAAAACTAGAAATTTCTAAGTCCCTCGGCCTCATTTTATGCATATCAGGCTTGTATATGCATTCTGGACATACAAAGCTGGAATATACATTGAAGATTCCTAGAATATTCTATGGATATATCTAAATGCTTGCATGTACATTGTGTTGTATGTTTGACAAACAACGGGTAGATACATTGGCAAGCCCAAAAATAATGTTCAATCAGCTTCATAAGGTGCAAAAAATAGTTGTATGCATTTTGTATGCATATCGGGTTATACATTGCAAGTATATTCCATCGCATACTCTAGGAATATTCCTGCTTGTATGTAGGGATTTGTATGTTGTTGTTGTATATTGGGATATACAACTGGTTTATACAAGTGGCAGATGTAAAAAAGATTCAGATCAGGCTAAATAGTGGTGGGGCCCGCGGATATGCAAAGGAGAATGCATATTGGGTTTGTATGTTGGCACATACAAAGGGAATGTGCAAGGCAAAATGTACATTGCAATGTACAAGGGTGAATGTATCTCTAATATACAAGTCAACATGCAAGCGTCGAGATACAAAGGTAAGATATAATTGGTGGGACCTACTTCATATACAAATCACATTGTATATGTGACATGCATTTGCCACATACAAGAGGAAAGATGCAGAGGTGTTTGCATATACAAGGTGGATGCGACCAAAGAGTTAACACTATTTGTGAAATATTTTGAAATCTGCCATTGTATGTTTGGGATTGTATATTCCAAATATACATTCGAATATGCAAGTAAAAGATACAAAGTCAATATACAAGCAAATTACAGATAAAGTCAAAGTTCCTCAAGCATGGTGGGCCCGCATGATTGTATATCATGTTTGTATATGAGTGATGTGCATTCCTAATATACAAAGCTCAGATCTGAAGAGATATACATTTTGGTTGATGCAGCGTCGAATCTGTGGCTTGTATGCATGTGCCTTGTATATGCGATATACAATGAAAAGATACATTGAGAGGATTCAAGCCAGATTTCAAAGGTTTTCAAGTTCGATTAATAAATGGTTGGAGTCCATGGCTTGTATGCTAGGTGTT
Organism: Cunninghamia lanceolata; assembly: GCA_027924645.1. Lineage (NCBI taxonomy): Eukaryota > Viridiplantae > Streptophyta > Pinopsida > Cupressales > Cupressaceae > Cunninghamia > Cunninghamia lanceolata. The sequence goes on along the minus strand of BSBN01000877.1, from coordinate 3,437,913 downwards.
GAATGTATAGTACACTTGTATGTGCATTATACAATGTGATATGCAAAGGGGGAGATACAAGCCAGACCCAAACTTGATTTCAATTTATTCTATAAAATTTGGGGTCCACGCCTTGTATGCAGGTAGTTGTATGTATATGCATGCTCTTTTGCATATACAAGGCGAAAAAGGGCAAAATATGGCGAAAAGGGCAAAATACATGTTTGCGATGGAAAAAGTCAGCGATGGAAGCACAGGGTTTCTATGTGGCACGTTCTAATTGGTGGGTGACTTTTCAATGTGTTTTGATGCCGCAGATTTTGGAAATAGGAAGGGAGATTGACGACCAGTTTTAAATTTCCAGAAGGCGATGGATTTTCTTTGTATTTGTAGCTGTTTGTAGGTGGGAAAATTGCAAGGCATGCAGTCTACTACATTTCCAAGGCCGCGGGTTGGTATTCCATTAATGGTAGGATTACAAAGAGGTATGGGTCAACAGGACATGCTAACTACCAAATTGATGAGGAAAATCCCTAGGTGGCGGTGCAGATCCCAATCTCACTTGCTCTTTCCTCTATTTCTCTTGCCCACATTCAATGTTTTGGGTGCCATTCTCATGGTGCAGTGTATTTGGCAAAATTTTGATATGACCCTATAATTAATGTTGAAGTAAACTTTCCTACTGTATATAGCAGACTGTGTTACCCATTTTTTGAGTTGTTGAAGACTTAGGCAAATTTTTTGGAAAATAACGAAGAACAAAGCCTTTCTTGTCTGTTCTGTCTCATTTTGGAGTTTATGTGTTGCATTTTGAATGCAGGATGCACATGTTTCAGTTTCATTGTTGTTTTATATGAAAAATGCACTCTTGCATGTATTTAGTTACTTTTCTCCATTTGTTGTATGCATAGCTTCTTTTGAATCTGGTTGCTAAGGGTTTCTCAGATTCTTGAATGAAGACCTTCTATATTGAATGCCTGATTTGTGACTTCCATTCAAGGAGTGGATTAAATTATTTTAGGTCAAGTATGAAGAAGAACGTATGTTAGCAGGGATATGTGTAAGTAGAGGCGGCCAAATACTTAGTCTTGGGTGGTGTTTGTAAGGCAAATTCCAATCCTAACCCCTTCAAACTCAAATGCTACTGCAAATCATTCACTTGTATACATCTAGTTGACTCCTTGCCCTGAGATAGGCACCGGTCTGCTCCTTATGTAGTATTTATGATCCAAAACCCCCTATCTTGCATCCAAAATATAAAACAAATCATTTCATAATTCTGGCCTATTAGTTTGTATGAGTAAGAATAGGACCCTTGCATACTCTCATCCTTAACCAGTTAGATATGTCTGAGAATGTTGCCAACCTTGTGATCTATCATGCAAATCTTGATCCACACATGAGAGTATTCTACATGTTGTTGTAAAGCTAAATCTTTCTGTCATTAGGCGAGTCAAAATTAAATCTTTAGCTATAGGGATACCCCCTTGGTGTGGCAGAACCTAAAGTGAAGGGGAGGTAGCTCACACAACCTCCTATATTAGTTGGCTGAATCTGCCTGTGCATTGGAACTGGCAAACCCTCTATAGATTCAGAAAGAAGAACCAACAGAGTGGTGACTCTACTGGGGAAGAGTCAAGTGATTTGAAGACTGGAAAATATTGTTTCCAGTGAAGTTGTTGCAGCAATACCAAGGAATGACCATGTGGTGCTCTGCTGGTGTGATGAATCCAGAAAACAAAGGTGTCTTCTTGATATTTTGTCCTCTCTGTGGGAGGTGGTGACTCTGTTGATTGAACCTATCAAAGATGCAACATATTTCTAGGTATTCCATCTTTTCACTCAAAATGATTCAAATAGAACAGTAAACCTGGTTGTGCTCTCAAAGAAGACCATTTTTGATTGAAAGATATAAAGCCCTAATTTTCAAAGGAATAAATGGTTACCCAAATGTTATTCCCAATAAGATTAGAAAGTGTTTGCTGAAATATAGTGGATCAAATTATGAGTCTGCAAACAAACATCTGTAAAATTTTTTTAATTTGATAGATGATTATGAGGTAGAGGCTAAAGATGTAGTAATGAGATTTTTTGTTTACTCATTAGAGGATGATGCTAGGGTCTGGTTTTCAAACTTGCCTGTGTGTTCAGTTTCTTCATGGGTAGATTTAGAAGTTGCATTCCTAAAGCAGTTTGGTGAAAGATTTGATTTAGCCTCATTGATCATACATTTCATGAATATCCAAAAGGAAGATAAGGAACTAGTTCCATCCTTTAATCTTAGATTTATTAAGTTGCTCAAGCAGATTCTTGAATATATGAGACCTAATGATGCATTATGCTTGACAATTTATTTGGCTGCATTTGATGAAGAAATGAGTTATTTACTGAGAGATAAAGAACCAGTCACACTTTGCCAAGCCTACAAATTTGCTATGGATATTGAAAATAATAAAAAATATGGAATGCCAGTAGGTTTCATGACTGCAAGCTTTCAAAATAGTTTTCAAAGTAACTATATTTCAGCTTTCCCAGTGTGCTCATTTAAAGATGATTTTGCAAAGGGGAATATATTTCATAACAATGAGTGCAGTCATGATGTGATGCATAAACATGAAGAAAATGTTGTCAAAAATGTAAGCACATCTTATAATGGTGAAGACAAAGATTGTTGTCAGCCTCTAGAAGAAAAGCCTACAGATGCAAAATGCTTTTCAAATGATGAAATGAAAGATCTACATGAAGTTGCATCCTGCAGTGATAGGCATATCCCAGTTATTCCTAATTATTTATATGAGGTGGATATGCAGAGCTTCACTCTGAATATAGAAGATGTTGTTTCAAGAGATGATAGGGAATGTGTTGATGACTGTCAGCATTCAGACTCATATGTTAGTCTTCTAGATGATGAAATATATGGATGCTGAGTATGAGTGCTTACTTGAAGATTATGACCACCTCTACAATTCAGAGGTTGAAAATTTGCTTTTGATCATCAGGGCATTGGTGAAGAGGAAAATTAGGGTCACTATTTAGATGTGAATGGGCAAGTTGTAGATGTGTGTGCTCATACAGATGGGGATAATGTTGGTTGTAGGGGTGACTACGAAGCTTTTGTTGAAGGGCTGCACTCTAAGCTTTTTATGCCTTTTCTTGAGACATTCCAAGTGGACCTTAATGATAAAATTGCTGAGCACAATGATGATGGATGTCTGAATGATTATAAAAATGAATATGATTATGAGATGTTGCTTGTGCCTAAGTATTGTTTGTTTGATTCAGAGGAGCTTTTATTTTTTGATGGAAAGCAAAATTCTGATGTGGATTCAGTTGTTTCATGTGAGTCTATTATTTTTCCAAGCAACGTCAGTGACTCATATGATGATGACATTCTACAACTAATGGTAATGTATGCTGATGAAGCTAGTCGTAGATTTGTTAAAGAAAGAGAAATGGGCAATAGTACAAATAATTGCAATGTTGGGTGCTACAAACAACAAAAAGTTTTCAGGCTTCATTTGAAGAAATCAAAAGAAAATCAGATATTTTGTAATGTCCCGTTTTCTAGATTGATCTTTTATAGTTGACCATTGGCCTATTCCAGAGATCCATAGGCTACTCGGAGGTTGAAATTGGGGTTTCATGTTTTGGTGGTTGCTTTTGTTCGTGGATTGTGGTTTGGTTGGCAGTTTCTTTCTGGATTTGTTCTCCTTAGTCCCTGTTGGTTACGGCTATTTTTAGTAAGTTTAGGATTGGCACCAGAATGGGATTTTGAGAGTGGGGTTGGATTCGTCTTGTCAAGACCTTTCCAACGAGCTATAAATCATTGATTTCTGACATCATCTTGGCCTCCATTTTAAAGTCCGTAAATTAAATATTATTATTTAATATTAATGTTGTTTTAAAAAAGGGGACTTTAAGGTTGAGGTTGAAAAAGAATTGAAGAGGATTATATTATTTTCCCTCTCATGTTTTATCCCATATGCAAGAGGATTTTAGAAACTCCCAGTTGGAAAAGTATAAAAGGAGGAAGAGTGCTCTCATTTGGGTATCCGAAATCTTGATAATGTTATGCTACCATAATGGTTTTGGGACTGCTTCGAAGAATGAATGCTTCCTAGCCTAGGCTCACTTCGTGCTTGAGAGATAGCACCTAGGGAGAGGTTTGCTGATAGTAGTGATTTTTGTAGTGAGGTTTGCATTGTAGCTTGAGTTCTGTTTGTAGTTCAGTTATTTGCATTTTATGTCATTTTTGGAGTTGCTGATAACAAGGCTGAATCTGTAGTTTCATTCATAAATCTAAAAAGAAAAATACATTTGTTCTGGGTATTTCATATTTCCCTTTGTCTATGCTGTCGCCCCATTGTGGCAATTTGCAGATTTTATTATGAAGAATCTGATTTTTCTATAAGGAAATCGCCCTTCTTGCCAGGTGCCCTCTTTGGAGTGCATTGGAAGGTGTGCTAAATAAATACTTTGGTTTAAGAGTGGTCTCTGGTGTGTAGCTGGGTCGCCATTGTCATAGGAGTGCATTGCATCAGATTTGAGGTCATTTGGTTGAGCAATGAGTGAGGTGTGAGCATTTTTGTAGGGTTTTATGTTGTTGGTTTGGTTTTTCAAAGTTGCTGATCTATCATTTCAGTTTGCTAACTTCTATCATTTGAGTTGGGTTGGAAGTCTCTGATTATTGTAAGATGAACAGTAGCACTGTCAGCACTTCATACTTCTTCTCATATTTGTTTTATAATACTTTGCATCTCTGTCATATGGTAGCTCCAATTCCACTTCAAGTTGGAAAGCACATTCTTGACGTTGAGTTATTTCAGCATAATAGTTGGTAGGGATCCTCTGACCATATGCTCGTCATCATCAGGCACATTCTTGGTTAGAGTTCTTTATATCAGCATTGCATCAAGACCCTCTGACCATATGCTTGTCGACATCCGACGCATTCTTGGTTAGAGTTCCTTTATCAGCATTGCATAGAGATCCTCTGACCATATGATCACACCATCCTGGTGTACATTCTTGGTTAGAGTTGAATTCTGCATCGTTTGGTTTAATTGCTAACTTCAACGATTGTGTATTGCTCTGCTTGTTGTAATTGGAAAAGTGAAAAATTGGCTTGGTATATTTCAGTGGTATCAGAGCCACGCATCCTGCCATCCTGTGAAAACTAACCTTCTATGAGTGACAGAGAATAGAGGTACTTAGCAAGAGAATACAAGAAGGCTACCAGTCAGTTTCATTGGCATCAGGCCCTAGAAGGTCAGACAGCTTCAGAGGTATTAAGAGCCAATTGTGAGTCTTCTCCTGAAGGAGAAATGGGGGATAATGAGAGGACGTCGGGAAGTAACAGAGATGATAGTGGGAAAGGAAGAGAAAGATCATTAAGTCCGGCAAAGAGGTTTGAGAGGAAGATGGATACCTTAATGGATATGATATCTCTCATGATGGGGAGAATGGGTCAGAACCAACCTCCACTAAACAATTCAGGACATAGTGGAGAACATAGTGCCACCAACCAGCATAATGGACATGCTGCTCAGCCTGCTTCAAATAGCACATACATTTCTTCTAGGCCATTCAAACCCACTTTCCTGGCACCAGTAAAACCTCATCTTGATCCAGAAGAAAATGTGTCCTTTGTTGAACAGTTGAGACTCGGCCGCACTGAGTATGATTCTCTACCTGATGAAATTAAGGCAGATATGTCTTATAATGATTTTATGGATCATAAAAGGAAGGATAGAGGACAAGGAAGACATTATGAACAAAGGAGGACAATAGTTCATGGGGATTTACATCAAGCTATCAACAAGGTTATGCTTCCACATTTTGATGGGAGTGACAATAGTTCAGCTAGAGCTTGGATACAGAAGTTAGACAACTATCTAGCTCTCAGACCCATGGAGGAGGAGGAGGTGATTAAGTTTGCTATGCTACACTTGGATGGGGTGGCGCACGAGTGGTGGTACCATGGTCTAGTCACCTTGGGTCATCGGTCTATCACTACCTATGATGAGTTTACCAATAAGCTCATAGAGAGATTTGAGAAAAAAGATCTAGAAGTGCATTTCAGAGAATTGGCACAACTTAAGCAATATGGTACAGTTGATGCCTACATAGCTAAGTTTCAAAGGCTTTCAGTCATGGTCACAGGAGTCACTGAGAGGCGCTTGGTGATCCTATTTAGTGAAGGATTGACGGAGCCACTCAAGGGTTGGATTAAAGCTTTTGATCCACCCTCTCTAGAAGAGGCAATGAAGAAGGCAAGAAACATGGAGTGGGCTGCTCCTAAAGCAAAGTTTCAACCCAAGCCATCATTTCACAAAAGAGATAAAGGAAAAAGACCTCAGCATAAGGAGTTCAAGCAGCATCAACCTCATGTCACAAGGTTGGATCCTGAGACACTTAATGAACTCAGAAGAAAAGGGTTATGTTTCTGGTGTAGAGAAAAATGGTCCCAAGATCATGTTTTCCCAAAAGGAGGCAAATTTCATCAAATTGAATACTATTCAGTTGAAGAAAGTAATTCTGATTTGTCAGACCAGCAATCTGATTCTGAAGACAGTGAAGTGGAAAAAGTCCCAGAGGAATCTAAAGATGAAAAGGGAAGTGGAGGCACTTTGGCTCAACTTTCGAGCTTTCAAAGGAATGAATCCTTCAATGTTCAAGGGATGATTAAGGGGCAACGCATAGTTGCTTTGATTGACACTGGAGCAATGCATAATTTCATTGACGAAGCTGTGGTGGCAAAGAAGGGGCTGCAAACAGAAGAGTTTGAAGGCTTCAAGGTTATGGTTGCTGATGGTTTTCACATCACCTGCACCAAGAAGATCTCAAACATAACCATGCAAGTGGGAAACTATGAGGTCAAGGATGACTTCTATGTAGTCAAAATTGGAGGTACAAATGTTGTCTTAGGCATTCAATGGCTACGTTCACTCGGGGAGATCACTTTAAATCTGCAAACCATGGAGCTCAAGTTTCAATCTGAAGGGAAGAATGTAGTGATAAGAGGAATTTCCAATGGTGGTCCTCGAATTGTGTCATTCAAGAGGATGGCGAGGCTGATTCGTCATGATCAAGTTGAGTGGGCTGTAGAGTGTATGATTCTTCCTGCTAGTCTGGTTGAAACAAAGAGAGACTACCCTCCTGATATTCAGTCTTTACTCAAAAAGAAGAGCAAGGTGTTTGCTGATTTACCTCCTGGACCACCTCCTGATCGAGGTTCGAAGCATGTCATAGAGCTCAAGGAAGGAGCTAAACCAGTTATTACAACTCCTTATCGGTATCCTAAGAAGCAAAAGGATGAGATTGAGAAAAACATTCGGGAACTCTTGGAGATGGGCTTCATTCATCCAAGCAAGAGCCCCTTTGCTTCGGCAGTTGTCCTGGTGAAGAAGAAGGATGGTACCATCCATATGTGTGTGGACTATCGTGCTTTGAATCAAAGCACTATCAAAAATCAATATCCCATCCCGAGGATAGATGAGCTCATTGATGAGCTACATGGAGCCAAGTTCTTTTCAAAGATCGATTTGAGATCGGGTTATTACCAGATTCGGATGAGAGGATCCGATGTTGAGAAGATAGCATTTAGATGTCACTATGGCCACTTCAAGTTTCTAGTCATGCCATTTGGGTTGACTAATGCTCTTGCTACTTTCCAGTCATGTATGAACAAAATCTTTCAGAAGCAGTTGAGGAAGTTTGTATTGATATTTTTTGATGACATCCTGATCTACAACAAGACATGGGAAGAACATCTCAAGCACTTGGAGGAAGTGCTTAGCATCCTGGAATCAGAGAGTTTGTTTACTAAAGAATCCAAATGTGAATTTGGAATGAAGGAGTTACTTTACCTTGGCCATATAATCAGTGCTAAAGGAGTGAAGGTTGATCCTGAAAAGATCAAGGCAATTGTTGATTGGCCACCTCCTGAGAATTTGACTCATCTGAAAGAATTTTTAAGTCTTTGTGGATTTTATAGAAGATTTGTGAAGGGCTACTCTCAGAATGCTGCTCCTCTTTATGACCTCACGAAAAAGGGTGCCTTTTGTTGGTCAGAAAAGGCTCAAACTACTTTTGATAAATTTAAGGGGATCATGAGCTCTTGTCCAGTTTTAGCTATCCCAGACTTCTCCAAGCCATTCGAGCTATAGTGTGATGCATCTGGTGAAGGAATTGGGGCTGTTTTGATGCAAGACAAACATCCCATTGTGTTTGAAAGCAGAAAATTAAGAGGTGTTGAAAGGACCTACTCCATCTACGACAAGGAGATGCTTGCCATTATGCATGCATTAGCTAAGTTCAGACAGTACTTGGTGGGGAGCAAGTTTGTGGTCAAGACTGATCACAATAGCCTCAAGCACTTCATGCATCAAAAAGATTTGAATGAGAGGCAACAAAACTGGGTGAGTAAGCTTCAAGCTTACGATTTTGACATCGAATATGTCAAAGGAAAAAACAATATTGTGGCTGATGCTCTATCTAGGAGACCTCATTTGAGCTCATTGTGTGAGCTTACAGCTGATTGGAGGGACATGTTGCTTGCTGATTATGCCAAAAATCAGTTTGCAACCAGCATCATTGAGGGTACTTTTCTTGACGAAAGGTACAAAGTGGTTGAAGGGCTGATACACTACAAGGGTAGAATCTTTGTGGTGGCTGATTCTAAGCTCAAAAAGAAGATTTTGTTGACCTTTCATGACATTCCACTTGCTGGTCATCAAGGGTTCTTCAAGACATATAGGCAGATCAGGGAAAGATTTTCTTGGAAAGGGCTGAAAGGGGAGGTTCAACGTTACATTCAAGAGTGTCCCACTTGTCAGATGAACAAGAATGAGCATACTTTACCAGCTGGTCTTCTACAACCTCTTCCCATTCCCAATCAAAAATGGGAAAGCATATCAATGGACTTCATCACAGGGTTGCCCAAGGTTCAAGGTAAAGACTGTATCTATGTTGTAGTGGACAGATTAACAAAATTTGCTCACTTCTTTGCCATTGCGAGCTCTTTTTCAGCAGCCCAAGTTGCAGATTTGTTTTTTCATGAGGTGTTTAGATTACATGGGTTGCCAAAAAATATTGTGAGTGATAGGGACAGCAAGTTCCTAAGCACTTTTTGGCAAGAGGTTTTTAGAATGAGTGGTATAGTGCTTACTCCAAGCACTAGTTATCACCCTCAAACCTGTAGCACATTTCACAGTTGAGTATATTGTCTTTTCATTGATGCCAAAATGATCTTCATCAGTGAATGGTCTTCATCAGGGACATGGTCTTCATTAATGGCAATGATTTCAGTGATATGGTTTTTCAGTTCAGTGATGTGGTCTTCAGTGATATGGTTTTTCAGTTCAGTGATGTGGTCTTCAGTGATATGGTTTTTCAGTTCAGTTATGTGGTCTTTAGTGAATAGTTTTTCAATTAAATGGTGTGGATATGTGACATGTCCTATGTCAAGTCATATAATTACAATTATATAAAGAGATTGTTGTGACATATATGATATCTCATTTATATGTGGTCAGGTTATATGTCAAGTCATATACTCACCTGTAGTTAGCATATGTGGTCAGGTTAAGCACTTAAAAAAATTAAATCATATGGTGAAAAGATCAACATGTCACATTTGATTATTACATAGTATAAAGGTTTACAAAATCCAAATCTAAGAGTGAAAAATCAAAAGAACTAAACGTCATTGCTTTTTGTTTTAAATCCCTATTGACCTGTTCAAGCGGTGAATGTCACTTAAGTGACAACTTAAGGGCTATATTGTCGTGAGTTTTACCGGCCCCATCACCTAGGGTATCCAGTCACAAGGTAGCGAAGGTTCTAAACTGGCGAGAAGCTTAGATCGACACTCTTCATTTAAATCTGCAATGGCGGGCACCGCACATTGGAGGATCATGATTTAAATAGAAATTTTTTACAAACGGTCAGTTAGCTCCATTAAACTTGACGTCCTCCTTGTTCTAAAAGGCAATAAAGCTTCTATTTCTATCATCTCTCACCGAAGATGAAGAGACATTAAAATTGGAATTTTTGTGTGAAGGAAAGAGTGAAGTTTAGTATGTTTCTAATTGTAAAGAATATGAAAAGGCAGAGTTTTCGAAGATGATTCATTTTTTTGTTTTGCTGTTTGTTTTTTCCATAAGAGAAGGTGATAAGTTTGAGATAAAATTATGTTGAAGCTGAACCGGTTACAAGCAAATGAAAAGATGAATGTTTGTAATCTTTTTGTATGTGTGCAGATATGTTTTCAAAGAGGATAAATAAGAGATCTAATGGAAGGGTGAAAAAGTTTTTTGAGCAGAGAAGAAGAATGGTATTTTTTGTAGCAAGATAATCTTTTTGCAGAGAAATTTTTTTTTTACATGAAGAGACATTTTGATAGTGAAATTTGCTCAGTTTTGGAGATGTGTTGGTGAAATCAAGGATGGAGATTTTTGATCAGAATTGAACAATATTTTCCCAGAGAAGAATAAAGCTTTGAAAAATGATTTTGGAAAAGGTTAAAAGTTTTTCAATATTGCAGTGAAAGAATCTATGAATTTGCAGAGTATGAATTGATTTGTTTTTAGATTGATTTGCAGAGACAGAGGTATGAAATATCTTAAAGATCAAATTTGATTGATTGTTGTAAAGATGATATGATAACAGTTGAAGGTTGATTACAGAAAATATACATTTGATTGTTTTTGAAAAGGAGAAATAAGGTATTGATTTTATTGAAACAGGAAAACCCCTGTGATGTACTGGTCATTGAATTTTAGATGTTGTAATGTCAGTGAGACATGCAGAGAAATACAATATGCCAGTGAGGCAAAATTGTAATGTCAGTGAGACAATTGTAATCAGAAATTCTGAGTTAAGCCAGTGAGGCAGTTGAGTGGTTTTTATACCCCAGGAGGGTTTTCCACTCGGGAAATTTCTTGTGTCAAGTTTTGTTTTTGATACTCTGCATATGTTTCCTTGTTCTATCTGAAGAATTCTACATTTGTGAATTTAAATTAAGAAAAGGAGTAAAAAGTGTTAAAATTGTTAACAACACTGATTCACCCCCCCTCTCAGTGTTGATTGTATTCCTACAAAACCGATGGACAGATAGAGATAGTGAACAAGTGGTTGGAAGGTTACCTGAGAAACTATGTTTCGGAGCAGCAAAGAGCTTGGGTGAAGTGGCTTCACATGGGTGAGTATTGTTATAATTCTACTTTTCACATGTCAATAAGGATGTCACCTTTCATGGCTCTTTACGGTTATGAGGCTCCTAGCTTTGCTGATTTGGTGTTTGGTGATAGCAAAGCCCCTCAGGCCAAAGATTTGTTGCAGCAGAGTCAAGATATCTTGAACTCATTGAAGAACAATCTACAGATTACACAGAATCAGCAGAAGATGTATGCTGATCAGCGGCGTGTTGAGCACTCTTTTGAAGTTGGAGATATGGTTTATCTTCGACTACAACCTTATAGACAGTCCACTCTCAAGAAAAGTGGAGCTGAGAAGCTCAAACCACGTTTTTATGGGCCGTTCAAGGTCACTAGGAAGGTGGGGGTAGTAGCTTATGAGTTGGAGCTACCTTCGAATAGCAGAGTGCACAATGTATTCCACGTGTCTCACCTCAAGAAGGCACTTGGACACAATGTTGTTGCTTCATCACAGATACCACCCTTGGATGAAGAAGGACAGTTAGTTTTGATTCCAGAAGAGATTCTTGATTCCAGGGAGCGTTCCTTTTGGAAAAGAACTATCAGAGAGTATTTGGTGAAGTGGAAGAACTTGCCTATGGAGGATGCTACTTGGGAGAATGATGAGATTCTGCAACATCCAGGCTTACAATTGCTTGAGGACAAGCAATCTTGGGAAGGGCAGACTGTAATGTCCTGTTTTCTAGATTGATCTTTTACAGTTGACCATTGGCCTATTCCAGAGACCCGTAGGCTACTCAGAGGTTGAAATTGGGGTTTCATGTTTTGGTGGTTGCTTTTGTTCGTGGATTGTGGTTTGGTTGGCAGTTTCTTTCTGGGTTTGTTCTCCTTAGTCCTTGTTAGTTACGGCTATTTTTAGTAAGTTCAGGATTGGCACTAGAACATGATTTTGAGAGTGGGGTTGGATTCGTCTTGTTAAGACCTTTCCAACGAGCTATAAATCATTAATTTCTGACATCATCTTGGCCTCCGTTTTAAAGTCCGTAAATTAAATATTATTATTTAACATTAATGTTGTTTTAAAAGAGGGGACTTTAAGGTTGAGGTTGAAAAAGAATTGAAGAGGATTATATTATTTTCCCTCTCATGTTTTATCCCATATGCAAGAGGATTTTAGAGACTCCCAGTTGGAAAAGTATAAAAGGAGGAAGAGTGCTCTCATTTGGGTATCCGAAATCTTGATAATGTTATACTGTCGTAATGGTTTTGGGACTGCTTCGAGGAATGAATGCCTCCTAGCCTGGGCTCACTTCGTGCTTGAGAGATAGCACCTAGGGAGAGGTTTGCTGATAGTAGTGGTTTTTGTAGTGAGGTTTGCATTGTAGCTTGAGTTCTGTTTGTAGTTCAGTTATTTGCATTTTCTGTCATTTTTGGAGTTGCTGATAACAGGGCTGAATCTATAGTTTCATTCATAAATCTGAAAATAAAAATACATTTGTTCTGGGTATTTCATATTTCCCTTTGTCTATGTTGTGCGCCCCATTGTGCCAATTTGCAGATTTTATTATGAAGAATCTAATTTTTCTATAAGGAAATCGCCCTTCTTGCCAGGTGCCCTCTTTGGAGTGCATTGAAAGGTGTGCTAAATAAATACTTCAGTTTAAGAGTGGTCTCTGGTGTGTAGCTGGGTCACCATTGTCATAGGAGTGCATTGCATCAGATTTGAGGTCATTTGGTTGAGAAATGAGTGAGGTGTGAGCATTTTTGTAGGGTTTTATGTTGCTGGTTTGGTTTTTCAAAGTTGTTGATCCATCATTTCAGTTTGCTAACTTCTATCATTTGAGTTGGGTTGGAAGTCTCTGATTATTGTAAGATGAACAGTAGTACTGTCAGCACTTCATACTTCTTCTCATATTTTTTTTATAATAATTTGCATCTCCGTCATATGGTAGCTCCAATTCCACTTTGGGTTGGAAAGCACATTCTTGACGTTGAGTTATTTCAGCATAATAGTTGGTAGGGATCTTCTGACCATATGCTCGTCATCATCAGGTGCATTCTTGGTTAGAGTTCTTTATATCAGCATTGCATCAAGACCCTCTGACCATATGCTCGTCGACATCCGGCGCATTCTTTGTTAGAGTTCCTTTATCAGCATTGCATAGAGATCCTCTGACCATATGATCACGCCATCTTGGTGTACATTCTTGGTTAGAGTTGAATTCCGCATCATTTGTTTTAATTGCTAACTTCAACGATTGTGTATTGCTCTACTTGTTGTAATTGGAAAAGTGAAAAATTGGCTTGGTATATTCCATATTTGACAAAGGAAAATTCTGGTTTTTCCTTTTTGGTGGCCCTGGGCCACCAAGTAAATTTTAATAAGTGTGTTTTGTGATGCAAGTTGGTGCAATGTTCGACTCTATGTGCCCAATGGATAAGGACTGGTCTACATCCCAGAGTTCTATGGTTCTTGCCATGCCTACAAGAGGCATGCATCCCCAGACAGAGCCAGTGGTTGTGCTTGCATAATATTCAGGTTTTAGGCATTTAAATTTGCCAGCCCCTTCATAAAAACCAGAAATTTCTAAGTCCCTCAGCCTCATTTTATGCATATCAGGCTGGTATATGCATTTTGGACATACAAAGGTGGAATATACATTGAAGATTCTCATAATATTCTGTGGATGTATCTAAATGCTTGCATGTACATTGTGTTGTATGTTTGACATACAATCAGTAGATACATTGGCAAGCCCAAAAATAATGTTCAATCGGCTTCATAAGGCACAAAAAATAGTTGTATGCATTTTGTATGCATATCGGGTTATACATTGCAGGTATATTCCATCACATACTTTAGGAATATTCCTACTTGTATGTAGGGGTTTGTATGTTGTTGTTGTATATTGGGATATACAATGGGTTTATACAAGCGGCGGATGTCAAAAAGATTCAGATCGGGCTAAATAGTGGTGGGGCCCGTAGATATACAAAGGAGAATGCATATCGGGTTTGTATGTTGGCACATACAAAGGGAATGTGCAAGGCAGAATGTACATTGCAATGTCCAAGGGTGAATGTATCTCTGATATACAAGTCAACATGCAAGTGTCAAGATACAAAGGTAAGATACAATTGGTGGGACCTGCTTCATATACAAATCACATTGTATATGTGACATGCATTCGCCACATACAAGAGGAAAGATGCAGAGGTGTTTGTATATACAAGGATTAACATACAAGTGGAATATACAAGGTAGAAATAGCCAAAGAGTTAATAGTATTTATGAAATATTTTGAAATCCACCATTGTATGTTTGGGATTGTATATTCCAAATATACAATCGAATGTGTAAGCAAAAGATACAAAGTCAATATGCAAGCAAATTACGGATAAAGTCAAAGTTCCTCAACCATGGTGGGCCTCCTTGATTGTATACCACATTTGTATATGAGTGATGTGCATTCCTAATATACAAAGCCTAGATCCGAAGAGATATAGATTCTGGTTGATGCAGCTTTGAATCCGCGGCTTGTATGCATGTGCGTTGTATATGCGATATACAACAAAAAGATACAATGAGAGGATACAAGCCAGATTTCAAAGGTTTTCAAGTCTGATTAATAAATGGTTGGAGTATGTGGCTTGTATGCTAGGTGTTGAATGTATATCGCACTTGTATGTGCATTATACAATGCGATATGAAAAGGGGGAGATAAAAGCCGAACCCGAACCTGATTTCAATTTGTTCTATAAAATTTGGGGTCCGCGCCCTCTATGGAGGTAGTTGTATGTATATGCATGCTCTTTTGCATATACAAGGCAAAAAAGGGCAAAATATGGCGGAAATGGCAAAATGCATGTTTACGATGGGAAAAGTCAGTGATGGAAGCACAGGGTGTCTACGTGGCATGTTCTAATTGGTGGGTGACTTTTCAACATATTTTGATGCCACAGATTTTGGTAATAGGAAGGGAGATCGATGGCCAGTTTTAAATTTCCAGAAGGCGATGGATTTTCTTTGTATTTGCAACTATTTCTAGGCGGGAAAATTGCAAGGTACACAGTCTGCTTCATTTCCAAGGCCGCGGGTTGGTATTCCATTAATGGCAGGATTATAGAGAGGTATGGGTCGAGAGGACATGCTAACTACCAAATTGATGAGGAAAATCCCCAGGCGGCGGTGCAGATCCCAAGCTCACTTTCTCTTTCCTTTGTTTCTCTTGCCCGCATTCAATGTTTTGGGCGCCATTCTCAAAGTGCAGTGTATCTGGCAAAATTTTGATATGACCCTGTAATTAATCTTGAAGTACACTTTCCTGCTATATATAGCAGACTGTGTTACTCATTTTTTGGGTTGTTGAAGACTTGGGCAAAATTTTTGGAAAATAACAAAGAACAAAGCCTTTCTTGGTTGTTCTATCTCATTTTGGAGTTTATGTGTTGCATTTTAAATGCAGGTTGCACATTTTTCAGTTTCATTGTTGTCTTATATGAAAAATGCACTCTTGCATGTATTTAGTTGCTTGTCTCCATTTTCTATATGCATAGCTTCTTTTGAATCTAGTTGCTAAGGGTTTTTCAGATTCTTGAATGTAGACCTTCTGTATTGCATGCTTGATTTGTGACTTCCATTCAAGGAGCGGATTAAATTATTTTAGGTCAAGTATGAAGAAGAATGTATGTTAGCAAGGAGATGCGTAAGTAGATGCAGCTAAATACTCAGTCTTGGGTGGTGTTTATAAGGAAAATACCAATCCTAACCCCTTGAAACTTGAATTCCAGTGCAAATCATTCACTTGTATATGTCTAGTTGACTCCTTGCCCTGAGATAGGAACCAGTCTACTCCTTGTGTAGTAGGTATGATCCAAAACCCTTTGTCTTGCATCCAAAATATAAAACAAATCATTTCATAATTCCAACCTGTTAGTTTATAGGAGTAAGAATAGGACCCTTGCATACTCTCATCCTTAACTAGTTAGATATGTCCAAGAATGTTGTCAGCCTTGTGATCTATCATGCAAATCTTGGTCCACACATGAGAGTATTATGCCTGTTGTTTTAAAGCTAAATCTCTCTATCATTGGGTGAGTCAAGGTTAAATCTTTAGCTATAGGGATACCCCGCTTGGTGTGGTAGAACCTAAAGTGAAGGGGAGGCAGCTCACGCAACCTCCTATATTAGTTGGCCGAATCCGCTTGTGCATTGGAACTGACAAACCCTCTGTGGGTTCGGAAAGAAGAACCAACATGGGGATCCTATCAGCTTACTGGGAAAGCAGCTACTTGGTGGGACAATGAGAGAGCTGAAAAGAAACTGCTACCAAGAGAAGTCACATGGGATCATTTTCTTGAACTCTTCAGGAAGAGGTGGTTGCCACAAGTCTACTTTGACAGGAAAATGACAGAATTCCAAAACCTCACTCAGGGAGGTATGACTGTGACTCAATATTGGGAGAAATTATCTCACTTGTTGAAATATGTTCCATAGTGTTAGCTTGATGAAAGGTTCAGAATTCATAGGTTCATCTTGGACTTAAGGCCACATATTGGATCAGATGTTGATATGCATAATCCATTAACCATGGATGAAGTGTTTGAAAAGGCTACCAAAAAGGAATAGAAGTTGCAGTAGATCTCAAATTATCGTAAGAGTCGGGATATGAAGAATGGTAATAAAAGGTATCAGAATGACAGTAGCAATCAAGGAAACAGTAAGTGTTAGATAATGAATCTTAAGATAGGCAATAACTACCAGTAAAAGAGCAATGGGAACCAAGGTGGAAATAGCAATAAGAGAGGTAGTTATGGTAACAATTGTAACAATAACCAAAGAGATAATCTAACTAGACACAGAAGACCCAGGGATGGATGTTATAATTGTGGAGGAGAGCACTATGCAAGTGCATGTCCCTGTCGAACAGAGAATCAGAGAGATGGAAATCGATAGGGAATTCCTCAACACCAGATACATGCAGCTGTAGATCATCGACAAGAAGATTTCCAAGATACACCTATACAGATGTTTGGTAAGCTCTTTGGCCTTCCAATTTCTATTTCAATTGATACATGAGCTACAAAATGTTTTGTTGATCCAAAAGTTGTAGCTAAGTTAACTGTTAAACTTGGACACATGGAAAATTTGTGGATGGTGTAGTATGGTAACATTGCAAAGAAAAGAGTAGATTCATGTCTTGTATGTAGTGAATTAGATCTTCCTACTTTCCAAACACAAGTCATTCTTTATGTTGCACCTCTAGGATTATATGATGTGATTCTTGGAATCAACTGGTTGTCAGAACATAAGTCTTTAGTGGATTGCGAAGAGAAAGTAGTGAAATGCCTTGATGACTTTGGGAATCAGGTAGAGTTACATGGAACTAGAACACCCCTTAAACTAAGACAGATATCAGCTATGCAATCAAAAAAGGCTAAAAGGAAGGGTTGTTCTATCTATGTAGTGAAGATAAAAGATCCAGATAATTAGGAACCCTCTTTTAACAAGTATCCTGTCCTTAGAGAATTTAAAGATGTCTTTTCTGATGAATTGACAGAACTACCAACTAAAAGAGAATTTGATATCTCTATAGATCTAATTCTAGGGACTGAACCACAGTCTAAAGCACCTTATCGAATGACCACAATAGAATTGTATGAACTCAAGACATAGTTAGAAGAATTGTTAAAACAAGGGTTGATGAGACCTAGTGTGTCACCTTGGGGAGCACCAGTCATCTTCGTTAAGAAGAAGGATAGAACATTGTGGTTGTGCATTGAATATAGAATTCTCAACAAGGCAACTATTAAGAACAAATATCTACTTCCAAGGATTGATGAATTGTTCAACCAGATGAAAGGTGCAAAGGTATTCTCTAAAATAGACCTTAGATCTAGTTACCATCAATTACAGATTAAGGACAAGGATATTTCTAAAACAACATTCAGAACATGATATGCTCACTATGAATTCACACTAGTACCATTCGGGTTAACTAATGCACCAGTAGCATTCATGAACTTAATGAATAGTGTGTTTAGAGATTGTCTTGATGAGTTTGTGTTGGTCTTCCTAGATGACATTCTGATTTATTCAAAATCTGGAAAGACACTTGAGAATAGTCTTGCAGCATTTAAGAGAAAGGAAACTTTTTGGCAAGTTATCTAAATGCACGTTCTATCAGAGTAAAGTGCACTATCTTAGCCACATAATTTCAGCAGATGGGATAGTAGTAGATCTTGAAAAGATAAAGGAAATAATGGAATGGCCTGCACCACAGACTGTAACTAAGGTTAGAAGTTGTATGGGGCTTGCAGGATATTATAGGAAATTTGTAGAAGGATTCTTGACAATTGCAACACCCATAACCTCGTTGCAGAAGAAGGGTAAGAAGTTTGATTGGATAGATAAATGTGAACAAGATTTCCAGTTGTTGAAAGAAAAACTCACATCAGTAGCTATTCTAATCACACCTGATCCTAATGGACATTTCACAGTAATTACAGATGCTTCTGGTGAAGGTGTGGGAGGAGTGTTGATGCAAAATGAGAAAGTAGTGGCATATGAATCGAGAAAACTAAAATAGCACGAGTCAAATTATACACCTCATGATCTCAAGTTGTTTGCCATTATTCATGCACTACAAATGTGGAGGCACTATCTTGGGTAAGTCATTTGAGCTTAAGATAGATCATTTGGGGCTCAAATATATCTTCACCCAACCTAATCTTAATGCTCAATAGAAAAGATGGCTTGAATTCCTTAGTGAATATGATTTTAGAATTGAGTACATAAAAGGTAAAGAGAATAACGTAGCAGATGCTCTCAGTAGGAGATGACATCTGAATGCTATAGTGACTTCTAGAACTAATTTGAGGCAACAGGTAATCCAAAACTTGCAAGGAGATGAGCACTATGAAAGGGTTAAGCAAGCATTAGTAGCAGACCCCACAGATCATCATTTGATGGGTATGTCATAGAATCAAATGGGCTTCTGAGATATCAAGGGAGAATGTATATCCCAGATTCAGGTGAATTAAGGAAGTTAGTTCTCGAGGAGATTCACAGTGCTCCATATTCTGGACACCCAGGTATGACCAAGACAATGGAAGGATTGAGGCCATTGTACTTTTGGCCTAAGCTTAAGAAGGATGTGACAGAGTTTGTCACTCAATGTTTAGAGTGTCAAAGGGTTAAGGTAGAACATGTCCATCCTACAGGATTGCTTTATCCACATAGTGTACCTAAGTACAAGTGACAGGTGATTACCATGGACTTTATTCAGGGATTGCCCATGTCAAAGAACAAGCATGATGTTATCTTAGTAGTGGTTGATAAATTGACGAAAGTGGCTCATTTCATTTCAGAAAATCTTTTGGATGGGTCATTGACCTTAGCAAAGAAGTTTGTCCAAGAGACAATCATTTTAGATCATAAGACTCGCATGACCTCTAGGTTCTGGACCACACTTAATGCAGCTTTGGGGACTAAGTTGAACTTTAGTACATCTTACCACCCTAAAATAGATGGTCAGACAGAGAGAGTCAACCAGGTAGAAGACGATCTTCTGAGGATGTATTGTATGGATCAATAGTACAAATGGGAGGAATATCTACCATTGGTAGAGTTTTTTTATAATAATTCCTACCATGCATCTTTAAGAATGGCACCTTTTGAGGCTCTTTATGGTCACAGGTGCATAATGCCAATCAGTTGGGATTGGGTTGAAGATTGAATAGTAGTTGGACCTAATATGTTGAAGGAGATGGAATATCAGATGAGGCTAATCAAAGAGAAATTGAAACAAGCCTCAGATAGACAGAAAAGTTATGCAGACAAGAATAGGACTTTCTGACAGTTTTTAGTAGGTGACAAGGTGTTTCTGAAGGTCAAGCCCCATAAAAGTTCAATTTTGTTTGGCAAGGCATCCAAACTAGCTCCAAGATTCATAGGACCTTTCGATGTTCTCAAAGTTGCATACAGACTTGCACTGCTGCTAGCTTTCACCAATATCCATAATGTTTTTCATGTGTTTTTGCTCAAACCTTATCATCCTGATGTTTTGCATATTCTTGATTGGCATGCTCTGTAGGTACAAGATCTAGGAGTGGTGCTATTGGAGCCCATTTCAGTCTTGGAGAAGCACAATGTTAAGTTGCATAATTGAGACATAGTGTAGTATAAGGTCCAATGGGACCAATATTCAGTGGACAGTACCACTTGGGAAGATGCTTCTAATATTGACCGATCTTTTCCGCTTTTGGAAAAATAGAGTAGATGTTTTATTTTATGCATATTCAGATACTTGATACTCAGATGATGGTACATTATTGATTTGATACTTTATTGCTAATTGATGTAATAAGACATCAAGATGATGCCTCTTCCAACTGGGGAAGGATGTCATGTCTCAAACTTTCATAGACTTTACAGATTTACCTCATTAGTTAATTCCAAGTGAAATTATGGAACAATAGTAGATTTATTTTAGATATGATATGTTATTCATTAAATATTTTGTTGCCTCAGCTATATTTTTGGGCTAACTTATTGATAGTGCGATGAGTTTGAGTTTTACAGGTCTTGTCGAAGGACAAGAGCATGGCTCAGGTAGAAGAGATCTAGCTTTATGGTAAACATGTAATGGGTTTTATTTGGTTACTTCACACACTTCACATAGTTGCATATGCATAATAAAATAGATTTAAATGCATTGATGTGTGGTTAATTATTTTCAAATTTTATTTAAATGATGTTTTATATTTAAATAAGGATAACTGTGTTTGTATTTTAAATTGAATAATAAAGTATTATTAATAGATGTTTGGAAGATAATATGTTATTTGAAAATTAAATAATATATATTAAATGAGATATTTTCATGTAATATTGTATTTTATTCTAATCTTGATTAATTAAAATAGTTTGTTTAAATAAAATAGTCAAATAATATTAAAAATAGCCTTATTAAATTTACAGTTTTGAAGAAAACTATTAAAATAATAGTTTTTGTCACCCATGCAACAGGAGTGGAATTAAACAATTAATAATTATGTTTAAAATAGGGAAAAGTAATAGTTTTAAATTTATATATCTCATGCAAAGGAAGAGGGAATGGTGAGTTTTGAATACTTGAATTGGTTGACCGCCAATTTCAAAGAAAAAATGGGAGTAAAAAGAGGATCGTATGGGGAGGAGTCTCACTACCACGAATTACAGAGACCACGATTTACTCAGGGAGGAACCATCAATTGCTGGAGGAAAAAGGTTATGTTTTGGCAACAGAGACTAGGAAGAGTGTAGGCAACAGAAGCAAGAAAAGATCAGCAGCGTCTTCACCAGCTTATCTCCTCACCATCGCCATCTTTAACTAGGTTCTCCTTTGGTTTTACTATTACTATATTAATTGAATGATTACCATTTTAAAAAGATATCTTTTTCTTCATGGTTATGGCATCTCTTTTGTGCTAAATCGACCCATGTATAATGTTGCAAGTATGAGGTGAACCAGTGTTGTCATTGATGTCAACATTGATGTCAACATACTCATATTGTATTGACAAGAGGGATTCGATGAGCAGTGTGCTGAGGATATTGAGAAAATTAGCCTCAGTCAGGAACAATGAAGAACAGTGATGAGAAGAAGGCAAATGTATTGTATAGGATGCGAACCGGAGGATGCGGATTAAAGGGTTTGTATATATGAGTCTTGAGATGCTTTAGTTAAGATTTTAGAGGTCCGCATGAAGATCTGAAGGAGTTGTGGCTATCGGTGTGGAACCGGTTCCAGCAAGTGTTTAGAGGTGACAGAGGATCACAGAAAGGTCCGGTGAGGTCCGGAATTGTATAATCCTAATCTATGGATTGGAAGGAGTGTTTGGGATGTCCTTGTGATGTGTCATCTCAAGTTGTGTATGATTTGGAGGTCTGGAAGTACCTTTTGCATTGTGACAGTGGCGACAGACTGTGTTCTTGAAGTTTCAGATAAGGAAGAAAAGAGATTCCAGTAAGTAGAGGAAGTGCGGATGTACCTGGTCATTTAGGCAGGCTTGGAAATGTCTGTGGATCATGTTTAGGTTGTGTTGTTGGTCCACATTGATGGTAGAGCCCGGAATTGAAGATATTCTTCCGGATGAAGTTCTTGCTCTATTTAGCCAACCGGATGAGTTGTTCATCCTACGAATGTTCTTGTGGTGGCCGACCGAATGTGTTATTCATCTTACGGATATTCTTATGGTTGATTGCCGACTTAGATGATTGTTCCTAAGTCGATGTCTTGTATAAATAAAGGTTTGTGAGTTCATTTTGAAGTGTGGATTGTGTGGATGAGAGTGGTGTAGCGAAGAGAAGTGCGAAAGGCAGAGCAGAGGTTTTTGGGCTTAAATGGAACTGATCTGGACATGGTAAAGATGTCATTCTCTAGTTCAAGACTATGATTCTTATCACTTTGTAGATAGTGTGTCTCCTTGTAGGCAGTGGGCCTCTTTGTGAGCAGTGTGCTCGGGCAGTGAGCCCTAATTGGCAAGTGCCATTCTTTTTCTTATTCTTTTAACAGAGAATAATCCTTGGGTTAATCACCTCGTGGTTTTTCCCTTAACCAGGTTTTCCACATCAAAATCTTGGTGTTCATTGTGTTGATGTTTATCTGCTCTTGTGTTTGTACATTTTACTTTCATGGATGATTAATTGATATGCTGTTAACTAACAAGATGAATCAAGTGTTTGAAATAGAGAGCAAGTTTGTATACAACTGATTCACCCACCCTCTCAGTTGTATGCCCTAGATCCAACAATTGGTATTAGAGCCAAGTTCCTCTAAAAGGAGCTTAACCGCTTGAGGAGATCCAGGATGTCGTCATACAAAAAGGATAGTCCGAAGTTTGATGGAACCAATTTCACTCTCTAGAAGGGTCGCATGAAATGTCACTTGGAATGTATGGGAAAAGCATACTTGGTCATGGTTTCAAAACCATATGTACCTCCACAAGGTGGTTCGACAACTCTGAATGAAATCACAGATGCTGAAAACAATCTGTAGACCAAGGAAGCTCTTCTAAACGCATTGAATGACTCAAATCTCTCAAATGTTATTGACCTACCAACTGCATATGAGATCCTGACTAAACTGGAACTTCTGTATGAAGGAGATGAGTTTGTCAAGAGTGCAAGATTGCAAATTCTGAAAGGGAAATTTGAAAGATTGAAGATGAGAGATGATGAAAACATCACTACTTTTATGCCAAGAGTGAATGAACTAGTGTGTGGAATTTGAAATGTTGGTGGAACTCTGGATGAAAATGAGATTGTTTGCAAAATCCTCAGATCCCTTCCTGCTGCCTACAAAATCAAGGTTGCTGCAATTGATGAATTCAGAGCCCACACAACTGTCACAAGAAAACAATTGGCTAGCAAGCTAGTTGCATTTGAAATGACCGAGTTTGGAGATGATCCTCCCAAGATTGAATTTTCTTTCAAAGCCAGTGCCTATGTGAAAGGCAAACAGAGATTTGATCCAGGAGAAAACTCTTCAAGGAAGATGTCATGGTATGATCAAGCAAGAAGAGACATGGAAGAAGAAGAAGCAGAAATAGCTCAACTTGAAGCCCTCATTGCAAAAAGACTACCAAGAGGATCCGGTAAGTATGAAGGAAAACTACCCTTAAATTGCTTCAACTACAATAAGATTGGTCATTTTGCTTCAAGATGTCTAGAAAGATCTGCAAGGTCTAATACTAACAGACAAAGGTTTCAAAAGAACTGCTATTATGTTCATAAAGAAGATGACAATGGAGTAACAGATGATGAA
Organism: Cunninghamia lanceolata; assembly: GCA_027924645.1. Lineage (NCBI taxonomy): Eukaryota > Viridiplantae > Streptophyta > Pinopsida > Cupressales > Cupressaceae > Cunninghamia > Cunninghamia lanceolata. The sequence goes on along the minus strand of BSBN01000877.1, from coordinate 3,413,966 downwards.
TCAGAACTAGGAAGCAAATTTGGAAATGAATGGGTGTTTATTGCCATCAAGGAAGAAGATTCAATACTCTCTGAATCTGTCAATCACAAGGTTGTGGAAAAAGCTTTGGCTGCTCAAGTGGAAGAAAAGGATGATTGGGTTATTGATAGTGGATGTTCTCACCATATGACTGGTGACAAGGATAAGTTCTTGAATTTGGAAAGGTATGAAGGAGGAATGGTAAAGTTTGGTGACAATTCTGCTGGCAGAATCAGAGGTAGGGGAACTATTTCCTTTGATGGAAAGAGCAAAATAGGTAATGTACTATATGTTGAAAAATTGAAGCACAATCTTCTCAGTGTTGGTCAGTTAGTAGACAAAGGCTATGATCTCTGGTTTAAGAATGGAAAATGCAGAATCTTTACAAGCTCTGGAACTGAAATTGCATCCGGTACTCAGACAAAAGGTAATATCTTTCATCTGGTTGGTTTTAAAAAAAGTTGTCTGTTTGTTCAAGTTGATCAAAGTTGGTTATGGCATAGAAGAATGTGCCATGTAAATTTTCATAACATCATCAAGATAAGCAATACTCAGGCTGTAAGAGATCTTCCAAAATTGATGAAACCTACAAATAGTTTGTGCAAAGAATATCAGCTAGGTAAACAGAGCAGAGTCTCTTTCAAAAGCAAAGATCAGTCCTCTACCGGATTGTTGGAATTAGTACATACTGATCTCTGTGGTCCGGCAAGAATCAAGAGTCTGCAAGGTGATAGATATTTCATGTTGTTAATTGATGACCATTCCCGGATGATGTGGGTTACCTTCCTAAAAGAAAAATTAGAAGCATTTGATAAGTTCAAAATCTTCAAAGCTATGGTAGAGAATCAAACCGGATTGAAACTGAAGTGTCTAAGGTCTGATAGAGGTGGTGAATTTACATCTAGTGAGTTCATTGACTTTTGTGAGAAGCAGGGTATAAGGAGACAATTGTCTGCTCCTAGGACTCCACAGTAGAATGGAGTAGTTGAAAGAAAGAACCGGACCATCTAGGAAGCTGCTAGGACAATGATGTTGGAAGCAAATGTTCCTCAGATGTTCTGGAAAGAAGCTATCAGCACTGCAGTCTACACTCTAAATCGAGTTCAAATCAGAAACAATACCGGTAAGACCCCCTATGAACTCTGGTTTGGCATCACTCCTACTGTGAAATATTTCAGAGTATTTGGTAGCAAGTGTTATATTAAAAGAGATGAAGATCTAGGAAAGTTTGATGCTAGAAGTGATGAAGGAATTTTCTTGGGTTACTCCACTCAAAGCAAAGCATACCGGTGTTACAATAAGAGACTGAGGAAGATGATAGAAAGTACTAATGTGAAAGTTGATGAAGGAATTGAGAAGCCCTCAAGATTTTATGAGTTTGATGAAGATGACCAAGACGGTGTTTAGGTTCAAGGAACTCAATCCTCTCTGGTAAGTCAGAGTCAGCCTAATTCGGTAAATCAGGAAGAAGAGATAGGTTTGAATGAGCCTGATCAAGAAGCAGTAGTGCAAGATACTCCCAAAATTCTAAGGTATGTAACACTGAACCACTCTGAAGATCAGATCATAGGTGACAGAAGCAAAGGTGTGCAAACTAGAAGGAATGTTGCTCAAAATCAGGATGAATGTTGTCTGATTTCAAAGATTGAACCTAAAATAGTAAATGAAGCCTGTAATGATAAAAACTGGACCAAAGCAATGAAAGATGAATTAATGCAAATTGAGAAAAATCATACTTGGGATCTTGTTCCCAGACCTAGAGACAGGAATGTGATTGGAACCAAATGGGTCTTCCGGAATAAATTAAATGAAGCTGGTGAAGTAATCAGAAACAAAGCTAGATTGGTCTGCAAAGGCTACTCTCAAATAGAAGGAATTGATTTTGAAGAGACCTTTGCTCTGGTGGCAAGAATTGAAGCAGTCAGATTATTTCTTGCATTTGCTGCCTTTAAAGACTTCAAGGTATATCAGATGGATGTCAAGTCTGCCTTCCTAAATGGTGATCTGGAAGAAGAAGTTTACATTGAACAAACAGATGGATTTCAATTGTCTGACAATGATGATATGGTCTGCAAGTTGAAGAAAGCATTTTATGGATTAAAACAAGCCCCAAGAGCATGGTATGAAAGGTTGGATAAGCATCTTGTGCAGATTGGATTCAGCAAAGGTACTGTTGACAGTAACTTATATTTCAAAATTGATCATGAAAACATTTTGATTGTTGAAGTGTTTGTGGATGATATCATTTTTGGAGGAAGAGATAGTATGTGCAAAACTTTTGCAAATCAGATGAAATGTGAGTTTGAAATGTCTATGCTTGGTGAAATGAATTTCTTCTTGGGTCTGCAAATTACTCAAACAAAGAAAGGGATCTTCATTTCTCAGACCAAATATGTGAAAGAATTGTTAAGGAAATTTGGTATGGAAGATTCAAAGCCAATGAACACTCCCATGGCAACCGGATGTAAGTTGAGCAAAGATGATGACTCCCCAAAGGCAGATCAGACAAAGTATAGATCAATGATTGGTGGATTGTTGTATCTCACTCAGACTAGACCAGATATAATCCAGGCTGTTGGTCTTGTAGCAAGATTCCAGGCTGATCCTAAAGAATCTCATGTTATGGCAATCAAAAGAATTTTTAGATACTTGAAAGGAATAGCTAAGTATGGTCTATGGTACCCTAGAGATCCAGATTTCTCTCTTCATGCTTACACAAATGCAGATTGGGCAGGAGATGTGGATGACCGGAAGAGCACCAGTGGTGGAGTATTCTTTTTGGGGAAGAGATTGGTTTCTTGGCTAAGTAAGAAACAAGATGCAATAGCTCTGTCTACAACTGAAGTAGAATACATTGCAGCAGCAGGTAGTTGCACTCAAATCTTATGGATGAAGCAAATGCTAAGAGACATTAAAGTTGAATATGAGGAGCCTATCACAATTTTTTGTGATAATTCAAGTGCAATTAATATTTCCAAGAATTCGGTATTGCACTCTAAGACTAAGCAAATATCTATCAAGTTTCACTTTTTGAGAGAACAAGTGAACAAGGAAGAAGTCAGGTTGGAGTATGTTCCCTCCAAGGATCAGATTGTAGATATCTTTACTAAACCTCTTCCCAAGGACTCTTTTGAATATCTCCGGGAGAAGTTAGGGGTCATGGCCCCTCCGGTGATGAACTAGGATGCACTGATGTGCATCAGTCCAGTGGATATCACAGTCATATCCTGTGATCCAGATTGATGATGGGGAGCTGCTACTAAGGGGGAGCAGCTAGTATGATTCTGATGTGTTAGAATTGCAAGTATGAGCCCTTTGCCATTGATGTCAAAGGGGGAGAGAAGACGTGAAAAACAAGTAGCTGATGATCAAAGGGGGAGCAGTAAATGAGGAGAAGACATGTTGCTGATAGGGGGAGCTGTGACAGAAAGGAGAAGTTCTTGTCTTGATGGTTTTTCACATCATATGTTGCCATCAATGACAAAGGGGGAGATTGTTGCAAGTATGAGGTGAACCAGTGTTGTCATTGATGTCAACATACTCATATTGCATTGACAAGAGGGATTCGATGAGCAGTGTGCTGAGGATATTGAGAAAATTAGCCTCAGTCAGGAACAGTGAAGAACAGTGATGAGAAGAAGGCAAATGTATTGTATAGGATGCGAACCAGAGGATACGGATTAAAGGGTTTGTATATATGAGTCTTGAGATGCTTCAGTTAAGATTTCAGAGGTCTACATGAAGATCTGAAGGAGTTGTGGCTGTCAGTGTGGAACCAGTTCTAGCAAGTGTTTAGAGGTGACAAAGGATCACAGAAAGGTCCGGTGAGGTCTGAAATTGTATAATCCTAATCTGCGGATTAGAAGGAGTGTTTGGGATGTCCTTGTGATGTGTCATCTCAAGTTGTGTATGATTTGGAGGTCTGGAAGTACCTTTTGCATTGTGACAGTGGCGACAGACTGTGTTCTTGAAGTTCCGGATAAGGAAGAAAAGAGATTCCAGTAAGTAGAGGAAGTGCGGATGTACCTGGTCATTTAGGCAGGCTTGGAAATGTCCATGGATCATGTTTAGGTTGTGTTGTTGGTCCACATTGATGGTAGAGCCCGGAATTGAAGATATTCTTCCGGATGAAGTTCTTGCTCTGTTTAGCCGACCGGATGAGTTGTTCATCCTGCGAATGTTCTTGTGGTGGCCGACTGAATGTGTTATTCATCTTGTGGATATTCTTATGGTTGATTGCCGACTTAGATGATTTTTCCTAAGTCAATGTCTTGTATAAATAAAGGTTTGTGAGTTCATTTTGAAGTGTGGATTGTGTGGATGACAGTGGTGTAGCGAAGAGAACTGCGAAAGGCAGAGCAGAGGTTTTTGGGCTTAAATGGAACTGATCTGGACATGGTAAAGATGTCATTCTCCAGTTCAAGACTGTGATTCTTATTACTTTGTAGACAGTGTGTCTCCTTGTAGGCATTGGGCCTCTTTGTGAGCAATGTGCTCAGGCAGTGAGCCCTAATTGGCAAGTGCCATTCTTTTTCTTATTCTTTTAATAGAGAATAATCCTTGGGTTAATCACCCCATGGTTTTTGCCCTAACCAGGTTTTCCACGTCAAAATCTTGGTGTTCATTGTGTTGATGTTTATCTGCTCTTGTGTTTGTGCGTTTTACTTTCATGGATGATTAATTGATATGCTGTTAACTAACAAGACGAATCAAGTGTTTGAAATAGAGAGCAAGTTTGTATACAACTGATTCACCCCCCCTCTCAGTTGTATGCCCTAGATCCAACAGTATAAGTCCATCCTTACCATGTATCTCTAATTGAAAACTTATCTTTCTGGCTGTCGTTCTTACTTTTTGTATTCTGGTCTTTGCTTGCTGGCCAATTTCATTATCTTTGGCGTCGACCTCTAAATCTTCCTGGACATCAACCTTCTAAGGTCATTTCTACTTATTGCAAATCATTTTCATTGTACTACTAACAACTTATTTTATTGGCCTGATCGACCCTCTATTCTAAGCTGTTTAACCTTTTCTTTTATACTAGCCACTGACTTACTTTCCTGAGTCGATCTCTACACATCTTTCTTATAGGCCGCTATTCCTTATCCAGTCCTTCTTCTTCTTTTTGGGTCATAGTTGCCCTGACCGCTATCCTAACTTCAGGCTAACTACCCAGTATTGTGTAGGTTGTTGATCTTGTCCATAGCCAATTTGAGTAAGTTGAACGATCCATATAGATTGATTACCCTCTTTTTTCTGTGACAAAAACTACCTGATCTCAGACATCGATTAGACACGGATTTTGCATTTCTCAGATCTTGAATTTAAGTTGAACTAGAACCCTGTATATTACCATTTAGTTGACTGGTAAAGAGATCTTATGACTATATGTTATGCATTTCTGTTGACAGAGATAAAAACTTAGGAAGAGATCGACCTCTGTTATAAAAAGTTAGACTTACTGTAGTTTCTATATTTCAATTCCTTAATATAACAACAACTTTATAAATTATATAAACTGGAAAATAGTATCTTCCTGTAGCAACCAGTAAGTTCATGTAGCTATGTTAAACTATTATGAAACTTATTTAAATGTTCTTAAATGGATGAATAGAAACTACAGATATTATTTCTTACTTCTTGAAGGTTGTTAATTAGATTATCTATTGTTAATTATTCATTGTTTGAATTCCTGTAGTAGTTCCTATTGCCACAATCATAGGAGGGATGTATGTGTGTTAAAATGTATTTGAATAGACCTTCTATCGCAGAAATGACAGTAAGGCAGAACTATGAACTAAATTAATTATTTAAAGAAAGAATTAAACATCTAAGTTAATGAACTGCTTCATTGTATATTTTGTGTATTTGATGCTTGGAAAGATGAAAGAATAGATTATTGTAAACTTGTTATCAGAATTATAGAAAGCAAAAAGATGCTTGCATGTTCTATGTTTGTTCTTCTTATTTTATATTTTGGAAAGATTGCATTCCGGGACGGGTGTCAAGTATCGAATAACAGGGAAGTAGGTTTTCTTTTTCAAAACCTATATGCCATTTTATGAATTTATGCTTTGGCCAAAGCTAATGAGAATGTTGAAATAGACATGTGTACTATTATAGAATGAATGGTTGATAGCCTAGTTGTATATTTCCCTGCCATATCCTATTGATGAGATGTTGTATTCATGATAGTAATGCATATAGATTGAAAGACACACACCAGATTCCACCTGTATATGTTTACAGATTGCTAGGCTCTTCGAGCAGGGTCGGGCATCCTTCAATTTGAAGGATATTGGGGAAGCACAAGCTTCGTGGTTGGGTAGAAAAAGCACCTAAACCATGTTCTTATCCTTTGATTCAGTAGATGGCAGGATGGTCGATGGCGAACAAAGACTTTTTTGTCATTATTTTATGATTTTTGATCATTTTATACTTCCATTATTTTAAATATTTGTAAGGCTTAATGCCAATATTTGACAATTGTAATATTATTGATTATTGCATACTCTATAAATGACTTCAGATGTATACATATGATTTGTAATTTTGATTGTACTTTAACTTATGGAATGAAAAGTTATTTTGGACTCTTGAAATATCTTTATTTCTTTATTTATGAAAGATGAATAGAAGTTATTTTACTTTACTCTAAATTACTTGCAGTAATTCTAAGTTTCTCTTAAGTTTTGTGCGTTGTGAAAATTGGGTACTTTACATATTGGTGACGCAACTAACTATTTTAATAGAGATGAAGTGGGTGAGAGGTAGACAATCCCCAAATCATATCTCAAAAACAACAAATTGGGTATGGCTAATTTTTGGATATGATTTAGATATCTAGGTCATCCACTATATATAAAAATATTGAAGAAACCCAATTCATAAAAAGTTTTGGCTAACGTAACAAATTACTAAAATAGAGACAAAATGGGTGAGAGGTAGACAGTCACAGAATATTTATATCTCAAAAACAACAAACTGGGTATGGTTGATTTTTTGATATGATTTAAATATCCAGGCCATGCACCATATATAAAACAATTAGGGAAACCCAGTTCACCAAAATAGAGTTATGGCTAACACAATAGACTAAAAAAAAAGATGAAATGGGTGAGAGATAGACAGTCACTTCAATCAGTGATTCCCAGAAATGCAATGATACAGATATGCACAATTGGATCTGATAACAAGGCTTCTAACCTCCCAATCAAATTACAATTGACAGGAAACATCATAAATCAAACATTTGCTTCAACAGAAAACTGAGACAAAAATTAGAACCAAAGTAACCTAATTACACTTGCTTGACTAGGCTAAAGATTCGATGCCGAGTTCAACTGCTATAGCCAAAAACTAGTCTCTCCCATCTCCTCTCTCCCCAAAAGTTCCATCTTCTTAAGATTATTATGAGAGAGAAATCCCCCCAATATCTTCCAGAAGATTCCCCCCATTAAAGACAATAAATTTTGCCTAAATCTCTTTCTTACAATTTGCTATTTTTTTAACATTTACAACCAGACCAGACAATATATATTATTTATCTTATATATTTCCTTTACAACTAGACAAGAATCATTTTTATTCTTATTTATTTAGTATTTACTATATATGATTTTTATGACAACTCATAAATATTATCTATTTTTATTACCACTTAACACAACATTTAATTATATTAATTAATTAATTTATTTATCTTTATCTAGCATTTACATTTATTATTATTTATTTCCATAAACTCAAATTCTCATAAAAGCATTTATATATTTAAGTATTTAACAAAAATACTTTCATAACTAATAATATTATTTTAATGCAACAATTAACCAAAGAAGCAATCAAACAATGCCAAACTAAATAACCCAAATGCCAAACAATACTTGACACAATGCACGATCGAAAGTATGACCACAATGACAGTGACTGACCATTATGCCCATACAGACAACATTGATTGGGTGTAAAACTGGATACTCATCATTTTCAAGGATTACGGCTAAGTAGGGGACCATATGTCATCTCTATTTAACAGTTTCCATTAGGTTTAAGGCATGCTCAGGTGGAGTTGATGCTTGATACCTGCAACCTGCAGCAACCAAAAAAATGATTGAACATATAGATCTATATATAATCATGCAATCAAACACACTTTGAAAGGAAATCACAGCGTAGGAGGGTACTCATGTATGAGTAATACGACATTGTTCCTCTCACAAATACACATCAAACAAGTAACCACATCACACATAATAATCAGTAGCTGATCAACCAGATAAGAAACATCAACAGATAATCATGTGATGCACATAATAAGATTGATCCACATAATCAATTAAGTCCATAAAGTTGTCATAACATATGCATAACTCAAGTAAATATCAGTGTTGCAACAAAGATTATCGATAAAACATACTAAATGTCATATGAAACCACATGAGGATAATCAAGAATGTCACCAACATGAATGTAGCATCTACGTACAAAATCAATTGTCTAACATACCCTAAATATTCCTATTATTTTACCTTCACCTTCATGCTCCTTAGCTAGACCACCTGCACATCCATGGTGAGAATGGAGGGGCACTACATCCTTGCCCCTAAAACTTGACTTACTCCTGGAAGTCACAGACTAAGGTGGAAACACAGCATATTAGTATTGCAATTTTCTATTGCCAACATATGCATCCATACTAAGCAATTATTCATAAGACAGGCACAATCATTCAATAAAGACAAGGACATTCATTCCTTACCTTAAGGCGTATCATGTGATCTACTTATAACCAATCACACATATTTTGAGAATTTCATATGATTTAGAGAATTGCATTCATATAATAACAAAGAAAAATACATCTCATCTCTTATTTCCACTATGGTTCCAACTAATTACTGAACATGCAAAGGACAATCCTCCACGGAGTCCTCCCTTGAACACACTATCAGAGGTTCACAATGAACATGATAGAAACAATACTTAACACGAAATGGAGCCAATAGAAACAAACATTTAGAATAGCCACCATAGAAATTAAAAAAAATGCAAACCCAAGTGGGGAAATAATCAAATTCAATCTTAAGTCACAAAATGCTAGCAATTTTCAACAATAAATCAAGTATAAAGAAAAGAGTTTTAGTGACCACTCCTATCATAAGGGAGTTCAAAGAAAATAAATTCATTATTAGCCAACCAACAACACATGAAGCAACTATCAAAAATTCCAAAACAACCAATATTACAAACAAATCCACATCATGGTGTGACTAATTTTAGCCACAAAAGGGAGTATCTACTACACAACACCCCAGTACTCAAAGTCTAGAATGCATTAGAGAATGTACACCAACCACATGGACAACTAATTTTTTTACATCTTCATATCTAAACAACTTTTATACAAAAATTTAAGGTAACACAGTCGCTACTTATATACAAAAAAATTCTTTCATTAATGCAGTACAATTTCTTTTTACCAAGCTATGAACATATACAATTACTTCCTTATGCAAGAAGATATTTATAGAGGAAATATATGATGTCACACACAAGAGTAACTCAAAACTCTAATTGACCTACATTATCACATTCATGATCTAATGGGTCAAACACAAGCTCCAATTTGATATCCTGCACACGGTTCTTACATAGGCATACACAATGTTAACTTTCATAAATCACTCGCGATGCATGATGCCACCGAGTAATTAAATCATTCCAATACTTACACATATTAAAGCAATGCAACGAACATAAACATGGTATCGTGCTTCTACACGTATAGCTAAACATAACCCGCAAGTATGATTACTTCACCAAACAAGGAAGCACAAAACATCACAGGCCTTTCACAAAACCCCACACAGAATGAGTACATGATATTCACATCACTAGAGGGGGCATATACCACACTCCTAATCACATGCACTAATAGTAATCATTCTTCTTTCTTCTAAAGCACTAGAGACCACAAGAGGGACTCAAGGCCTTAACAAATTAGTAAGCACTAACATTCAGGAAACACATATTGTCAGATATAACATCACATTTTTAGAAAAGGAGAGAGAACACATAGCAAACACGTAAGTAAAACAAGGCATAAAGAATTTATTTCTTCCAGAATCAAAGAAGAAGTCTGTAAATTTATCAACTTTCTAATGTCATATTATGGCACATAGGTGAGAGGTATTATTACCAACTCGCCAAAAGGAGATAAATGCTTAATCTAGAACAACAACAACAATCTAGAGATCCCAGTGTTGCAACTTGGCTCTGATACCAAATGTAATGCCCTACCAAGAAACCCTATGGAACAACTCAACTATGCTATACAAAGGACCAAATTTTTTTTAAAGAAAGAAATAACAAGAAATGTAAATCATATTTAATCATACATCAAGTTAAGTTGTATCCTCTAAAGATTCCACGACTGCATTACCAACAACTATTAACATGATCTACTGAACATTATGAATTAACTAACAATGATGGTTCATTCTAATCTAATTGCATCAAATAAAAAAACACATACATTTCCATATAATATCATCATACAAGTAATCATGAAGATCTTGCAAAAAGGATACAAGTACATATACCATTTCCTTTACAAGAGAGTACAATATTACATTGTTTACAATATTGCTTTCTTGATTACATTGGAGTACATACATTAAGATAACAACACATGATTCAACTGATATACAAGATTGAAACATGAACATAAGTATCTATCTCTTCAAGATAGAACAAGATCTAAAATCTATTACACAAAGTACATCCTTCTCGCACACGAATAGCAGCAAGAGAAACCAATGGATATATAAGAACAACCACCTAACCATGTGGAACCCTTAAGGTCCACCCCCGTGCTAGGAGATAACAATAAGGTCCCACAACATGAAACAATTAAGAAGACAGTAACACAACACAAAAGGCTAACATGACTCCAACATTAAAATACACATAACAACATTCACAATAGAGTCACCACTTCCTCCAATAGTCAAAAATACAATAGACTAATAGGTGCAAGGACTACACATGACTCCAAAACAACACCAGTCAATAAGGACATCACAAGTAACTCAAACATCACTTCCAAAGGGATTCACAAAATAAAGGGGAGAACACAACTAGAGAATGCTAGACTGCTCTAGAGATGAGTGTCATTGCATGGTCCTAGCATGGGTTACCCTAACAGTCTCTAGCTAGACGCTAGCCCCCATCCATGGGTTACCCTGATAGTCTCTTGCTAGGCACTAGCCCCCATCTATGGCTACCCTGACAGTCTCTCACTAGAAGTTGGCCCCATAGGGTGACATATATAGAACCAACATTCCTTTTGTGAGGACAAGGAAGATGATTTTGCCAACCACAACCTTCTCATCTCATCCTTAGCCTGAACGACCACTATAGGCATGAGTGAGGCATCCAGTTATCTTGATTAGTGTGAAAACTACTCAATCCTCTAAATTTATTATTGATTTATCACTAGATTAACAACTTCCAATGGGTTACCCTGAAAAGCCACTTTAGGCATCGGCCCCACATTGAAAGCCACTCCCCCTTCATTGCATGTAGATTCTCAAAGCCCAAAACAAAACCCAAGCATGAACTACCACATTCCCATCATGATGCATTTACAACACAAAATATAAATCATTTCACATTACACAGAGCAAGGCATTACCCATCTTGTATAGTTATCATAACCACATGAATAGGTACATTGAGCAAGGCATTGTCCATCTTGCACAGTCATCATAACCACATGAATAGGTACACTGAGCAAGGCATTATCCATCTTGCACAGTCATCATAACCATATGAATCCATAAATAGAGTGGAGTCAACATTTAACCAATACATATTCAACCATTAGCAAGATTATACAATCACAGGAGTCATATACACGACTACCCCTCTTGGCCTCTGGAATCAACTTTTTCCCAATGACACAAACACTTGACACACTAAATACTGTGGTCTCACATTACATTCACTCTCAAATGCACATCATCACCTAATAGACCAAACTAAGATCCTTCATCAATAATTCAAATACAACACCACAATTGCGACATATGACATAATGCACTAATTATGGGTCTTGAAGAATGTAACATTAATTGAATCATAATCAATCATCTAACAATCATAAAGTGAATCTTCCTCAACAATATAGAACTATCATATTCCAACCACTAGTAACAGTTACTTTTATGATCATAAGATATAAGAGTCCATGAGTAACAATATTTTAACTATTAGTTCCCAAGACTTATGTTAATTTTATTTAATTAAAATGATTGTGAACAAATTGCAAATAACTCTAAGGCATACAAGTTAAACACAACAATTATTTACACTATTTACACTGATGTGGATTTCATTAATAATCTAGAAAATTGTAAATACTATTAAATATAACTGTATAAGCAAGGCTAAAAGCCTATAATATTATAATGCTATAAATATCTTACACTATTTAGAATCACAAGATACAAAACCCAAAGCTACAATGAAAGAACCTTGTTCTAAGGTTAGCTTGAGAGAAAAGGAATCCAAAACAAAAAAACATTCCTATAGATCTAATATCTTGATCAAATCTACCACACTTTTAACCACATGCATATGATAGGATCAACACAAAATGAATTTGTTGAGAAGGCTTTAGAAGCTACCAACAATGAAAAATATGAAAGCATAGACAGGGCATGCAGACTGATTGGTAGAATGCCTCAAAGAGAGTCATATGATGGAAAACAATGATCGTAGGATATGCATAAAATGAATTTGTTGAAAAATCTCAGAGAAACCCAGTTCAAAAATATAGAGTTATAGGTGATGCAACTAACTGTTTTAACAAAGTTGAAGCGGGTGAGAGGTAGACAGTCACCAAATATTCATATCTCTAAAATAGAAAACTAGGTATGGCTAATTTTTGGATATGATTTAGATATCTAGGCCGTACACCATATATAAAAACATTTGAGAAACCTAGTTTGTAAACAAAAAGTTAATGCTAATGCAACAGACTACTAAAATAGAGATGAAATAGGTGAGAGGTAGACAATCACAAAATATTCATATCTCAAAAACAACCAATTGAGTATGGCTGATTTTCTGATAGGATTTAGATATCTAGGCCTTGCACCATATATAAAAAAATTAGAGAAACCCAGTTCGTAAAAATAAATGGCTAATGCAATAGATTGAAAAAATAAAGATGAAATGGGTGAGAGATAGACAGTCACTTCAATTGGTGATTCCCAGAAATGCAATGATACAGACATGCACAATTGGATCTAATAATAAGGCTTCTAACCTCCCAAGAAAATTACAATTGACAGGAAAAATCATAAATCAAACATTTTCTTCAACAGAAAACTGAGACAAAAATTAGAACCAAAGGAACTTAATTACACTTGCTTGACTGGGCTGAAGATTTGATGTCGGGTTCAACTGTTGTAGCCACAAACTAGTCTCTCCCATCTCCCCTCTCCCCAAAAGTTCCATCTACTTAAAATTATTATGAGAGAGAAATCCCCCCAATATCTTCCAGAAGATTTCCCCCCATTAAAGATAATAAATTCTGCCTAAATCCCTTCATTACAATTTGCTATTTTTTTAACATTTACAACTAGACCAGACAATATATTTTGTTTATCTTATTTATTTCCTTTACAACTAAACAAGTTCATCATTTTTATTCTTATTTATTTAATATTTACTATATATGAGTTTTATGACAACTCATAAATATTATCTATTTTTATTGCCACTTAACACAACATTTAATTATATTAATTAATTTATTTATCTTTAGCTAGCATTTACATTTATTTATTTATTATTATTTATTTCCATAAACTCAAATTCTCATAAAGGCATTTATATATTTAAGTATTTAACAAAAATGCTTTAATAACTAATAATATTATTTTAATGCAACAATTAACCAAAGCAACAATCAAATAATGCCAAACTAAATAACCCAAATGCCAAACAATACTTGACAAAATGCACGATCGAAAGCATGAACACAATGACAGTGACTAACCATTATGCCCATATAGACAACATTGACTAGGTACAAAACTGGATACTCATCCTTTTCAAGGATGATGGCTAAATAGGGGACCATATGTCGTCTTCATTCAATAGTTTCTATTGGGTTTAAGGCATGCTTAGACCTGTCAATTTAGGTGGAGTCGATGCTGATACCTGCAACCTGCAGCAACCAAAAAATGATTGAACATATAGATGTATATATGATCATACAATCAAACACACCGTGAAAGGAAATTGCAGCGTAGTAGGGTACTCACATATGACTAATGCAACACTGTTCCTCTCACAAACACACGTCAAATAAGTAACCACATCACACATAATGATCAATAGTTGATCAACCAGATAAAAAACATCATCAGATAATCGTGTGATGCACATAATAAGATTGATCTACATAATCAATTAAGTCCATAAAGTTGTCATAACATATGCACAACTCAAGTAAATATCAGTGTCACAACAAAGATTATCGATAAAACATACTAACTATCATATGAAACCACATGAGGATAATCAGGAATGTCACCAACATGAATGTAGCATCTACGTACACCATCAATTGTCTAACATACCCTAAATATTCATATTATTTTGCCTTCACCTTCATGCTCTTTAGCTAGACCACTTGCACATCCATGGTGAGAATGGAGGGGCTCTACAAAACCCTAGCCACATAAAATGCCAACACAAACCCCTAACACAAAAATGTAACTAAAAAACAAAATTGGTTCTAAGTTACCGAAAACACTCCTTTTCGTTGCCAAAAAATTATAAACCCAAAAATAAAAAATGAATATCTCCAATTTAAAAAAGTATACCCAGAGATTTCTAAGTTTTTTCCCAAATCCCTCTTTTTCCTACTTTTTTGATTGGAATATAGTCGTTACAATTCAATGATTGAATGAAATAGTGTCTTATACAGCCAATGGAAGATTAGCATGACCATAATAGAGAGGCTCAGTGAATTTGCCTTTCCTAACCAAACACAATAAACTCCACCCATAGTGTGAACAATTCAGAGAGCCCATATTCGTCCTCTCATGCCATACCTATGTAAAAGATAAAAAAATATTATAACTAGTAAAAGCACCAAACGTGCTATCAAATGGCCGATAGGTAGAAATATTTATAGGCATATGCTTAAATAGTATATATTTATATTTTTCTAGAAAATCAGTAAATGTAATAGTTGGTGGACAAGGCTAGAAATACTATAAGAAAATTATTTTTTTGCAAAATAAAAACAATGAAATGGTATTAAATGAATAACCACATGAACTAAATCATGAATGTGCCATTATAAAACTAAATCATAAAAAAACATATATTTCTTTAGAGAATTTGTCAACAAGTTCATTAAAACAAATTATGTGAATCTCTCCACCATCACTATCAACAACATCAAAACTAAATACTTTTCCTTGTCCTCTATCATTACTTAAGTGTTGAACTGCCACCTTGTTTGTCACTCTGCCTTTGATAGTCCATCTTTCATCTAAAGGTGTTAACACAATTATTGGAATGGAAAGAATCACCTTATTTACCATGTGCACTAGACCCATATTCAAAGAGCAACCACTATGCATATTAGTCAAGCCAGTAATATTTGAGGATGGCAATGCAACATCATTGGACTACAAGTCTAAAGAGGTATCACTTCCAACTAAGATTCTATCATCAATGGTATGCTTGAATGATACAATTTCAGCATCTGGTTCAACAATATCCATGTTGAGAATGACCATAAACATATGACAAAATTTTTTAAAAAATTTATTATTGGTAACATAGATTGCACATTTAATTCCTAAACATAATTCAAAAAGATCTTACATTTGATTGTGTATATTGTTACATTTATAGTCATTGATTTGCAATTGTTTCGTGAATCACCAATTCATTAAAGGTGGGGTGGAGAATATCCCTTAAGGCAACAACTGAACATTGGTTAAATCTAGTGAATATATGGTTTCTACAAACCCACAAGAATTTTCTTTTTTGGTTTTTATTTTCTATTTTTTCTAGTTTCTTTTTTGGTTCCATAGTTTTTGTGATTTTATTATTTTCAATTTCTTTTTTGGTTTTTATTTTTTATTTTTTCCATTTTCTTTCTTATCAATTTTTTTTTGCTTTTTATTTTTATTTTTTCTAATTTTTTTTTAGTTTCAATTTTATTATTTTTTCTAATTTCTTTTTTGGTTTTTATTTTTTTATTTTTTCCAATTTTTGTTTTGGTTCCCTAGTTTTTGTTAATTAATTTTTTTTGGAAACAATAATTTTTTTGGACTACCTAAAATTAATTTCTTTTTGGACTACCAAATTTTTGGTAGTTATGAATGACCAAAAAATTGTGGGACTACCAAATTTATTTTTGGCAATTACAAGATGTGTGCACATATAGAATGGCCTATCGGCCAAAAAATATTTTTTAAATTTTTACTTCTTTGTCAAATAATCTTTGGTTTGTTGCTAAATGATCTTTTCTATTTTAATGTTTCTATAAAAAGCAAAATGTAACTGTCAAAAGTATCTATCTATAGGCATGCGGTTTCATAGAGAGGAAAGTATTGGATTCTATTAGCAATTGCATACAGTTCCTCAAACTTCCTCTTCTTGGCCTATAATCTTGTCATTAGCCTTTACAAAGAGAGAAAAAAAGGAAGTATTGATGTGGAACTAAATCTATATAGGAAACAACGTAAAACAGGAAAGGGTTTTCCCTTAGAAAATGTTGTCCTAGAATAGCAACTTGTCTATGTTTGACGTTACTTTCTAATGCAAGAGGATTCAACACTCTTGAAAAAAACACAAATTCACTCACAATTTTTTTTAAAAAATAGAGATACTCTATCTACATCCATAAAAATCACAAAGCCAAATTCACATAGACATTCAATATCCAATACTCATTTACACATGAACAATACTCTGCTCTAAATTATATAATATTGCAGCCAACAAAATTGATCTTTATTAATTTAATTCAACATACAACAAATGGTGGTCAAATTTATAAAACTAGTTCCCCAATTGACCTTTTAGCTCTCACATATCTGCATATTCTCTTTACTTCTTGATCATGTTCTATAATCCTTTGTTTCTTTCCCCATTCAGATTCTTCCTTCACTTGCAGCAACCTTCCTCTCTTTACACTTTTATTTTCTATATGAAAAAAAAACCCAAATGTCTCCCAGCTGAGATGTCTATCATTCTCCAACTGCAGCTCTCTTTTTCATTGTATTTGGCAGCAACTTTTTATCCTATTTTTAGTTCCTATATTTCCTTATTCTCTCCTATGCAGCTAGGTAAAAAAGAATAACAAACCAAAAGAAAAATGAAAACATATTTATGCCTCAGAGAGAGGCATTTCTCCTTCCTCAACCATGCTCTTCAAAAGGTCTTTCTTTTATTTCCTTTTATTAGCTGCATTATGCCTACTTTTCTCCTCTTAAATAGACATTTCATATATATATATATATATATATATATATATATATATATATATATATATATATATATATATATATATATATATATATATATATATATATATATATATATATATATATATTTTATTGTTTGAGGCCTTCCATTTTCTCCCTCATAAATTTCCATAGTTTAGTCTCTTTTATCCTTCAAAGAGGGCATTGAAATCTGCCTTTAATTCTTGGTAATATAAAAAAATATATTAATGCTTTGATGTTGCTAGAGTTGTATAATCAATTTTGAGAAATTTTGACTTCTGACAATGTGTGGAATCAGGTGCCGTAGGCAAAAAATTCAAACTTCTCAGAATTGAATGAAAATTGGCAAGTAGGCTCAGAATGATGTGACAAGGTCCCCTACAAAAGGATTTTGATCCAAACTTCCAGAATTAGGATATATTAAAATTTT
Source organism: Cunninghamia lanceolata (assembly GCA_027924645.1). NCBI lineage: Eukaryota > Viridiplantae > Streptophyta > Pinopsida > Cupressales > Cupressaceae > Cunninghamia > Cunninghamia lanceolata. The sequence goes on along the minus strand of BSBN01000877.1, from coordinate 3,395,969 downwards.
TGTAAAGCAACGACACACTGTCGACATTAAAACACCAATTTTTGACATTAATTTCTCTCGAACAGTGAGAGATATGACTTCAATTATTTTTAAACTTTTGAGATGGTACCTCCAAGAATGCCCCTGCAAAAGGATTCTACTCTAGCTCTTACGGATCTTTGGAAATAAATTTCACAAAATTGGGTTTGTTGTGCTCCGAAGCCAAAGTATGACAAAAACTAAAAATTTGTGAATTATGACTTTCCACTTACTCCAATAGCCAAGAGATGCCAAATGAAAACCAAATCACAACAAAAATGAATCCAAAACCTCACACTCTATTTTTGGTTGACGTTGATTGTTAGTCCACTAATGTTGATTGTCAATCCGCCTGGATGCTCCTGCATTAGACATGCCGGGTAGGAAGTTTGTGAGCATACACTCACAAACGAGGAGTTGAATGGTAGTACCATTCTTATAGATTGCAAGCAATCTACAGTGAACTCCATCTCTGAAATGTGTGCACCAAAAATGATTTATTTTTCCTCTTTTTCCAGCATTTTGCCAAAACAAGTTTCACACTCCTCCGACAAATCTGCACTCTCTTCCTTCTTCCTTTTGTGGATTTGCATCCACCATGCACTGTCCTCCTCCTCCAATGATTCTCTCAATTCCTGTCCTTCTTCGTGGGATCCAACCCATCATCATCAACCGGCCACCTCCACCAAACAAACTCACTACTCTTCTCCTTTTTCATGGGTTTGGACCCATGACAATCTGACCACCTCCACCAATTCCCCTTATCAAACACATCCCAACCTACATGGTATGCATACAAATATCCCCCTACATCTTCATGGAAACCAACAATGTCTATCTACTTTCCTTCATACTCATCAACCCTCAACATTACAAATGAATACAAAATAAAATCATCACAAAATGCAAACAAGTTTACCTTTTTCTTCACTACTACAATGTTTTCTTCATCACCTTCAGCTGCAATCTTCATCCACTCATCTTTCACTATGAAGTTTTCATTTATCCCATCTATTCCCATGTCATCAAATGTTGTATCATGTTTCCCAACTATAGCATCTTCAATAACTTCTTCACAATAGCATGTTGCATATAAATTTGTGTCTTCATTTATTTTCATCCCATCCTTTTGCAACTCCTTATCCACCTCAGCAACAAACAAATCCCCATCAATTTCTTCTTCATACAATTCATAAAAATTAGAAGTTACCTCTCCACTTCTTGTTTTCATGACATCACTATCAGTTGTCCCATTTAACTTCATCAAGTGCTTACTCAAACCTTCTTCAAACAAATTATGCTTCTCTTCCATAATCAAATATGCAACATCCTCATGAAAATGGGAAACTTCCATGTATCTACTCTTTTCTTCTTGTCCTTTATCCTCTACTAGATTCATTATTTGAAACAAATCAAGCTCAAAATTATCAAATTGTACCTCATTTCTTTTCATTGTCCCAATTTCTTTGCCTTCATTTTCTGTTGCATCGCTCATCTCTCCATGGTCTCTTATCCAATCTTCTTCAAGAATCTAGTTTATTTTCTTCATCTCCTCTTTCCATAGGAGATCATCCTCTTCCTCTTCCACTTGCTTGTCAAAACTGGGGCCTTCAAGCTTTGTGTTTTCTACCTCTACATCTGCTGCAATTTTCCACTCCTCAGCTACATGTTTGTGTCCTTTTACTTCTATCTTTGTATCCTCCAAAGGATCTATTGTTGTTATTGCTATATCAATTTCATCTTCTTCATCTATGTCTTTCAAAATACATACTTCTACTGCAATCTCCAATGCTTCAACTCTTTTCATTTCTTCATTAATTATCTTTTCACCACATCGTTGTCCCACATAGTTCATGTCTTTCCATGGGTCCTTCACTATTTCACTTTTATGTTTTACCTCTTCTTTTCTTTCAAAATAGCATGCTATAGCTAAATGCTCTTTCTTTCTCCACTCTTTTCTCCTCTTTCTAATTTTTTTTTCATTTTGGAATGTATTGGCTGCTCGCATAGGTTCTTCTTCCCATGCCCCTTCTACCAAAGGGCTACAATTCTTTTCCTCATTATTTACAACATTGGTTGCAATCTCCTCTCTTCCTCTCGATCCTTTTGCACAAGGATCTCCTCTTCTTCTTTCTTCATATCCGTTGCCACTTCTTCTTTCTTCTTTTCATCCTTCAAAGGATTTTCAGCCACTACATGTTTCTCTTTCTCTTTCTCACCCATTGAAACTTTGATATTGATCTCTTCTTTCATATACTCATTAGGGCATACTGCTACAATTCCTTTTGTCTCTTCCTCTTGTTTATCCCTCAATGGATTTAAAACATATTCCTTCCCATCCTTCATTATACTATATGTGTTATCGCTACCATTATGTATATCTTCCCTATCCCAAAGCCAAGGTTGCCCCAATAAAACATGACAAACATCCATGGGCACTATGTCACATACAATTTCATCATTGTATCTTCCAATGTGAAAATTTACAATGCTTTGTTCACTCACCCGAATTCGATGACCTCCTTGCAACCAAGAAATGTAGTATGGCTTAAGGTGCTTCATCCTCTTCAAGTTTAGCTTCTCAACCATTTTCAATGCAACCAAATTATCTCTACTACTGCTGTCCACCGTCACCTTGCAACATTTTCCACTAGACTTGCAAACAGTTTGGAACAAATCACTCCTTCAGATGGGTTCTTGTTTCTCTTTTCGTGGCTTCAAAAATTTCTTCTTCATTAGAAAAAACTCTCCATGTCTCCAAGACATTTTTTCAAACAATTGTTGCACGCTCTCAATCTGTACACACAATTATTTAGAGCCAACACTCTTAGCAATCACAGGTTCTCCCTACAATAAAACTCTCACAACTATCCTCTACCCAATGAGATTCTAGAAGATGCACCTATCCAAGACCTCTTCTACCCACTTCCTCTCAATGGAAGAAGTCTACACACCTTCTACCTAGCTTCATCTCTATTGGAGGACAGCTAACATGATTCTCATAGAATCAACACTCTCTCATGACTTCACCACTTCATTCTCCACCAATCTTCACTCCTTTTCACTTGCAAGTCCTGGTTCATACTCTGCACTCTCAAGATCTTATGGCTCTGATACCATATGATGCAAGAGGATTCAACCCTCTTGATAAAAACACAAATTCACTCACAAAATAATAAAAAATAAAGATACTCTGTCTACATCCACAAAACTCACAAAGCCAAATTCATATAGATATTCAATATCAAATACTCATTTACATGAACAATACTCTGCTCTAAATTATATAATATATTACAACCAACAAAATTGATCTTTATTAATTTAATTCAACATACCACAAATGGTGGTCAAATTTACAAAACTAAGTCCCCAATTGACCTTCCTCAGCTCTCACATATCTACATATTCTCTTTACTTCTTGATCATGTTCTTTAATCCTTTGTTTCTTTCCCCATTCAAATTCTTCCTTCACTTGCAGTGACCTTTCTCTCTTTACACTTTTATTTTCTATATGAAAAAAATCCCAAATGTCTCCCAGCTAAGACGTCTATCATTCTCCAACTACAACTCTCTTTTTCATTATATCTGGGAGCAACTTTTTATCCTGTTTTCAGTTCCTGTATTTCCTTATTCTCTCCTATGCAACTGGGTAAGAATGAATAACAAACCAAAAGAAAAATGAAAACATATTTATGCCTCAGAGAGAGGCATTTCTCCTTCCTTGGCCACGCTCTTCAAAAGGTCTTTCTTTTATTTCCTTTTATTTTCTGCATTACACCTACTTTTCTCCTCTTAAATAGACATTTCATATATATATATATATATATATATATATATATATATATATATATATATATATAGTTTGAGGCCTTGCATTTTCTCCCTCATAAATCTACATAGTTTACTCTCTTTTATCCTTCAAAGAGAGCATTGAAATCTGCCTTTAATTCTTGGTAATATATAAAAATATATATATTAATGCTTTGATGTTGCTAGAGCTGTATAATCAATTTTGAGAAATTTCAACTTCCGACAATGTGCAGAATTGGGTGTCGCAAGCAAAAAATTCAAACTTCTCATAATTGAATGAAAATTGGCGAGTAGGATCAAAATGGTGTCCCAAGGTCCCTTGCAAAAGGATTTTGATCTAAACTTCCATAATTAGGAGATATTAAATTTTTTGTAAACCGATGACACATTGTCGACATTAAAACACCAATTTCTGACATTAATTTCTCTCAAACTGTGAGAGATATGACTTCAATTCTTTTTGCACTTTTGAGATGGTACCTCCAAGAATGGCCCTACAAAATATTCTACTCTAGGTCTTATGGATCTTTGGGAATAAATCTCACAAAATTGCCTATTGTGCTTTGAAGCCAGAGTACGACAAAAACTAAAAACTTGCAAATTTTGACTCACCACTTACTCCAATAGCCAAGAGATGCCAAATGAAAACCAAATTACAACAAAAATAAATCTCAAACCTCACACTCTATTTTTGGTTGATGCTAATTGCCAGTCCACCCGGATGCTCCTGCATCACTTTTTCACCCACTTGAACTATTGTTATGGGAATTGTGATTACGTTTTATTATTTCTATAGTGTTGTTCATAATTTATGTTGTTTTGAATGGTAGAAAGAGTAGTAATCGAAAAATAAAGGCTAAACAAGGCCACACATTTTGGAGTTTGGTGGGTAAGGTGAAACAATGGCTACCCAAGAAGTGTCGTTTAGATTTTTTGAGTAAGGTTATGGGTTTCGATATTTGTTTGAGGCAAAATAGGGTATAGGTGAAAAATGGATACTCAAAATACCTTTACAACTCTCCAAATACCTTTACAACTCTCAAAACAAATTGTGTACATATCATTTTAGGAATTTTCTTTGATGTAAATAATACTATATATGAAATGAAGAACAAAATGTGTTATCTCATGTTATAAAAGATTAATGCACTAAAAGCTCTATATAATCTTTATAACTCCACTGTTGATACAAAATTGTAAATAGATTGATCTTTATCAATGAAGAACCATTGACAATTAGAATGGTTTAATCTTATTGATGTTGTTTTAAAATGAACTAGTCAATGTCACCATGTGAATAATGATACTCTTGATGTGAATATGGGTTCCACCAAATCAAAAGACTATGATTTTCAATACAAATGACTGCTAGATTAAATCTTATGAACTAATCCTTCATCGTAGAAGAAAAAAATAAATTTAATAATTAATTAAAAGTAAAAGGGCTTCATGGAATTCAGCTTTAATGTCAATGCCATCTTTTGGTTGATTCTCTAAAATTGTAACTAATTGTGTAAATCTCTTTCCAATAAAGTAAAAGGGTGTGTATTTGAGAAAGAAGGAAATAAATTGAAACCCTCCAACTGTAAATTAAATATCAGGTAGTAGACAAATTGAAGGAAAAAAATCTTAGATCATGGCTTGGAAAGCTTTAGAATTGAGCTTTAAATGTATACAAATTGACTATCTTTCAAACCAACCTAACCATAACCAAATGAGACCACAATTAAATTTATACAAATTGACTATCCTTCAAACCTACCTAACCATACCCAAATGTGGCCCCAACTTGATTGATGACATACTTCATGCATGTTGGAAAGATTCTTTACCAATTTGAGTAAACCATTTCCATGAAGATCCTTGGCCACCAGCTCTAGTGTTGGAGCCTGCTAGCTCATATACTACATAGGACGAGGAGAAAAATACATCAGTCCTACATTGCAAGCAAAAAATGCCTGAATAAACTAAGAAACATACATCTAATTAGAATTTACACATGAAAAAAACATATGCATTGAGTAATCGTCAAGTGCTGTGAAATAAAAACCCAAATGACCAACCATGGGAAAAAAGAGTTTTAAGTCAGTTAGTGTTGTAGAAGACATCCTTTATTGAATGAAAAACCCTAAGTGCAAGAAGATATGTGTAAAAAAGAAGTGCCTAATAGATTTCTTGCAGTAAGAAAGAAAGAGGGCACGCGATCCACCAAAAAAGAATCTAAACCAAGGAACTTACCTCTACCTCAGGAACAAGAGTAATTTGAGCAAAAACCTCATCTGTATAGGGCTCAGCCTGAAGAAACAAAATCCAAAAACCTTGAGTATGTTAAAGAACAAATTTAACATATATTGTACTCCATTTAACGAAATCAGACACCCAGAACATAAAAATAGATGCAAAATTGACAACAAGCAAAGTTCTTGCATATTCCTACACTGTCGCCCACTGTAAACTTAGAAATGACAAAGTGGGTGTTGGGAGTGATCAAATTGAATGCAGAAGAAGTGGGTGATAATGGTGCTTCCCAAACCATAACTATTGATGACGAATCCTTCCCCATACTGTCTCTTCCAATATGGGAGGTGATGGGAGGCAGGGAATTTCCTTTATAGCTTTTATATAGTTTAATTTTAAATATTTTATCTTGGGACAGGTTAGTAGACATCAAATTATATCAGGAGAATAAAAATTTACACACATCCTTGTGATGCCACTGTATAATGCCTCTAGGCTTCTCTCTGCATAATTAAATTCAATTTTAATTAGCCCATAGGCTATTAGTGGGAGATTTTTCTCTAGGAAAAGCGTAGGACACCAAAAACTATCGAATGCTAGAATGGAAAATCTTGGATGCTGGTTTTTTTTATGGTTTATCCAACACCTTCTAGGAATATGGGAAGGTTTACATGTGTTGGACTGTTATTTAATTGTTGTGGGTAGTTAGGGTTTGTCAAAATGGAATTCTTTTAAATTGCAACTTTCAGACTGCTTTAACCTTGAAGAAATTCTCTTTGTTTTGTTGTGTATATCACGGCTAGATGTTTCCAAGTTGGAAGAGAAAACATTTCATATACAAATTTACTACAAGAAATCTCTAGGAGTCTTAATTAAATTTACCAGGGATCTGGAATCACTTCTTGCATTTCCATAATGCCAATCTCACGTCTTTTGACGACCAGATTATCAAAATGGCTACCATTAAAGTAACTAATTTGGAATTTGTCTAAACTGTTAAAGACTTCAATTTTGGTTTTGGTTTGTAATTATAGCTGAGTCTTACATTTGATTGATTTTACAGATGAGAAATGAGATGGAATGATGGACAACGAGACATTAAAATGAATTATTGAAGAACTTACTATCAAGTATGGCTTTCAATCAATTTGACAACACCATAAAGATGCATTGTCTTGTCTTTCTTTAATCTATTATTACCTACCGTATTCTCACTTGTTCTTTATACACCATCAAATATAGGAGCTAGAAAGAAAAGTTGAATCTCGTGTTCTATTTTTTCGTATAAAAAAGTTTCTTTCAGTTATGTAATCATTTCTCCTTTGCATATACTCTATCCATTGCCAAATGGCTCCTGTACATGATCTAACCAGATTTTTTCTTTTTCTTTTATAATGTAGAGTATGGAGTTGGTGGGAAGGTGTCCTTGAGGGGTGACATTTATAGTTATGGTATTATGCTCTTGGAGATGGTAACCAGAAAGACTCCAACCAACCATATGTTTGTCGGAGGATTGAACCTGCATAAGCCGGCAATCATGCATTTTGATGACAAATTGGAGGAAATTATTGAAATGAGAATGATGAAGGATACATGAGAATATGAAATGAATCAATGTCTTAGTTCTTTCTTACTTGTTAGGTTGAAGTGTTCAAAGGAGAGCCCCAATGAAAGACCCACAGCCAAAGAGGTGGCACCAGTACTGGAAAGTAATAGGAAAATCTTTGAAGTTTGAATTCTTATTACGTTGTGTTAAATAAGGTATACATTGTATAATGTCATTTTAGTGATTCAGTGATGTTAATTAGACAAGCTAAGTTTTTTGGTTATGGCTCATGGGATAAGTGCAACAATGAGCAATACAATTTGAGACCTAATTACTCACAAAGCCAATGATTTTGAAGAAGTTTGGGATTTGTTATCTATTTTAAAATGGTTGTAGGTTTTGCAATTTGGGTCTTATCCCGTATGAGTGAAGATTGTGTCTTTCATGTGTAATTAGGAAGAGGATTTTGGGGCCTCACTATATGAATCTTTTTTATTCTATAATACAGAGTAATGCTATTTTATTGGAGACAACATATTTATTGTACTTAAGTCCTCAAAGCAAGTACTTTCATTTCGTTATCATAGATAGTAAACATTTAATTACTTTCTTGAATTCTAAACTGCCCTTTACAGATGTATACAATGGTATAAATCCATGCTGAGACTTTAGCAGTAGTTGTAATATAAAATTTAAGCGAAAGTTTGTAAAGGGATTAACCACCTTCTTTCAAATTCCAATTGAGTGTTATGGAACATGCGTATAACTATGGCCTCTCTTTTAATGGGCAAAGCTTTTGGAACATATCAATGTCTTGTTATAAATATAATATTAATTTTCTTTGAATTTTTATTAAAAAATTTAATAAATATCTTTATATAATTGTTGTATAGATTTTAACTATAATTAATTTTTATTATAATTTGAGTAGATTATTTTAGTAATAGCCGTAAATTATAATTTAAAATAAACTTTGTAAAAGTGTAATTTTTGAACTTTTTAATTAAGGCTATGGTTTTATGGAAGGGGGTTACAAAAAATTTTTAGAGGTAGTGTTGAGAAAAATTAAGAGTTTTTTACAACCAAGGGATGCTATGAATTTTATAGGAGTAGCTAATAGTTAAAAAAAATGAGATTTTTTTAGGAAGTTAGTGGTCCTGTGATTTATTTGAAAACTCTAATACTACATTCTAACATCATAAATATAAAAATAAAAATTTTCCATCAAAAAATTTAACCAAAATGTACAAAGCAACATTTGTAAATGTTTATATAGTTAATTATTATTATTATTTTATAATTATTATTTGATTTTTTTAAAATAAAAAGAGGGCAAAAACTTTATTGAGCCATGAAAACAGTATGTAGAGACAGACCGCCAAGGGTCACATGACCAAGTCCTCAAGCTCCCAAGAAAGTCATCCACTTTCCAAAAGCTCCCAAGAAAGGCATCATGTCTTCCATGACCAAGTCCTCAAGCTCCCAAGAAAGTCGTCAACTTTACAAAAGCTCCCAAGAAAGGCATCTCATGTCTTCCATGACCAAGTCCTCAAGCTCCCAAGAATGTCATGGACACTTTCCAATTTCCCATCTACTCAGAAGCCCATTTAGCCAACCCATCAGCCACCATATTCCACTCCTTAGGAATATAGCAAAAGGTGATAGAATCCAAAATCTAGGACCTCACCCAGAGAGATTATTTGTCTAACCACCCTAGCCAGCTGCTAATTAACATCCTCCAACTACTGCTTATTCAGAAAATCTACCACAATCTAAGAATCTGATTCATAAATTATCCTTCTCCAACCAAGGGCACAAGCCCTTCTCAAATCCAAGAGAATAGACGAGGCTTCCATGAAATTGTTAGAATGTTAACCACAATACTTAGAGAAGAAGAACACAACCACTCCTGAGCAGTCCCTCCCAATGCCCCCTACACCAGCGTGACCTGGATTGCCTCTAGAGGAGCCATCATTATTAATCTTTAGAACCAACCTTTCCTCTATCACCTCGACCCAAACCAAGCCTCATCCCTCCCTTGGCGCTAACAGAAAGCCCCAAACTCTAAATGATTCCCATATCTCTAGGGTCTACAAGGGCCAAGAGATCACACTTAGCCTCCAAGATCTCTTGAAGAACTCCCCTGATCCTCATCCAAACATGTTGCACCTGAAGCTTCCTATCCAGAAAAATCCTGCTGATAAAGTTAGGACCAATTATCCAAGAAATGTGGAGAAAGGAAGTCTTTGTTGGAGAACTCCCCAGCCTGCTCCAGAAGTTCTCTAAAGATGAGACATGCCTACACGGCTGCCTCTAGAGTTCCCACCAGAAATGCTAGATTACCTTAAAAAAAGAACACTAGAAGAAGAGGGGTAGTCTCATCGCTATTAGAGCACATAACGCACAAAAAGGGGCCCTGAAATCCCCTCTTCCAAAGATTCTCCTAGGTTAGGCAGCTATTACACATCACCAACCAAGAAAAGAAGTTGCACTTGGGTGACAAGAATTTATTCCAGATCTACTTCTACCAAGGAACCCGCATGCACCCAAACATCTTCTCATCCAGAACCTGATAACCAGAGGCAATAGTGAATTTTCCTTTCTGGTCACCTCCCTAAGACAGAACATCCCTCTCCAATAGAGAGTTGCAAACCCTACCATCCAAGATGCTAGCCAGCTCCTGACAATCCTCCACCATTCCTCTAGGTGGTCATTCATGCAAGTCCTTCCAGTTGTACATCGTAGCCCAATATAGAACCTGAAGGGATTTGAAATCCATCACATAAGTCTAACCAGCTTCCAAAAAATGCCTACATATGTTCTACAAGTGAGGGTGTGTAGACAAAATAGGAGGATGTCCATCCTAAGAATCAAACCAGAAGAGAGCCTTCGAGCCCCTTTTGCAAATCCCAAACAGTCCTTGTTTAATCAACTTGGCTCCCCTCTTGAGGGTGTTCCAAACCATATATCCCCTACTCATTAGGTTGTATCTAGGCACATCCACACAATCCACATCCCCAAGATATTTTGAGGTGAGGATCTTAGCCCAAGTCTGTTGCTGATGAGAACACTATCTCCAATAGAGTTTAGCTGCCAAAGCCTACCCATTCAAATCAGACTGATGAAGCCTAAGACCACCCTCCTACTTTGACCAACAAATAACACCCCACTTAACTAAACTCCACTTCCTCAAAAGAAGATTACTAGACCATAGAAACTATTGACAAAGACTCTCAAAGTTGTTCACAAAGCTGGTAGGGGCAGATAGCACAAAGCACCTATACAATAGGAGTACCTAAACCACAGACTTCAAAAGGTTCACTCTTCCTACAGTATAAAACTACCTGCAAGTCCAATGACTAACCTTTGTACTAAACTTCTCAATAACATGCTAGCAAAACACTCAAGATAACGTATGAACAACTAGAGAAATGCCAAGGTAAACAAAAGGAAGCGAACCAATCTAGAACCTGAGGATACCGCAATTCTCTACTAAATAAGATTAGGAGTATTAAAGAAATAAATAAATGACTTGTCTTCATTCATGATTTTCCCTGAATCATCCAAATAACAATCTAGTTCCTTCTTAGTATTGACCGCTTCATCCACTCTGGTGAGATCCATTAATGCCATATCATCGATAAACTGAACATGGGGTTGGGGGAATGTTATTACCTCAATGCCACCCCTAAATGAGACTAATCTCCACATGAGATTTCAAAAATCTCCCAAGCCCTTCATCCATCAAAATAAATAAATAAGGGGATAAAGGGTCCCCTTGCCGAAGGCCCCTAGTAGCCCCCAAAAGTATAGAAGGCTCCCCATTGACAAGCATAAAAAATGAGGTAGTCATGACACAGTTCATGGGTGCTGCCACAATAATGTGTTACACTTTATGGGACATCCTATTTTTTGCTAAAATCACATATTTTTAGAAAATATAATGATTTAAGCCTTGAAAGGTTCCATTTAAAGGATTTTAATTGAAGAGTGTTTGATCAAACCTCCTTAGATTCAAACCCCCTTGGATAGAACCCCTCTAGTTTTAAACCATACCTATAATGGAGTCTCCTCTACGCCTATCAAAATTCTAATAAAAAACCACTTTTGATTTACCTTTTGGGGGATCAAATGAATTCATTTAAAATTTATGTTTTGTAAGTATGTAGTCCTTCTTATAAGCTTCCCAAAAAGTATAATTTTAAATATATTTAATTTGATTATTAAATTTATTTTTTATTTCTTGTGAAGATAGGTTTTTCACTGAACATCAAGTTTTCTATTCTACACACATGGAAAATTAGTAAATTAGTGGGAAAAAAATCTAAAAAATATCTATGCCCTAGGTATTGATGTCCTTGTTTCAACAAAAAAAAATTGAATTTCAATACATACAGAAAGAGTTATGTTTTATGGAATATGCCTATGTCTAAATTATAATTGGTTTGACTTCAAAACTTAATTAAAAAAAATATTCAACAAAATATTATGAAACCAAATGCATGCCCTATATATCAATGTTACCAATCTAAATTCAAAACAATCAAAATTTTATGCTTTGTAGAAAAAAAGTTATGTGCTATAGGATACACATGACTTTAAAAAATGTTGTTTACTACTAAAAACTAGTTATCAAAGGAGATGCAAAAAAATTTATAATTTAACTCCAAATTTTTTAAAATATATATATTTAGAATCTACAAACAAAATCTCACAAACCACTAGTTCGCATCATCTTCAAATTCCTAATGGTTTAGCGGCTATAGGTGTCAGACAGTGAATATTTAGTTCAAAATATTGATTTCAATGTCAAGTTTGGCCAAAAAGTGTAACCCATTATTGTGGGATGACCATCATAACCCAATCAATCTAGGCATTGTTGAACCCAAAATCTCTCAATGTCTTGGTTAGAAAATCTCATTCGACATAGTCATAAGCCTTGGCCATGTCCAACTTAATAAACATAGCTTTCCCTTTGGAAGAGACCATAGAGTGCACAGTCTCAGATTTAATAACCACCCCATCTAGACTTTGCTTGTCGGCCACAAATCCACCCTGTTCCTTAGAAACCAATCTATCTAACCACGACTTCAAGAGATCAACTATCAACTTGGTGATTATTTTGTACACCACATTACAAACAACAATAGGTCTAAAGAGATCCAACAAATTAGCCCCTTCCTACTTAGGGATGAGAGCTCCACAAAGGTGGCATTCAAGGCTCTTAACATTTTCTTATTCTTTTGAGATTCCTGAACAACCTCTAGAAGGTCAAGCTTTATAACCTCCCAAAACTCCTAAAAGAACTCAATCAGGAACCCATTAGGACCAGGAGCTTTACCTTTCCACATCTAAAACACAATATTCTCTAGCTCTAGTAGAGTGATCAGCTTGAGAAGAGAATCATTCATTTCACCAGTCACCAAGGGAGGAATTCAAGCCAAGATTGCACCTTCTTCCACATTGGCAGGAGGGGAATCATCAGAGAAAAGAGCAGAGAAGAATCAGATACACTCTTTTAAAATCTCCATAGAAGAAAGAAGAAGTTCACCATCTGGGGATTTGAGAGATGAAATGATATTTCCTTGCCTTCTATCCTTAACTGGATTGTGAAAAAAAGAAGTATTCATGTCCCCTTCTTGAAGCCAATCAATGTGAGATTTTTGCTTCCAGAAAATTTACCCATGAAGCTCCCATTCCTCCACATCCTTTATAGCCACATCTTCCATCAAACTCAACTCTTCAGATAGCCCCTGAGCCTTGATTTGTAGAGTAATGTTGTCCAAATACTCTTGTGCAATCCTTTTAGCCTGGAAAACATTGTTGAAATGGTGCCTATTCCAACATTTTAGCTTATATTTGACATATTGAAGCCTTTCGACAAAGGAGTACATAGCAGTGCCAAAACCAGGCTTCACATCCCTCCACCACCCTGGGAGTAGATCATGAACAAACTCATCCTGAAGCCCCATAAGTTAAAATTTAAAAGACTACCTTTTAGAAAATCTAGTCAAGCAAGAAGAAAATTTGATCATCCAGTGAGCCTAGCCCTGCCAATCTAAAATCTCAAAGGTAGTTGTCCAATTGACACCCACCAAAAAATAGGACACCAAGAACTTGTCTAACCTTTTAGAAATAGAAACATCACCTGTCCTCCTATTATTCCAAGTGAATACTCCATTCAAGGGCTTGATATCCACTAAATTCATACAGACCACATTATCCCTCAAGAGATCCGAGGTAGGATCCAGATGGGAAGCCCCACCCCTTTTCTCTTCTAGAGATGAGACATCATTAAAATCACCTACAAGAATCCAAGGAAGAAAGGGTTGCAACAAACGTAATAATCTAATATGAGACCATAAATGAACCTTGCCAGTGAGATCCATAGGAGTATAAATATTAGAAAGAAGAATTCTCTCACCTGACTCCAGACTAGAAGTAACAGGAGATATAGAGCACCTACCAGAAAGACACCATATAGGAACAATGCATGAATCCTATAAGCAGGCAAGTGCCCTTGTGCTACCCTATGCCCCCACACATTGACAAAGACCTCTACCCCAAATCTTAGGAGCCAAATTCAGCATACCTTCAACAGACAACTTAGTCTCCTGGAGGAAAACCAAATCAAGAGAGTGAACATGAATCAAGTCATGAATAGCATTTTTTCTAGGGATTATATTCATACCCTTAACATTCCAAGAAATTTCAATCCTCGCTAGAACTACGAAAAAGTGAGAATCAATAATCCTCACTGAGCTAGATTCAACCAAAGTCTCCCCAATTAGCTTTACCTTTTCCTGATCCTTCTTTCTACCTACTTTAATAGGCTTCTCAAGAGGCTCCTTTTTGGGGGGTTTTTGCTGCAAGCCCAAAACAGGAGAAGGAGATTTGCTTTTACCAGATTCCATAACAATCCCAAAACAAAGGGGATCAGGAACCAAATTAGAATTTGTCATCAAGCCCATTTCCTCAAGCCCAGGTACTGAGGAAGGGAGATCTATGTCCATCTGAACTAACTGCCCCTTGCTAGGGCCTGGCTGGAAGTAATAGTTGATTGATCCACCAGGCACTTCTCAACAATAGTACTATCTGTAACTTGCATTTTAAAGGGAACACCTTCCTCCTGAATCAAGTCCTCTAACACATTAAACCTATTGAGAGGTTTTCTTCCTACCTATCTTCGAGGGTCCTCTTTTATCCTCTTCTTGTTATAGGGCTTAACTGGCACAAATCCATCTTTATCTGTCTCCACCCCCTACATGGGGGTCTTATCTTTGTCCCCCTTTGGGGTAGACTGATGAGAATCATTAGTCCTAACAGTAGCCAAAAAAGATTTGCAAAACTTCCACTGCAAATGACCATATTCATGACATAAATGGCATCAGAAAGGTAATGCCTCATAATCCAATTGTTGGGTCCAAGAGGTTGTCATAATGCTTATTTAAGGTGAATCTGACAATGGGTTACTCAAGTCAATTTCAACGTAGACTCAAGCAAAGGAAAGAACCCTTTTATTCAAAGTTTGTTGAGAGGGCCCAATAGGCTTACCTAGCAAAAGAGCAATCATCTATAATATATCTAGGGGTAGCCGAGGGAGATGTACACAAACCAAAATCTAATAAGAAAGATCCTCAGTGGAGTTGAATCCCACATGCCACGACTTAATAAATAGGCCCCCCTAGTTGTAGAAGTATGACCCGCCTTCGAAAGCCTGATTTCTATCAGTAATACAGGAAAAATCCACCATGAAGAAATTTTTGGCCACTAATAGAATATCAAAATCCCCCTCAAGGTTCTAGGTCTTACGAACCCAAAAATCTAGAAAGGGGAGCGAAGTCTGCATCCCATGAACTTGTAAATCAACACATGGTTGTTGTAGTACTCCATATCTTCTGCAGTAGAGTTTGGTTGTATCACCAACATTGGTTGTTCCTACGATCTCTACAAGAGCTCATTGACTTTGTGTAGCTAGACACCACTGTTCCTCGTCAAACCCTCACCAGGGTTACCCACATTCAGAAAGCTCTAACTTCCTCATGAAGGGAAGAACCTAGATCAAACATGTTTATCAGTGCATCTCCAAGAGAATGAAAAAAACCTTGGTATTGAAAGCCAAACCACCGAAGCAAAGAAAAAACTATAAAAAAAAGTAGCTCAAAGTAAAACGAAGCACCGTACATTGACAAAGAAAATCTCCCTACAAGCTATGAATAAAAACCCCACCAAAGAACAAAGGAAAAGAGCCACCCTTCACCACTACCCACTAAGCCTAAAACTCCCCCCCTGTGCGTAGAAAAAACCTACAGACTCTGCCCAAAGGCTGAGCTAGGGTAGAGAAGCCCTAGCTTGCCTAGAACGCCTCCAACCAAATGCCATCATCTACTAAAATTCATCAGATCAAAAATATCTAAGGATGTAATTACAATGAGTATTTTATATTATTATTTGATTTATTTTGTATAATTAAATTAAATAAAATAAGGGTTATAATGAGTATATAATCAAGTTTATAGTGAAATAGAATAGAAGGTTAACAATAAAATTAAAAAAATATTAATAATAGAATGTAGAGGATCCATGTACAATAATAAAAAAAAACTATCCATTGTTTTATTCTTTTTATCCATTTTGAAATCATTAATTAAAAAAAAATATTAATAATAAAATAGATTCTCAACAAAATATTAGAAATAAATATAGAGTTATATATAGTTAATTATTAGTGTTATTTTATAATTATTATTTTATTTATTTTGTGGATTAAATAAAATAAAATAAGGGTTATAATGAGTACATATTCAAGTTTATAGTGAAATAAAATAAAGGTTAATAATAAAATAAATAAATTAATAATGGAATAGGATCCATGGATAGAATTAGAGTTAGGGTTACAATTAGGGAAATCTTTATAACCAAAAGAACTGTTACAGTTGGGGTTAGGGATAAAATTATGATTAGGGTTAGAATTTAGGGCTAGAATTAAGGTTATATATAAAATTAGGGTCAATGTTAGAATTAGGTTTAGGGTTATAATTAGAATTAGAGTTAGAATTAGTGTTACAAATAGAATTAGGGTTAGGGTTATAATTAGAATTAGGGTTAGTGATAAATTATGGTTAGGGATAGAATTAGAGTTAGGGGGAATAGAGAAAGAGGGATAGAACTAGATATAAGAGATCTAGAGGAAAAGAGAGGAAGAGAGACAAAAAGACTAAGAGAGGAAGAGAGAGACAGATAAAGAGAAGAGAGAGGATTTTTAAATCATTAATTAAATATTTTTAATTAACAATAAAATAGATTCTCAACAAAATATTAAAAAATAAATATAAATAGTTATAAATAGTTATTTATTATTAGTATTTTATATAATTATTATTTGATTTATTTTGTATCATTAAATAAAATAAAATAAGGGTTATAATGAGTATATAATCAAGTTTATAGTGAAATAGAATACAAGGTTAATAATAAAATAAAATACAAATATTAATAATGGAATGGAGAGGATCCATGTACAATAATAAAAAAAATAACTATCCATTGTTTTATTCTATTTATCCATTTTTAAATCATTAATTAAATTTTTTTATTAATAATAAAATAGATTCTCAACAAAATATTAAAAATAAATATAGAGAGTTATAGATAGTTAATTATTATTATTTTATTTATTTGTATCATTAAATAAAATAAAATAAGGGTTATAATGAGTACATATTCAAGTTTATAGAAAATAGAATACAAGATTAATAATAAAATAAATAAAATATTAATAATGGAATGAGGATCTATGGACAAAATTAGAGTTACAATTATGGAAATCTTTATTACCAAACAAAATTGTTAGGGTTAGAGTTGGAATTATGGTTGGTCTTAGGTATAAAATTATGATTAGGGTTAGAATTTAGGGCTAGATTTAGGGTTTAAGATAAAATTAGGGTTAATGTTAGAATTAGGTTTAGGGTTATAATTAGAATTAGGGTAAGGATTAGAATTAGGGTTAGAAATAGTTTTACAAGTAGAATTACAGTTAGGGTTATAATTAGAATTAGGGTTAGTGATAAATTATGGTTAGGGATAGAATTAGAGTTAGGGGGAATAGAGAAAGAGGGATAGAGCTAGATATAAGAGATATAGAGGAAAAGAGAGATAAAAAAGAGAGGAAGAGAGAGAGACAAAGAGACAAAGAGAGGATTTTTAATTAAATGTTTTTGATTAATAATAAAATAGATTCTCAATAAGATATCAAAACAACTATAGAGAGTTATATATAGTTAATTATTATTATTATTATTATTTTATAATTTTATTATTTGATTTATTTTGTATCATTAAATTAAATTAAATAAGGGTTATAATGAGTACATAATTAAGTTTATAGTGAAATAGAATACAAGGTTAATAAAATAAAAAATATATTAATAATGGAATGGAAAGGATTCATGTACAATAATTAAAAAAAATAACTATGCATTGTTTTATTCATTTTATCCATTTTTAAGTTATTAATTAAATGTTTTTATTAATAATAACATAGATTCTCAACAAAATATTAAAAAGAAATATAGAGAGATAGAGAGTTATAGCTAGTTAATTATTATCATTATATAGTGAATGGGGTTGTGGTTGAATGGCATAGGCCAAATGGTTCTCACAATAGAGATCCAAGTGACCTCCAACACTTAAGAAACAAAAAAAAATTATTTTATTTATTTTGTATCATTATATTAAATAAAATAAGGGTTATAATGAGTACATATTCAAGTTTATAGTGAAATAGAATACAAGGTTAATAATAATTATTTTATTTATTTTGTATCATTATATTAAACAAAATAAGGGTTATAATGAGTACATATTCAAGTTTATAGTGAAATAGAATACAAGATTAATAATTTAAAATAAATAAACTATTAATAATGGAATTAGGATCCATGGACAAAATTAGAGTTAGGGTTACAATAAGGGAAATCTTTATAACCAAAAAAATTGTTAAGGTTAGAGTGGAATTACGGTTGGGGTTACGGATAAAATAATGATTAGGGTTAGAATTTAGGGCTAGATTTAGGGTTATAGATAAAATTAGAGTCAATGTTAGAATTAGGTTTATGGTTATAATTAGAATTAGGGTAAGGACTAGAATTAGGGTTAGAATTAGTGTTACAAGTATAATTAGAATTAGGGTTAGTGATAAATTATGGTTAGTGATAGAATTAGAGTTAGGGGAATAGAGAAAGAGGGATAGAGCTAGATATAAGAGATATAGAGGAAAAGAGAGATAAAAAAGAGAGGAAGAGAGAGACAAAGACTCAAAGAGAAAGAGAGAAAAAAAGACAAAGAGAGGATTTTTATGGTTGGGGTTAGGGATAAAATTCTGATTAGGGTTAGAATTTAGGGCTAGATATAGGGTTTTAGATAAAATTAGAGTCAATGTTAGAATTAGGTTTAGGGTTATAATTAGAATTAGGGTAAGGATTAGAATTAGGGTTAGAATTAGTGTTAAAAGTATAATTAGGGTTAGGGTTATAATTATAATTAGGGTTAGTGATAAATTACGGTTAGTGATAGAATTAGAGTTAGGGGAATATAGAAAGAGGGATAGTGCTAGATAAGAGATATAGAGGAAAAGAGAGATAAAAGAGAGGAAGAGAGAGACAAAAACTCAGAGAGGAAGAGAAACAAAGACAAAGAGACAAAGAGAGGATTTTTAATTAAAAATTTTTAATTAATAATAAAATAGATTCTCAACAGCCGATAAGAGTGTGGTTCTATGGTTAAGTCACTCGGTTGTAGTGACGGCCACCAGAGTTCAAATCCCCACTGGGCCAACGAGCTCGTAGGCTTTACACCTTCGCTGGGCCAACAAACTCATGGGTTTGAAGTGTTCTTGCTAGGGGATGAGGTCCCCCGTGTTATTGCCTCACTGGTTCATTGCTCTAGGCAAAAGCATTTGCGTGGAGCTGGAGGGCGTGGGCGTGTTGCACTAGCGTCGTCAGTCACATTAAAAAGTTTACTAGGTGAATTATCTTTAAGAAAAATAGATTCTCAACAAAATATTAAAAATAACTATAGATAGTTAAGTATTATTATTATTTTATAATTATTATTTGATTTATTGTGTATCATTAAATAAAATAAAATAAGGGTTATAATGAGTACATAATCAAGTTTATAGTGAAATGAATACAAGGTTAATAATAAAATAAAAATATATATTAATAATGGAATGCAAGGATAACTATCCATTGTTTTATTCCTTTTATCCATGTTTAAATCATTAATTAAATATTTTTTTATTAATAATAAAATAGATTCTCAACAAAATATTAAAAATAAATATAGAGAGTTATAGATAGTTAGTTACTATTATTATTATTTTATTTATTTTGTATCATTAAATTAAATTAAATAAGTGTTATAATGAGTACATATTCAAGTTTATAGTGAAATAGAATACAAGGTTAATAATAAAATAAATAAATTATTAATAATCGAATGAGGATCGATGGACAAAATTAGAGTTAGGATTACAATTAGGGAAATCTTTATAACCAAAAAAATTGTTAGGGTTAGAGTTGTTAGTGTAGGTTTTTTATTCCTTATTATAAGGTTTTTTCTACACATTTATTTAAGCTAGCTTAGCTTAATAAAGCATGTTTTATTAGGTGAGAGGATTATGAGGTGTCACCTTCCTACATGTGAGCATCTATTAGCTATCTTAGGAAGATACTTTGCTATCTTTAGATCAATAGATGGTTGCTCCTCATTGGTCGGTGTTGCCACCTCCTCCATCTTCCTAGTCTATATAAGCATGCTACCTAGCTTGTATTTTCATTTGATATTGGAGATGTAATCTGATGCTATTTTGCCTTTCGAGCATTTCACATCAATCTCTTGGTATCATTATGTTGTTGCTTTTGCATTTACAGTTTATGTTTCTAACTCTTTCAATTGATTCTGGGTTATAATCTATTTTACGGATTCTAACATGGTATTAGAGCAAGTTTTTTAAGGTTAGATTCTTTGTAGAGATCTTTTAAAATCCCATATGCTCTTCTCTTGCATTTTTAGAATGATCTAGAGAATAAAAAATTTGATTTATGAAGATCTAATTTTTTTATGCTCAAATCTATCAACTGGCTTGCATATTTTGTGTTTTAATCAGTATTGCAGGTTGTAGCATGCATTTGCTTGTCTTAGGTAGCTGATTCATCCTTTGCAAGGCATTTTTTCATTGCTCGGGTCATTTTTGTTGCTAAAAGCATCTATTTTATATTAGATCTACATCTTCTATACATCAGCAAGAAAAATGTCTTCTGGGTTTTGTTCGCAGCATCAAAAAACTATCTGGGTATCTTTTATTTTTTTCATGCAGTTTGTATATTTTGCAGAAATAAATTCAGAAAGCTATAGTAGATGCCCTCTTCATTAGCAGTTGCAGATTTGAAGGTAGATTTCAAATGCTTTGTTCTTGCTCATACAGACTCCATTTCTCATGAAATGTTTTTTGATTTTGTCTATTTTTTTGTGCTCTATGTACTAGTATGAATGTTTTTTGATTTTGATGCAGAAAATTTCCAGAAATTACAGATTCTCACCTGTGACATTGCACAGTTCTCATTTTTGGAACTTCGGAGGATCATAACTTTCACATACAACATCGTATCGAGGCGATTCTTTTTTTGAAAGTGCATGATTTTTTGAGTAGATCGCAGTGGTGTTGTTAGTTTTGCTTGGCAAAGTTTTAGCATTGTACTTTCAACATACACCCAATTTGTGAGGGTTTTGTAATGCATTGAGATCAAGACCACTAAGTATTTCTTGCTGGTGGCAATTATAAATGCACTAAATATAAAGTGCCAAATCAAATTTTTTTGGGGGGGTTCTTTGATTGAGTGAAAAAGGGGGTGTCTTGTGTGTTCTTTCTTCCATCTTTTATTTCATCACAATAACAACAACAATCTATTTCTACATTAAGATAGATCAATTAATAGTGCATGTTATAACACCCTACAACTACTATGAGTGGATGTCCAAGATCACTATCCAACTTAAGAAATTAGGACTATATAGAGTAATTATCAGTTTAGAAACTCAACCAACCTTAATTGCAGAAAGGCCTAAATTTCATAACAGGCTAGTTGAAGCTTTTGGAACTCTATGCATGTCTGTATCTTCTGATCTTCTTTTTCATGTTGAATCTACTACAACATCACATGATGTATGGACTACTTTAGAAAATCTCTTTGGTAAACAAGATGAATTAAGGGGACATCAATTGGAGAATGAGCTAATAGGGTTAAATCCATGTAATTTTGATACAATACAAGACTTCTTCACAAAGAGAAAGACCATTAGATTATAGTTGAAACAATGTGGGATTGAAAATAAAGACACACAATTGATCTTAAGTATTCTTTCTAAGCTTGGTCCCAACTACTCAGTGTTTGTTTCTACATTTTATGCCACCAAAAGTGCTCTTGGGACTACCTACAAAATGCCTTGTTTAGATGAATTTGCTGTTGAACTCACTAAAGAACATGATAAATTGATTCACATGGGTACTATTAAGCCTTCTAAGTCTCATGCCTTGGCTGCAAATCAAGGCATTAAAGATTAGAAAGGAAATGGAAAGAAAAATAATAAACAAATGGATCAAGGAGAGAAGAAACAAGGTCCAAAATAAGATGAAACCAATGCAGCTCCTGAGTCTTCCTCTAAAGACAACAAGTCTAAAAAGGAGAAGACAAAGTGTGCCTTTTGTAAGATATTTGGTCACGATGAGCATAAGTGTTTGAAAAAGCAAATAGCTCATCTTACTCATCTTCTTTAGAAGAATAATATCAAAGTGCTAGATTTAGCTAAGAAAGATTCTTCAGAATCTTCAAAGGACACGAAAAATAGTAAGGGGAAGGGCAAGGCCCTTATTGCAGTTGCTACACCACCAGATAGTTGGGTAATTGACTCAGGTGTTTCTAACCACATGGCCAATACAAAAGAAATTTTCTCATTCTTAGAGTCATATTATGTGCCTGATATTCTTATGGGTAATGCTACACCAGAAGAAGTTCTTGGGAGAGGGTCTGTTGACGTTGGTGATGGGACATTCCATGATGTTCTTTGTGTACCTTCTTTGTCAACTAATATCCTATCTATCTACTAGATCACCCATACAGGTTCTGGCAAGAGAGTTGAATTCACACCTGACTTAGTGGTTATTAGTGATTTGCATAGTGGGTCTACAGATGTTGTAGGAAAAGCTGATAACTGTTCATGGCTCTATCACTTTTCTCATTTTGTTCTTGATTATGCTTCACTGGAATTGTTCACTCACTTAGGTGAGGTGAGCCGTTTGTGGCATCATCGGTTTGGCCACTTGAACTATCATTACTTGCAGTAGCTCAGTCAACATGACATGGTTACAGGGTTGCCTTCTATTTGATTCTCTAATGGAGTTTGTTAAGACTGCATTCTTGGCAAGCATCCTGAAGAGAATTTTGATAAAGATAAAGCATGGAGAGCCACACATCTCTTGGAGTTAGTACATAGTGATTTGGCTAGACCATTTCAACATCCTTCATTCAGTAGAGATAGATATGTATTGACCTTCATTGATGATCTTTCCCGATACACCTTTATATGTTTTCTCTAACAAAAGTCTGAAGTCTTTGAGTCTTTTTAAGACTTTAAAGCTTTTTCAAAAAAATAATCTGGGAAGGTAGTCAAGATTCTACGCACCAATAATGGTGAGGAATATGTCAACCAAAGGTTTGAGTAGTTTTGTGCCTCAGAGGGCATTGATCTTCAGCACACAGTTCCCTATAGTCCATAGCAAAGTAGAGTTGCAGAATGAAAGAACTGATCACTGAAGGAAATGGCCAATTGCATGATTCACTCTAAATCATTGGCACCTCAGTATTGGACAGAGGCTATGAACTGTGTGTTATATCTAGAACTCAATTCCTCACCGAGTTATGAAGGGGGTAACTCTTTTTCAAGCTTGGACCGATCAGAAACCCACAGTTAATCACTTTTGAGTGTTTGGGTCTCCTGCATGGGCCCACATTCCACTAGAGAAATGCAAGTCTATGGACCCGTAGAGCAGGCCTTGCATATTTGTTGGCTATCTAGATGGTGTCAAAGGCTATAAGCTACTCCACGCTACCACACATGAGCTCTTCATTGAGAGGAGTGTTTGTTTTGAGGAGGATACTTCTTCTACCACTTCTCCATCATTCATTCCCATGGAGACACTGTGACTTCATGATGACAGTTCTTCTGAGGATCTTAATCCTCCTTAGGATTCTTCTTCCTCCACTTCAGATGGTGATGATGAGGGTCCATCTTCCTATTCTCTTAGTCATCATTCCGAGGATGATGATTCACCTCTAAATTCTCTTGCCACTAGGCCTCTTTGGGCTCATTAAACTTTGGAGTCAGCAGGTGACTGAGTTGGTGATCCTTCAGATGCAAGAAGAACAAGGTCACATTTCAAGAAGGCTCCTCATCTCTTCTTTGCTTCATCTTCTGATCCACAATCCTTTAGGGAAGCTTCTAGTGTCCCCAAGGGGGATGTTACTATGCAGGAAGAGTTCAGTTCCTTGGAAAGGAACCATACTTGGGATTTAGTCCCACTCCCTAAGGGAAGAAAACTTGTTAGATGTAAGTGGTTCTATCGAACAAAATTTACTACAGATGGGTCAGTCAATAAACATAAGGCTCTCTTTGTCACAAAATAATTCTCTGAGGTTCCTAGGATTGACTACTCTGAGACTTTTGTGCCAGTTTCCAAGACAAATTCAATTTGACTTCTCCTTTACATTGCTGTAGCCCATCACTGGGAAGTTCATCAGATGGATGTGAAGAGTGCTTTTCTTCACTGTGACCTTTAGAAGGAAATATATATGGAGTAGCCACATGGGTTCATCCAAGATCCTTCACTTGTCTACTGACTTTGGAAGTCTCTCTATGGCGTTAAAAAGGCCCCTTGAGCCTGGTATGCCAAGATGGACTGCTTTCTTCTATCAGTTGGGTTCACTTGGTGTTATTCTAATCTGAATGTCTACATTTTATAGGAGGATGATACTCTCACTTTCCTTGTTCTCTATGTTGATGACTTGTTGATTACAGGGAGTTCTTCATCCACCATCTAGGTAGTGAAAACTACCCTTCATGATCAATTTTTGATGTCTAATTTGGGTCTTCTTCACTACTTCTTGGGCATTGAGATTACATAGTCCTTGGTTGGTATCTTTCTTTCTTAGCCCAAGTATGCTCTTGATATGCTTTCCAGATTTCACATGGCTGACTGTAAGCCTGCATCGACTCCATTTCTATTTGGGGTCAAACTTAAGGCTTCTTGTCCTTCACCTTTGGCAGATGCTACCTTGTATTGCCAATTGGTTGGGAGTCTCATATACTTGTCTCACACGAGGCCTGATATTTCATATGTTGTGGGCCTAGTCTCTAGGTTCATACAGGAGCCACATGACCTGCATTGGAAAGTAGCAAAGGGGATTCTTCACTATGTACAAGGCACTCATAGTTATGGGATTCATTATGCAGTGGGCATGGATATTGACAGATTTTGATTGGGTGGGTGATTCTCAAGATCATAATTCTACTTTAGGGTATTGCTTCTCTCTTGGTTCTGGTCCAATTTCTTTGTCGAGCAAGAAGCAGTCTACTATTACTCTTTCATCTACAGAGGCTGAGTATCGAGGAGTAGTTAGTGCTTCTATTGAGGCCATTTGGTTTCAACACATTCTCACTGAGTTTGGCATTTCCTTCAGGAAGCCTAGAGTCATCTTTTGTGACAACGAAAGTGCTATTCAGATCTCTCGCAATCTGGTCCATCATTAGCAGACCAAACACATTGAGATTCACATGCACTACATTCAGGAGCTGATTCATGAGTACGTTCTTGATCTGAACAATATTATCTGACATCATATCAGACAACATACATCTTCACCAAAGCCTTCACTGAGAGCAAGTTCATTCATTTGCGAGCTTTGTTTGGGGTGCGGGAGTTGTCCTCCATTGAGGGGGCTTCTTAGATTCTTCTTTCCTTCTCTCTCTATTCTAGGGGGCATACTCTCTTTTGTGGGAGGGGGCTAGTTCTCTTTTGGGGGGGATTCATTATACATGGGTACCTCATCAGGCTTCATTTGTTGGGACCCATCTCTTTACCCACCTAAGCTACACTTAAGGGGGTGTTAGTGTAGTTTTTCTATTCGTTATTATAAGGTTTTTCCTACACATTTATTTAATCTTGGTTAGGTTAATAAAGAATGTTTTATTAGGTGAGAGGATTATGAGGTGTCACCTTCCTACATGTGAGCATCCATTAGCTATCTTCGGAAGATACTTTGTTATCTTTAGTCCAATAGATGGTTTCTCCTCATTAGTCGGTGTTGCCACCTCCTCCCTCTTCCTGGTCTATATAAGCATGCTATCTAGCTTGTATTTTCATTCGATATTGGAGATAGTAATCTAATTATATTTTGCCTTTCAAGCATTTCACATCAATCTCTTGTTATCATTATGTTGTTTCTTTTGCATTTACAGTTTATGTTTCTAACTCTTTCAATTGATTCTGGGTTATAATTTGTTTTATGGATTCTAACAAGAGTTAGAATTACAATTGGGGTTAGGGATAAAATTATGATTAGGGTTTTAATTTAGGGCTAGATTTAAAGCTATAAATAAAATTACGGTCGATGTTAGAATTGGGTTTAGGGTTATAATTAGAATTAGGGTAAGGAAATTATAATTATGGTTAGAATTAGTGTTACAAGTAGAATTAGGGTTAGTGATAAATTATGGTTAAGGATAGAATTAAAATTAGGGGGAATAGAGAAAGAGGGATAGAGCTAGATATAAGAGATATAGACGAAAAGCGATAAAAAGGAGAGGAAGAGAGAGACAAAGACAAAGAGACAAAGAGAGAGGGAGGGAGGGAGAAAGCACGAGAGATATAGAGAGTGCAAGAGATAGAGATATAGATAGGAGAGAAAGAGGCAAAAAGAGAGATAATTAGAGCAAATATATATAACCAAAAAACATATGGTTAAGATTAGCGATACAATTACAATTAGGGTTAGGGTTAGGGTTAGAATTAGGGTTAGGGATAGATTCTAGAATTAGGGTTACAATTAGGGAAAATATTTATAACCAAAACAATTGTTAAGCTTAGAGTTGGAATTACAGTTGGGGTTAGGGATAAAATTATGATTATGGTTAGAATTAGGGTTATAGATAAAATAGGGTAAATGTTAGAATTAGGTTTAGGATTATAATTATAATTAGGGTTAGGGTCAATGTTATAATTAGTGTTAGGGTTACAAGTACAATTAGGGTTAGGGTTAGGGATAGAATTAGAGTTAAGGTTACAACTAGGGTAAATATTTTTAACCAAAAAAAGTGTCAGGGTTAGAGTTGGAACTACAGTTGGGGCTAGGGATAAAATTATGATTATGGTTAGAATTAGGTAGGGTTAGGGTTATGAAATTAGAATTAGGGTTAAATATAACTAGAAATAATAGCATATAATATATTTAGGGTTAGGGTTATGTACATAACCAAAACATGATAATATAAATGAACTTGGATTGTGAAGGAAATATATATACCAACATATATATATATATATATATATATATATATATATATATATATATATATATATATATATATATATATATACCATATATATATATACCACTATGAAGATAGCCATATGTTTGAATAAGTTGAGGAACAAGATTGCATTAAAATGCTAGAGAGAGGGGAATAAAGAAGTGCAGAGACAAAAGTGGAGAGGGATGTGGGGCAAGAGAGAGAGAGATAAAGGGGAAATAGAGAAAGAGGGGGGATTATAATTAGGGTTAGGATTTTCATACAATTAGGGTTAGGTTAAGGATATAATTAGGGTTATTGATAAATTGTGGTTAGGGATATAAATAGAGTTAGGGGGAATAGAGAAAGAGGGATAGAGATAGAAATAAGAGATATAGAGGGAAAGAGAGATAAAAAGAGAGAAAGAGAGAGAGACAAAGACAAAGAGATGAAGAGAGAGGGAAGGATGGAGAAAGCCTGAGAGATATAGAGAGTGCAAAAGATAGAGATATAGATAGGAGAGAAAGAGGTAAATGGAGAGATAATTAGAGCAAATATATATAACCAAAAAATATATGCTTAACATTAGGGTTACAATTGCAATTAGGGTTAGGGTCAGGGATAGAATTAAGGTTAAGGATAGAATTAGAGTTAGGGTTACAAATACAAAAACTATTTATAACTAAAAAAATTGTTAGGGTTAGAGTTGGAATTATGGTTAGGGTTAGGGATAAAATTATGATTGGGGTTAGAATTAGGGTTATAGATAAAAATAGGGTCAGTGTTAGAATTAGGTTTAGTGTTATAATTATAATTGGGGTAAGGACTAGAATTAGGGTTAGGGTTAATGTTACAATTAGTGTTAGTGTTACAAGTACAATTAGGGTTAGGGTTAGGGATAGAATGAGAGTTAGGGTTACAACTAAGGTAAATAATTTTAACCAATATTAATAGACCCTATCAGCTATTTCATTGCGCATCAATTTCGTGCATTTGCTAGTTTTTAAATGTGATTGCATTTAGTTACATTAGAATATAGTTGCTTTGATTTTGTATCTAGGAAATCATACCCTAAGATAATTAATTAGTTATTCTAATACATTTCTCTATGATGGAAAACTAAATTTTAGTATATTTTATAATTATGCACCAATATATGAATATACAAATATTGGCATTTTACTATTGTTTATGTCTAATTTATTTTAATTTACAAGAATGTTAGAGTACTAATGGAGAGGATGGTGCTAACTTATGTTATTTTATAGATGTGTTGATTTTAATTAAAAAGATGGGTTTAGAGTAAGTTAATTTGTTTGAATTTTAGTTATTGGTGTGTATGCATTTTATATCAATGCATTTTTAATTGATTGAAACTAGACTTTAAAGGGAGAACATGTAGAAATAATGTAGTTGTTGTGGAGTTTGATATTATGACAAATATATGAACATCCATGTCAATGTAGGTAACATGCCAAATATATCAAATCCTTTGCTCCTTGTTGCTATTGATTTGTCAAAAAGTTTGTTAGTCATCTCAATTACTCATGGTAGTCGTCATCAAGTCCCACTCAAAATGATGTGGACTTTGGCAATCCATAAATCCCAAGGTCTAATATTCAAAAGAACATCAATTGATATTAGATATATTGATAATTAGGGTGTCGCAATTACTATAATATTGCAGGTGTGGCGTTAAGCAGATCTACATACCTCCCTAACCTTGAGCTACAAGTAATATGCCCAAATACAAGATAGTGCATATCTCTCCCTTCAGAGGAAGGGGGAGGATCGTCTAGGGGAGAGACGCCAATAGTCATTAGGGAAAACTTTATGACCATGTAGCAACTACATGGAACATCATAGGACCTCCATTTAAAAAAAATGTTATGTAGACTCTTATCTATCTATAACTAAGGTTTGGAGGTGTGACTCATCACACAACTCACCACATCAACATGTCTAGTGAAAAGTGTCTTTAAAATAAAATTTTTAAGATTTGACCAAAGTTTTATCATAGAATCCCTAGTAGTTGAACAAAGTAATATCATTTTTTGTTAGAACAAGATCATATTCTTATTTAAAATCTAATTTATATGCAACTTAAATTATTACAATACTTTTTGGTAACCATTAATCTTGTTATCTCTTACCTTTATATCCAACATAAATGACCCAATAGTTGAACACACAATACTATTTATTGTTATAAAAACAACACATATTTAAAATGACCCAATATCCAACATAAATGGCACAATAGTATTCTTATTTAAAATACAACTTATATTCAACTTTGAATGATCATAATTTTTTTTGACTTCCTTTTACATTTCGTCACAAAATATAAGGTATTTATTGTACTCACCTTTTAACATTTGTCATAGGAAAAACATATAATAAGAAGTATTCCAATGCATGTACATTGCCACCCAATAGTATATATGTCCACATAACAACAATACTTTTTAGATGAGAACTTTATCAGTACCTTCCTTGAGCAATACTATTGCAATGAGTTTTTTTTTATTTAGTGATTAGTCTATGTAAAGTAAACCAATCAAAAAAGAGTATTATTTTTTATGTTGAACAAATTTCAATTTTATCTAAGTCTACATGAGAAAATTTAACAAAAATTATTTCAAAATCATTTATCTGTGTTGTGATAGCTCTTAAGATGGATTTTACGAAAATACTATTTTGAGTAAAATAAACACACAAAAATCAAGTAGAAAAATATGTCTAGAGGGAAGTATGGAATGGAACTGGGATGGAAATAGATTAACTTGTTTAATAAAATTCTAAGTGGCTAAATAATATAATTAATTATATATTAATAATATAATGTATATTAAATTATTGATTATACAAATTAGTATTATTACCATTATTTATGTTATATTATAGTAAAATGAAATATTAATATATATTTGTGTATAAATATTAAATATTGAAATATTATGCTGATCTAAATATCAACATATTACATTGTATAATATTCATATTACTATTACCAACTTAGGTAAAAATGGCTCAGGAGCGAAAAAAGTAGGATGAGTGTAAGCAGATAATAAAAGAAATTTCAGTTCCTGAAGAACGACAGGAAATCAACTTGGTGGAGGAAATCAAAAAGGACCTGAATGCGCTAAAAGAAAAGGTGATTATTTGCATATTCATGAAGAAGAAGAAATCAAGAAGGGAAATTGAAGTACCCGATTGGATTAGTTAAGTCAGCCTTTACTTCAAGGATAATGTCTGGAAGTAGGCCACATAATCAATGGGTAGGATTTAGCAAGCAGGGAGAGCAATAGTTGGGAGAGTGTTTGGGATACAAATGGTTGGGTGGGACTCTACTACCAATTGGAATTGCCCCTTTGCCCTTAAATTCCTCCTGAGAGGTTTCTTCATGGTAATCTTCACCAACAATGAAGATTGTGCCACAAAAAGATGATCAATAGATGACTTTCTTTCTCCTCTTTATGTCCAAGAATGGTGCCCTAATTTTGATCTACTAAAATGCAACTTCATGGAGAAATTTGTGTGGTTAAGGCTCTACAACCTTCCACTTGAATTTTGGTCAAGAGATTGCCTAAGGAAAATTGGGAATTCCTTAGGTGCAATACTAAAAGTAGATGAAGGATTATTGGACAATAATTATTATTTGTATTCCAGAATTAAGATTTTGTCCATCAAAAAGATCCCCAATAAAATTGCTCTTGCCTTTTTGGCAGGCATCTAGATTAAGGATATCAAGGTTGAAAAGGAAAAAATTATTGCTTGAAGTGTGGACAAAGAAATGATTCGAGAGCTAGTTGTCACCCTTAGACCTAGAGAGTATGGAAGGAAAAAGATTTATAGGCAGATCTAGATCCTTACATGAAGATGAATGTACTC
Source organism: Cunninghamia lanceolata (assembly GCA_027924645.1). Classification (NCBI taxonomy): domain Eukaryota; kingdom Viridiplantae; phylum Streptophyta; class Pinopsida; order Cupressales; family Cupressaceae; genus Cunninghamia; species Cunninghamia lanceolata. Next base: position 3,364,834 of record BSBN01000877.1, on the reverse strand, counting down.
CCTCAGGATGATCCCCTAATAAAAATAGCATCAAACCTAATCCTCTAAAATTTGGACCCCCCTACCAAAGAACTAGATAGTCAAAAAGGAAGAAGTCACCCAGGCTTCTGAGGATTCAGAATGGGAAAGTGATGATGGAATGAGGGAGGAATTTGGATCGGTTGAATTTAGGTCAATCAAGTAGATGGCCTCAAATATATCCAAACCCAATCTAAAATTAGGGAAAAGAAGGGGTAGGAAAATGAACAATAAGAAGAAGGAGGAGGCAGCATGCCAAAAGAACCCGGCATCAATTAACAAGTTTTTTGACACTAGAAGGGAGGTAGCACCTCCCTTAGGGGACAATGAAGATCACTGCATGGAACATTAGGGGCTTAAAGGCCCCTAACAAGTAGCACTTAATGAAGTGCCAGTTCGAGCTCTTTAAATCAAATGTGATTATCCTTCAAGAAACTAAACTCAACTTGGAAGAAGTAGGTAACTTCATGCTCAAATTAAGGGAATGGAAAGGGTTTTTGTGGCTTCAAATGGAGCTTTAGGAGGAATTGGGATATGTGGCATCCATATACACTCACCATTGACCCTATCGGTAACTCTAATAATTGGCTATCTATGAAGGTTTCCAATGTTTGCTCTAAGCTCTCTATTGCTCTAATCAATGTATATGGACCATCCAAAATAGAGGACAAAATAAAAATATGGAATGAAATTTGATCCTTGGTTGTATCTGACATTACCCACTACCTCATTAGAGGGGACTTTAACACCATTCTTGCACATGGGGAAAAGAGAGGGGGAACAACCTTGCCAACTAGGCAACAAAGGGACTTTCATGAATTTGTGGTTGACTTGGGTCTGATCAATATATAGCCAAAGAATGGAACATTCATTTGGACCAATCAGAGAAAGGGTTTCACCAATATAGTAGAGTAGCTTGATAGATTTTGGCTAGTCCCAGTTGACTAACCATAAATTTCATCCTTAACTCCTGGATTTGTCCCTGTTCTGGATATGATCACTACCTGGTCTCAATTTTGTTGGAAGATGACACTTCTCTAGATCGATGACCCTTCAAGTTTGAGAAGATGTGGTTAAGACATGAGGCGTTGCAGGAAATGATGAAAGAATGGTGGCACACAGTGCAGGTCCAGTGAGGTACTATAATGTTTCAATTTTCCAAAAAAACTCATCCAAATTAAAAACAAATTGCAAACTTGGAACAAAGAAGTTTTCAAGAATATCTTCAAGGATAAAAAAAGGTGGAGGAAGATCTAGAAACCCTTCACAGCCATATTCCTTGCCCATGGGATGACTGAGGGAGGATGCAGATGAGAGAAAGAACTCAATTTAGATTATGAGGAACTGCTAGCAAGAGAGGAAATTTACTAGAAATCCAAATCAAGAGAGACTTGGCTAAAGGAGAGCAATCTTAACATGATTTTTTGACAACTCAACCAAATGCAAGAGGATGCAGAACCAAATTTGTGTGATCAAAAGGAGGGACGACTCTTTCACTGAAGATCCAAAAGAGATAAAAGATGAATGCTTAGGTTTCTTTCAAGACCTTTTGGCAAGCCAGGAGGCCTCCAACAAATCGAAAGAGAACTTCTTTCTCAACCTCATCCCGAACCTAGTAACTGAAGCAGACAATCAGATGCTTTTGGTACTGATCACCAAGGATGAGGTAAAATGTGCAAGTTTTTAGATGTACCTAGATAAGGCACTGGGGTTTGACAGATTCTCGGTATTTTTCTATCAAAAATTCCTAGCACATCATTTGTTGGGAGTTAAGGTGTCTCAACCTTAGTAATTCCTTCCATTTATTTCTTGTAATATATTTATTTATTGCCTATTGTGTAATTAGGATGTAAATCCTATTTTGTCATCTTATGGGAGTTGGCACAGTGATTTGTCATCCTACGTGGAAGGTGACCACATGTAATTTTGTCCTCACATGAGGAGATAGGATTCCCACCTAGTGGTAGAGATATTTTTACATGTGTTGGTACTTTGACTAGTGTGTAAATGAATCTTGACTGAAATGGTTATGACAGATTCTATGACGCGTAAGAGTTGTAAATGGAATGTTCTGTGATAGATGAAGACATGTGTCACAAGGCATCTTGGAAGAAGGCATATTTGGGTGCCCCAAGGAGGGTTATAACATGTTGTAAGAGAATGTGCTATAAATTTAGTCAGTGTATGATAGATTCTCTTACAGCTGTAAGTACTATCAATATGACAGATTCTATGATGGTCGTAAGATGCGTAAGAGCATCTGTCATTGCCCAACTTGGGAATAGGTGACCATATTGGGATGGGGTGATATGACAAGTGTCATGACCATGCTACAATGTTGGACATGTTGGCAAGAGACACTATATGGATTCATGATTGTTGTCATTGATGGCAACAAAGTTCATCCCACACATCTACAGGACATGGTGTGTCTCTACCAGAAGTTAGAGTGAAGAATGTTGAGGTCTGTAAATAAGAACAGAGCATGTGGTGAGGTCTGATAGACAGGTCTGGATCTCTCAGAGGAAGTATCTTGGTGAAGTGCGGATTTGGGGAAGTCAAGAGGACTACCTTGAGTAATAGATTCCAAGGATTTAGCCTCCAGTGATAGATGAGGAAAAAGATATGAATAGTTGAGTACTGAATTCCTGAGTGACAGTGTGAATAGAGGAAGAAATGACTGACAAAACATCAGACTACTTTCTGGATGTGTTACTAATGGTGGTAAAGGTCATGAAGGCATGAATCATGTTTGGCCGACATGATTAATGATTTCTACAAGTATATACTTGATCCGCACTACTTGATGTGCAAGGATTTAGCTGACAGATCAGAATTAGTGAAAAGATTGACTATTCCGGGTGCCGACTAGAAAGGTGATGAAATTACTTGTACGGATATATATACATGATGGATTTAGTTGTGAGAGTTGTTGTTGTTGTGAGTATTGTGCGAATAAAAGTAGAAGTGCAAAGCAGAAGCAGTAAGGAAGGTCTGGTATGTAAAAGGAAAGTAGCATAAGAGAAGAGGAAAGATGAAGTGCAGCAGATTAGTGTACTGAGCTCAACTTGAACTAAACTCTAGCATTTATAGATGCTCCCAATCGGTTCAAGTATTGTATAACACTCTTTTGTAGACAGTGAGTCTCTTGTAGGCAGTGTGCCTCTTGTGAGCAGTGTGCTCAGGCAGTGAGCCTTAATTGGCAAGTGCCATTTTGTTTTTCCTTATTCTTCTAACAGAGAATAATCTTTGGGTTAATCACCCTGTGGTTTTCTCCCTTAACAGGGTTTCCATGTCAAAAATATTGTGTCATGTGTATTTTCATCTCTTGGTTATGATTGCTTGTTTGATTTAATGCTGCATTGATTAATAAGAAAGTTCAGAAGGAAGAAATAATTAGGATAACTGATTCACCCTCCCCTCTCAGTTATCAACAGGACATGTGTCCCTAGGCATGGGTTTTGGGCCGTGAGGCCAAGTTGGGTGCACATCTCAAGGAAAGTTCATTTTTTCCTTGAAAACTTCTATTTAAGCAGGTGCTTTGAGAGGAGATGTATTATGTGATTGACAGGGAATATTATGCTATTGGTTTGTCTCCAAATATGAGTGTTGAAGACTCCTATAAAGACTTTCATTGCAAGTGTGTTGTAAACCTTGTTGTTTAGATAATACATTGTCCAAGTTTTAGAGTGTGGGGTTTTTCACCCGTAAGGGTTTTCCTCTCTCTCTTCTGTGTTACATTCTTGTGTTGTGTATTGCTGCAATACCTCCGTTGTTATGTTAATAACATTGTAATTGTAAAGGGTAAAAAGAATTTACACTCATCTCTCTTCTTTAGATTAATCTAGGAAGTGATTTCTGCACACCTAGCTTCCTTTCAGTTGCTATCAGAGCCTAGCTAGTTTTGGTTTTAACTATTGTGTAGGGGTTTTTTGAGATAATCTTAGGTTGAGTGGGAGTCTATGCAGAGTATTCTATAATCTTGTTGCAGGACAGAGATAGCAGACACATCTAGAAGATTAGAGGTGGAGAAGTTCAATGGCACAAATTTTGAGTTATGGAAACTTAAGATGGAAGACATGCTTGTTGATCGAGACCTATGGGAAACTATTTCTGGTGTAAAACCAACCGCAATGGCACAAGCTGATTGGGATCTCAAAGATTGGAAGGCTAAGGGTCTCATAAGACTTAGTTGAGCTGACTCTATCCTGTTAAATGTCCATGAGGAGAAGACCATGAAATATCTTTGGAAGAAGCTGGGAGAGGTTTATCAAGCCAAATCCTTGGTGAACAAGCTTTTTCTGATAAAGAAGTTTTATTCTTTAAGGATGGAGGATGGAGGATCTGTTGCAGATCGCCTGAATTCTTTCAACGTGTTAGTTGCACAGTTGACATCCATTGGTGTGAAGATGAAGGAGGAGGATCATTGTATGGCCTTGCTTTGCTCTTTTCTGTACTCATGGGATCATCTTGTTATGGCTATTGGGAGCACCACATCCACTTTTAAAATGGATGAAGTGGTATCTTTGTTGTTATCTGAAGAAATGCAGAGAAAGTCTTCTGAAGTAGCTAAAGAAGCTCTTGCGGTTCATGGAAGACCCAAGGAGAAATGGAAAAAGAAGGATAAGAAAGCTGAGAAGGGTAGATCCAGATCTCGTGAGAGATTCAAATCTCTTGGAAAGTCCAAGACTCTCTGTTGGAACTATGGAAAAATTGGGCATTTCTAAAAGGAATGCAAAGAGGAAAAGAAAAAGAAGAAAAAGAATGTCCTAGATTCATACTCTGAAAAGTCACAAGATGATGGTGATGCCTTCATCACAGCCTTGGTAACCCATGCATCTAATGATGTGTGGCTGATTGATTTTAGTGCATCATTCCACATGACCTCGTATCGACGCAAGTTCATGAAGTATGAGGAGTTTGATGGTGGAAGAGTGTACCTGGGTGATGATTCTCATCTAAAGATTGTTGGTTGTGGAGCAGTCTCAATCTGATTCCCTGATAGACGAGTGAAGGGGATCACTGGGGTCATGCACATCCTAAGCTTGGAACAGAATCTACTTTCTATAAGTAAGTTGAATGATGTAAGTGTGTAGGTTGCCTTCTCGAAGGATGGATGCAAGATGACTAGAGGATCTATGGTTCTTGCAAAGGGTACTCAAAGAGGTACTCTGTTTTAGCTGGATGCATGCACTTCATAGTGCAATAGTTCTTCTGACTCGAAGAAAAGAGATGTAGTTACTTCATCCCCACCATTTGAACCAGCAGTGAAGAAATTTGTTCTAACAAATTTTAATGGTAATGCATCTTGGGTACCCAAGGGTGCTCATGCTTTGGAAGTTAAGCTTCCTACTGAAAAAGACAATGTTATGACATAAGCGATTTGGCCACATTGGTGAGAAGGGTTTTAGAACCCTAAAAAAAAACCTTGTTAAGGGGTTAAATGATTGTAATCTTGAGTTTGACTTTTGTGAACATTGTATATATGGAAAGAAAAATTGTGTTCAGTTTTACTCTAGTTTTCACAAGTCTTCTAGTGTGTTGGACCTTATTCATTATGATGTCTTTGGTCTTGTTAGTGTTTCTTCAATTTCCAAATATATATATTTGGTATCTTTCATAGATGATTATAGTAGAAGGACATGGATTTATTTTCTTAGAAGCAAGTCTGAAGTCTTTAGTCATTTCAAAGAGTTTAAAGGTTTTGTTGAGAATTAGACTAGTAAAAAGATTAAGTGTTTGAGAACTGACAATGGTGGTGAGTTTTGTTCAGTAGAGTTTGATAAGTTCTGTAAAGAGCAAGGGATTGAAAGTCATAAGACAACTCTATACACCCCGCAACAAAATAAAGTTGTACAGATGATGAATAGGACACTGATGGAGAAGGCTAGAAGTATGCTTAGTGGAGCAAGCCTCGAACAAAAGTTTTGGGCTGAAGTTGTAGCCACTGCTTGCTACCTAGAAAATAGGTCTCCTACATTAGCTCTTGTTGGTAAGACACCTATGGAGGTGTGGTCTAGTAAGAAGCATTTAGTTAGACATCTTCGTGTTTTTAGTTGTAAGGCATATGCACATGTGCATAGGGAAAAACGGTCTAAATTGGAGAACAAGGATGTTAAATGTATTTTCATTGGCTATGGTGTTGGTGTGAAAGGATACAAACTTTGGGATCCTATAGCTAAAAAAGTGTTGTATAGTAGAGGTGTTATTTTTAGAGAGCTAACACCTTCTCCCATTGTTCTATAGTCAAAAGAAATAGAAAAGAAAGAAGATATGGTTCAGTTTCCTTCTACCCTTGAGAAGACTGAACTGATAGACCTTGTTCAAGACCTGATGATGAGGAGAGCTCTAGCAGCTCTGAAAGTTTAGAAGAAGAAGCAGAACCTCAACCTCAACCATTGAGGAGGTCTATATGAGCAAGGAAGCAACCTGATAGGTTTGGTTATTCATTGCTTGATTCTAGTTGTGCTTTTGCCTTGCTTACTAACACTGATGAGCCTAGAATGGTGACAAAGGCTATGGGCATGAAAGATGTAGGTTCTTGGAAGGAGGCCATGGAAGATGAGATGGCTTCTTTTGAGAAGAATAAAACATGGGACTTGGTGCCTTTGCCTGAAGGACAGAAACCTATTAGATGCAAATGGGTGTTCAAGAAGAAATTCGGTGCAAATCGTAGTGGTGAAAATTACAAGGCCAGACTAGTTGTGAATGGGTACTCACAAGAGGAGGGAATTGATTATGGTGGAATTTTCTCTCCAGTTGCAAAGTTGGCATCTATTCAATTCCTTTTATCTCTTGCAACAGCTTATGACTTAGAGGTGGAGTAGATGGATGTGAAGACAACATTCCTTCATGGTGATTTGGAGGAAGATATTTACATGTCATAGCCAGAGCAATACATAGAGAAAGGTAAAGAAAATTTGGTTTGCAAGTTGAAAAAGTTTGTGTATGGTTTGAAGTAGTGTCCTAGGATGTGGTACTTGAATTTTGATGCCTTTGTGTTGTCGGTTCAATGTCTGAGATTGAAATCAAATCATTGTGTGTATTATAAATTTGACAATAATTCTCATTATTGCATTATATGTTGATGATATGTTGTTAATCAAGAATGGTAAGAATATGATTTCTAATTTGAAGTCTCAGTTGTCAGCACAATTTGAGATGAAAAATCTAGGGGCAGCGAGGTACATTCTGGGAATGGAAATCAGAAGAGACAGAGCTAATAGAAAACTTTGGTTAAGATAGAGTAAGTATGTGAAGACCGTGTTGGATAGGTTCAACATGGCAGATTGTAGACCATTATGTGTTCATGTTTCTTTGGGGACAAAGTTGTCTATTACTGATTGTCCAAAATCTCCTAGTGAGGTGGAGGACATGAGCAGAGTACCTTATGCTAGTGTTGTTAGTAGTTTGATGTATGCTATGGTCTGCATAAGACGAGACATTGCCCAAACAATGGGAGTCCTTAGTATATTTATGGCTAATCCTGGATGGGTACATTGGGATGCAATAAAGAGAGTGTTCAAATATTTGAGGGGTACTTCTGAGTATTCTATATGCTATCATGGTAATCCTACAGGACCTCCGCATTTAGTTTGTATCCATGGATTCATGGATTCTAATTGGGTGAGTGACATTGATAGCAGGAGATCCACCAGCGCTTACATGTTTACTATGTTCAGTGGTGCAATTAGTTGGATGAGTAAGTGGCAACCTGTGGTCACTTTGTCCATGATAGAAGCTGAGTATATGGCAGAAACTCATGCTTGCAAGGAAGCCATTTGGTTTAAGAGATTGTGTTCAAATATTGGTGTTGATGTAGGATAGATTACTATTTGTTGTGACAGTCAGAGTGTGATTTGCCTAGCAAATAATCTTACTTTCCATGCCAGAACCAAGCATATTGATGTACAGTTGCATTTCATGTGAGACATGGTAGAGGATGGGAAGGTGAATTTGGAGAAGGTATACACTTTGAAGAATGTTGTGGATGCATTGACGAAACCAGTGGGCACAGACAAGTTCAGATGGTGTTCAGAGTCTATGGGCCTCTTGGCCTATAGTAGTTAAACCCTATTATTTCCATTGGCTCTTACAAGGTGTTCGACAAGTGGGAGATTGTTGGGAATTAAGATGTCTCAACCTTGGTAATTCCTTGCATTTATTTATTGTAATATATTTATTTATTGTCTATTGTGTAATCAGGATGCAAATCATGTTTTGTCGTCTTGTGCGAATTGGCACAGTGATGTGTCATCCTACGTGGAAGGTGACCACATGTAATTTTGTCCTCACATGAGGAGATAGGAATCCCACTTAGTGGTAGAGATATTTTTCCATGTGTTGGCACTTTGACTAGTGTGTAAGTGATTCTTGACCAAAACGGTTGACATATTCCTATGACAGAATCTCTGATGTGTAAGAGTCATAAATGGAATGTTCTATGACAGGTGAAGACATGTGTCACAAGGCATCTTGGAAAAAGGAATCTTTGGGTACCCCAAGGAGATTTATGACATGTTGTTAGAGAATATGCTATTTTTAGTCAGTGTATGATAGATTCTCTTACAGTTGTAAGTACTATCACTATGACAGATTCTATGATGGTCATAAGGTGTGTAAGAGCATCTGTCATTGTCCAACTCGGGAATAGACAACCACATTGGGATGGGGTGATATGACAAGTGTCATGACAATGCTGCAATGTTGGACAAGTGTCCCTAGGTGTGGGTTTTGGGCCACAAGGCCAAGTTGGATGCACATCTCAAGGAAAGTTCTTTTTTACCTTGAAAACTTCTATTTAAGTAGGTGCTTTGAGAGGAGATGTATTAAATATTGACATGTACTATTATGCTGCCAGTTTGTCTCTAGATACGAGTGTCAAAGAATCCTATAAAGACTTGCATTGCAAGTGTGTTGTAAACCTTGTTGTTTGGATAAATACATTGTGCAGGTTTTGGAGTGTGGGGTTTTTCACCCATAAGGGTTTTCCCCACGTTATATCTTATCTCTCTCTCTCTTCTGTCTTACATTCTTGTGTTGTGTATTGCTTCAATACCTCCATGGTTATGTTAATAACACTATAATTGTAAAGGTTAAAAAGAATTTGCACTCATCTCTCCTCTTTAGATTAGTGTAGGAAGCGATTTTCGCACACCTAGCTTCTATTCATCTTGGAGTATGAAGTTTGGGGCCTGGTGGAAGACTCAAGGCAAATTTAGGGAGTATGCAAGGATATTAACAATACACTAATAGCTCTAATCCCCAAGAAACTAGAGCCAGAGGCAATGTCAGAATTCTGCCCTATCTCCTTATGCAACATGATTTACAAAATCATTTTGAAGGTTATGGCAAATCATTTCAATCTTATGTTGCCCAAAATTATCTTAGAAGAACAATCAGGCTTCACCCCTGGGTGTACTTTTATAGATGACATTATAGTGGCACACGAGGTGGTTCACTCCATCACTACGACCAATCAAAGTTGCATGGTGCTCAAATTGGATGTAAGCAAGGCTTACAACCGAGTAAATTGGAGATTTAGCATGAATACATTGAGGGATTTCAGATTTAGCAAAGAATGGATAAACAGGGTTTTCAACTGTATCTCCACTATCAAATAATCAATTTTGATTAACAGGAGTCTTGTATGCTTCTTCGAGCCCACTCGAGGCCTTCTCCAAGGGTGTCCTCTCTCCCTATTCTTATTCATTACCATGGTCGAAGCTATTGGCAAAGCCATCAAAAGGGAAGAAGAAACTGGGCTATGGCATGGAGTACATGTAGCAAATAACTTACCTAGGTCTACCCACCAGCAGTTCGTGAATGATACAATCCTTTATGGCTCAGCAGATTTGACAGAGGTAAGAACAATCAAAGAACTATTGTTATGATACACTCAAGTCTCTAGGTAGGAGATTAACAAAAGAAAGTCATGCATCTTTTTCTTTAACACCAAAAAACTTGTATGAAAAATAATACTTGCCATGCTCGAATTCTAGCCTGCAAAGTTACCAGGGATATATTTGGGGGTTCTCCTCTTCACAAGGGTTGTTAGATCAAACTTGTGGGAAGACACAATCAAGAAGTGTAGGTTCAAAGTTGCCTCCTAGAAAGGAAAGTGGCTCACCCTAGCTAGGAAATCACCATGATTAAGGCATTCCTCTCTACAATTTCTATCTACCTTCTCTCCAGTTTGGAAATCACAAATAAAGCGACAAGCAAAATGGAAGGGATATTCAAAAAGTTTCTATGGGAACATTCTAACGAGGCCAAGAGAGTGCCTTTGGTTAAATGGGATATTGTATGTAAAGGAAAATTTGAGGGTGGCACAAGAATAAGAAAGATTAAACTCCAAAACAAGGCCCTAGGGGTGAAACTAACCTAGAGAATGTATGAGAACCCAGAAAGTGGGTGGTGTAGAATTTTATAGAAGAAATACCTAGAATCTAAATACAGAGTTCAAATACTCACTACCCAAAATCCTCCCCGAGGATCACACATATGGAACTTTATGATAAGTTGTAGGAATATAATTTCTACTCACATTTCTTAGAATATCAGCAACGGTGAGAGTGCCCTTTTTTGGTCTGACTATTGGAATGGTTTCCCTCTACTAGAAACAAATGATAGACTTCAAAATTGTATGACAACCCTCTCTAAAGACTGGGGATGCAAAGTGAGCAACTAACTTTAGCCCAACAGTTCTGGCAAATCGAGAGGATGGAAATATTTGGATAATGTGAACCTTTCAAAAGAAGAAAAATTGCTCCTCAAACAAGAGTCAGACCATCGAAAGGTTGTTCCAAAATTAAGATGTGACTCCATTGTATGGATGGGGGCTCGATCTAGAAAGTATTTGATCAAGCTCAGATATAAGATACATACCAAAATGGAACAAGAGTCGGATTGGTCATCAGAACTATTCTGGAGCAACTGGTGTCTACCAAAGGCAAGTGCCTTCTCATGGACAACCTCTTAGAAGAGAATTTTAACAAGTGATAGACCCAAAAAGGTTGGCATCATTGGGCCATCAAGATATGTTATGTGTAAATCGGCAGAGGAAGACACCAATCATTTACTTTTGAACTATTCTTTCATGGAGAGCATCTGGAATTGGTTTTTCGAAAGTTATGACTAGAAAGGAGCATTCCTAGAGGACATCTCATCTCTCTTCAAAAGATGGTTGGTTATAAAAACTCTATCTTAGAAGGGATTTAGGTTACTAACCCTTTTTTAATTATGTGGCACATCTAGAGGGAACACAAGGGTAAGTGCAAAAAGTTGGGGGGCCAAAAAGTGGCCAAATGTTTTTCAAAAAAAGTTAAGACATAAAGCAAGTGCATTATAATGCGCTCATGCTATGGTTTGGTAATAACGAGTCTAAGGCTTGGCAAAACCAAACCATAACGTGCTCACATTATAATGTGAGCATGTTACGTTTCATTATATATATATATATATAAAAGAATTCTGCTCATTTGATTTCTTTTTTTTCTCTACACCCATAGCCTAAGACTCAATTCGACACCAAAATATCACCGATTCATCACCAAAATGCCTTCAGGATGTCGAGCAAGCCAAAGGAGTGAGTTGTATTTATTTTTTTGTTTGAATTTGTTTCTAAATAGGTAGGTTTGAGTTGATTTTTTATGTAAATTTCCTTAATTGTCAGGAAATATTAATGCACCTCCTCCTCAAAATCAACAAAATCTTAAAGAGGAAATACTTGCTGAAAAACAACCCAAACAACAAACTCCTCCATCCATTCCTCGACATGCCCCTGGAACACAAGAAAATCTAATGGGGCAAATTGAAAACAATAAAAAAGAAATTGAAGACATAATTGCAAGGTTGAAAGAACCTGCAACTTCAACCTTGTATAGATCCATGCTTGCTCAATCCCTTGAATCTATGTTATCAAATGTAGATTCAATAAGCAAGAAAATCACTAGTTGGACAGAAAAAAAGAGAGAATTTAGAGTATTATGCTGAGAAGTTGTCATATGAACAAGTTAAAAAGGAAAAAATTACAAAACTTGACTTGTGTTCTATTTTCATAGACCTGTGAACAAATGAATCTCTACCCCTTACATGCAAGAGGTTCCCTATCCATTGGTGTAACAACCAAGCGATAAGGGACAATTTTGCATAGAGGTGGTGGATGGTTTTTGACCATCCTCCATGCAACAATAATGAGGTCCCGCAATATTTTTTGAGGAATCTCTACTGTGAGTTTGTCAAAATTAAAGAGCTAAATTATTTTGATATGCAGGAGTTTCAAGGTAGAGGTAGGGGGTCAGCACAAGATAGACCAAGGGCACGTGTTGACCCATAGTGGAAAGCAAGATGAGAACTCGCCAGACCGGCCCATGAGCACGTTTCGATCCCTTCCATTGTGAATGAGAGTGTTGAGGTCGAGGCACTTCATTCCATTAGTGCCTTGACCTAGAGCATCTTACAGCATGCTAGTCCTGCAGTACAGTGTGGATCAGGGGAGAGTTCAAGTACGGTTCCACCCCATACTTGTCGGACTTGCAGGTAAGCATGTGGTTATGACCCCATAGATAGTCATGACATAGGTGCATAGGCTACATCTACAGCTAAGCAGATGGTGATGATAGATGCCCTCCTCAGTGAGACTTTCAAGCTTGATACTCAAGGAAATCTTAGCAAGTTCATTGAATTTAATTTATTAAATTTTATTTTTGAAATGCAAGATTAACTAATTTAGTTTGATGATTTTAATGAAATTTTAGGGTCATAGTGTTGATGCAGTTTTTAGTGGTTCTCCACCTACATATTATACTACATCATCTACTGTCGGGGTATGTAACTAATAAACAATTATAAATATTACATGTGAATAGCATCATTATATGAATGGTATTCTAATATCTAATTTTGGATGTTGAATAGGTTAATATTGGAGATTTGACGGCAACACCTGCCAACGGTGGTGGACTTCAAAGCTTCATAGACGTAATAAAATAAATAGTTTAATGAATGAATTGTACTTACTAGATTTTTGTATGTGACTTGTGTGCTTTTTTATGTGTACTTCCATGTTTAGGTGAACGTGTGTATATGTTAGGAGCCATGATTTGTATCACTATTATAGTTTTCGTAATTGAATAATGTTGTTTTATTTCCATATGATGCAGGCTGCGGAGACACCTCCCGATGTTCATAGGGAAATGGAGCATGGTGTGTCCTTTGTGACTCATAGCTCTATGCCATTGATGGGGGTATGAGGCAGATTAGTAAATTTCAATTTACATTCATTGTTATAGTTGTTTATTTTTGAAAAATCAAAAGATTATTGATTTGAAGTTTAATTTCTATCTAGAGGGTTTCTATAGGACATGACATCACCACAGCCTAATCCTGCTACTAAGGCAAGTGAGGAGATAGATTATATGGTAGCGGTAAGTGATTATTTTGTTAAATGTTTCATTTTTTATAACATGTAATTTCTATATATTAATGTCTATACTTTTTATTGTAACAGCTATAGATGCACGAACAACTAAATAGGAGGAGCAGCCCTTAGGTTCGTAGTAGAGCACCCATAGACGCGTCTCCATTCCCTAGAAGATCAAAGGCTGCCCATGATCTATTCTCTTCACCAACCAGAGGGGAATGATTTTTTATTGTGTTCTTTTGTTGTATGCCTATATGGCATTTATGGACATATATTTTGTGTTGCATATAGTTGACATTGTATGCCTATATAGCATTCTTGTAAGGCTATATGGCTATTTTGTATATATGTTATACTTATATCGACAGATATTGATGTATGCCTATGTGGATATTTAGTTAATACAAATCTTTTTTATTGATGGTGTCCATACTTGCATTATAAATTCACGTTTGAATGGATAGTTGTAGATGGTTACTTCAAATATTTAAAGTCCAATTGTATTACATAGGATTTTTTTATCTAATAAGCCAGCTATTGTTATTCAAGTATCACCTAAACCTCATTTTAGAACTAAAAGATAAAAGTTGCATTTAAAATAAAAATGAATCATCATGTTGAACAGAAAATATTCATATTCTTTATGAGTTGCTCAATTGAAAATATTCAAATGAGTATGCTGATCCATATTCTTTATGAGTTGGTCAATTGAAAATATTTCTTAATTTCTTGTTATTATACCATATTGGGATGCAAAGAGTATGTTTGTTGTTTTGAATAAGATAGTCAAAATCATATGCTTATGAGCATCTAATGACCATTGTGGTTATTAAATGTAATTCCTCTTGCATATAAGGTGAGGTTATGAGATTACATTAAGTCTTACCTAATTTTAGTATGCAACATAACGTTGGGGCTATAGGCTTCCATAAGTCATCAACAATCAAGGTTCAGGGTTGTCAATGAAGTCAAAGGGTCAAGGTTGTATGTCATTGATGTCAAGGTTGATGCCATGATGTTGATAAGGTGATACAGTGATTCAAGTTAGGTGATGGTCATGAGGTGCATGATGTTGTGACTATGGTTTTCATGATAATGTCTCTCAATTCATGTTGATGTTGCACAAGACAAACATGGTTCATATGATGCAAGGGTCATGTTCATGGTGGATGTGGTTTTGTTCATGTAAGTTTTTGTTGTGAATATGGTTTTCATGATAAGGTCTATCTTGGAAGGTTGATATGATGCAAGGTTCATATTCATGGTTGATGTGGTTTTGTTCATGTAATAAGAAGTTAGAGAAGACACGAGATTTCATAATTGTAACCTTATTGATAGTTAGGGTTTGCATATTGGGCATTAAACCCTAAAAAGAATCTACTTTTCTTAAGACTTTAAAACCCTCAATTGCCTGTCATGTGTAAAGTGCACTTCTGTTTTAATTTAATATTGACTTATAATCAAAAGTTACTATCACTTAAATCAACCTACTAAAGGGTCTTTAAGTCATTAGTTCACCGGCCCTTCAATCTAACTCAATCGGCATCTTTGGTAAACTCTCATAAGCTCGAGCGCCATATCATAATCAAAGGTCATATTTAATTGATATGAGGGCAAGAAAAAGCATTAGAAGGTCAGTATTTAAAAGGGATTTGGAATACAAACAATCATCTCTATGCGGTTGAATTTGATGGGCATGCCTTTATAAAAGGCTAAAAGACAACTTTATGCAGGATATCATGGTTTTTGTAGCGTTTGAAGATTGAAGACTAGTTAGTGTTTGTACCTTAGACTGTTTCGGCATGTTTGGGTGCGAAACAGGACCATGCCTAGCCTAAGCGTGCCCATCCAGATGTGTTGGAATTGTCAGTTTGGCCACACAAGGAGAAGAAAAAAAGTTACACCACTTTGTAACTTTACACTGCCTCTTTTTGATGATTTTTGGGGCAGCATAAAACCTTTCACCACGGGAAAACACCTTAAAGAGATAAAAAACTGAGAGAGGTTATTGTAGAGGGACCCTATGTGATCGTGTTGTCTTAGAAGAAATGTATCTAAGTGACACAGTTTTTGAGTAACAGCTCGTCAAAGATTGCTGCCTTTTTGCACTTTGGACTCTTCAGGGATATCATCGGTACAATGTAGCTCAGACTGTTTTGACATGTTTGGGTACAAAAAAGGACTATGCTTAGCTTAAACATACCCATCTAGACACATTGGAACTGTTAGTTTGGCCAAGGAGAAGAACAAAAGTTACACCCCTTTGCAACTTTACACTGCCTCCTTTAGACGATTTTTGGGACAACAGAAAACCTTTCACCACGGGAAAATGCCCCAAAGATATAAAAACCTGAGAGAATTTATTGTAGAGGGACCGTATGTGACTTATGAGTAACAGCTTGTCAAAGATTGCTACCTTTTGCACTTTGGACTCTTCAAAGATATCACCGATACAATGTAGCTCAGACTATTTCAGCATGTTTGGGTACAAAATAGGACCATTCCTAGCCTAAATGTACCCGTCCAGGCACGTTGAAACCATCAGTTTGGCCACACAAGGAGAAGAACAAAAGTTACACCCCTTTGCAACTTTACACTGCCTCCTAACGATTTTTGGGGCAGCAGAAAACCTTTCACCATAGGAAAATGCCTTAGAGATATAAAAAAACTGAGAGAGGTTATTGTAGAGTGACTCTACATGATCACGTTTCTTTAGACAGTGAGTAACAGCCTGTCAAATATTGCTGCCTTTTTGCACTTTGGACTCTTTAGGGATATTGCTGGTACAATGTAGCTCAGACTATTTCGGCATGTTTGGGTACAAAATAGGACTATGCCTAGCCTAAACGTACTCATCCCAATGTGTTGGAACTGTCAGTTTGGTCGCATTAGGGGTAGGATAAAAGTTACACCCCTTTGCAACTTTACACTTCCTCCTTCTGACGATTTTTGGGGGAGCAGAAAATCTTTCACCACAGGCAAACACCTCAAAGATATAAAAAATTGAGGGAGGTTAATGTAGAGGGACTCTATGTGATCACGTTTCATTAGATAGAATATTTCTAAGTGACACAATTTTTGAGTAACATCTCGTCAAAGATTTCTACATTTTTGCACTTTGGACTCTTCAGGGATATCGTCGGTACAATGTAGCATAGACTCTTTCGACATGTTTGGGTGAAAAATAGGACCATTCCTAGCATAAATGTACCCATATGGATGCATTTGAATAGTCAATTTGGTCACATCAAGAGCAAGATGAAAGTTACATCCCTTTGCAACTTTACACTACCTCCTTCTGATGATTTTTGGGGCAGCAGAAAACCTTTTATCACAGGCAAATGCCTCAGAGATATAACAAACAAGAGAGATTATTGTAGAGGGACTCTATGTGATCAGGTTGTCTTAGATAAAATGTTTCTAAGTGACACAGTTTTCGAGTAACATCTTGTCAAAGATTGCTACCTTTTTGCACTTTGGACTCTTGAGGGATATCGTCGGTATAATGTAGCTCGGACTGTTTCGGCATGTTTGGGTGAAAAAAGGACCATGCCTAGCATAAATGTACCCATCCAAATACGTTGGAATAGTAATTTTGGTTGCATCAGGAGCAGGATGAAAGTTACACCCCTTTGTAACTTTACAATACCTCCTTCTGATGAGTTTTGGAGTAGTAGAAAACCTTTCACCACGGGAAAATGCCTTAGAGATATAAGAAACTGAGAGAGGTTATTGTAGAGGAACCCTATATGATCATGTTTCCTTAGATGGATTGTTTCTAAGTGACATGGTTTTTGAGTAGCATCTCGTCAAATATTGTTGCCTTTTTGCACTTTTGACTCTTCAGGGATATTGTCGGTACAATGTAGCTCGGACTGTTTCGACATGTTTGGGTGAAAAAGAAGACCATGACTAGTGTAAATGTACCCATCTAGATGTGTTGGAATAGTTAGTTTAGTTGCATCAGGAGTAGGATGAAATTTACACCCCTTTGCAACTTTACACTACCTCCTTCTGACAATTTTTGGGGCAACAGAAATCATGGGAAAACGCCTTAGAGATATAAAAAATTGAGAGAGGTTATTGTAGAGGAACTCTAGTGATCACATTGTCTCAGACGAAATGTTTCTAAGTGACACAATTTTTGAGTAACAACTCGTCAAAAATTGTTGTCTTTTTGCACTTTGGACTCTTTAGGGATATTGTCGGTACAATGTAGCTCGGATTGTTTCGGCATGTTTGGCTGAAAAATAGGACCATGCCTAGCCTAAATGTACCCATCTAGATGGGTTGGAACTATCATTTTGGTTGCATCAGGAGCAGGACACCAAAAATACAAAAGTTGCTTTATGCAACTGACAACATTGACACTTTTTTGCAACAAGACTTAAAGACTCAAACTGACTCAAAAGCATATGAAATGGTCTTAGAAGACCTTATTACATACAATTGACTCAATCAAAACAAATTTTTATTTTTTGACCCCTCTTGGAGGCATGACAACCTGAGTGCCCCTATACCATTAGTGCAACTGAAGTCGATAAAGTTTTCCTATTAAGAAAAAGAGCTTCCCTTAGCTTCAAGAAATGTAAATATTATATACTGACAAGGCCAACCATGTGAAGGTGGAAGCTCATGTGGCTTCACCTAAGATCTAAGACACATGTATTCTAGTAGACGTAGGACACCTAAGACACCTATTGTATAGTATGTATCTAGATTTTATAGACATAGTAGGCCTAAAATACCTAGTCTTTATACCTTATCGTAGTCAAGACCTAAGTCAACTAGACACATAGATTATAGTTCTACCTAAGACACCTATTATGGTGACCTAGTTGACATATAGTACCTACGTAAGACACCTAGATTAAATTATAGAAGACACCTAGATCATTCTATATTTCACCTTATTCTAGTCTCTAGTTAGGTCGTTGATATATAGTATCTACCTAAGACACCTAGATTAGATTAAATACCTTTTTTCTAGTGTCTATCTACCTAGTTGACATATTGTATATACCTAAGACACAATTAGAGACACCTATTATCTAGTTAGAAGCCAAGACACCTAGAGACACCTATATTTTTTACATTACCTAGATTTTATACATTATTCTCAGGATCAACTTCATCCATCACTTAGGTCTAACCCCATGAAGCATAACATGATGATGTAAAAATGTGTATATGTGTAAAAATGCAGCAGCAAATAAAAAAAGACAAACCTTACAAATTAATGTGCATACTTACAACTCAACGTAACATGACTTTACAAAATTAATGTGAATACTTACAAATTAATCTAATGAACCATCTAGGTCTGCTCTACTCTTTATTGTGTCAAGTATTACTTCATGGTCAGACTCACGTACCTTCCACAAGGACTTGTTCAAAGGTCTACCCTGATATTATATCAAGTGAACATTGGATGCCATGACAAGGTTCGAGTAATGAAGAATCTTTCGATGCATGTCAAAGTCCTTAAATAGCCAAATATTAACACTCTTATGTGGGTACCTTCTAAGCCATGTTCTAGTAATAATCACTGAGCCTGTAGGGTATTCGATGTTTTCTCCCTCTATAACTGGGGCCTCTAAGTTTTTTTAGCCTCAACACAATGACACAAGTAATAATATGTTCCCTCTTCATTATCTTCATCTACAATAACTACATATACATGCCCTACATTGATATGTGTAGAAAATTAGATGAAATTAGTCAACATTAAAAAAACACTACAAAGTAAGATGACATTAGAAATTTCAAAAACTATGCAGATAGATATATTACTAGGTTGAACTAGATCTGATATGTTGTCAAAGTCAACTGATGATTCCATCTATGTTAGTTCCAGTGTTGTCAGGGGTCGATACGTGTCAAGTAGGCTAAGATAACTTAAGTACCATTCGTCAACCCACTCCTTTGACTCACACTCATCCCAGGCTTGAATTGTACAAGAAGAATAAAAGCATGACATCTTTTGCATATGGATACTTTATGATCCTGCAATTGAGATTTTGAAAGAGTGCATCTCACTTGATCATGTTAGTGTAGAATAGTCCTCATATGGTGCAATGTTAGTATCATCTATCAACCAAAAAAATCTATGAACTGAAGACTTACCTTCATTACCTGGACCCATGGAAGCATTACACCACTCGATGATTGATTTTGCATCTGTCAACTTTGCATTGTCTTTATACTTTAACTCTTCTCGTGCTATGGCTCTTTTGATACATGCTCCTGCACCATCATGCTCCCCCTTTCCATGCCCGGCCTCACAAAAGTTCCACATATGCTGAAAACCTGTAAAATTATGCCTCTTGCACAACCAATAGAAATTCCATGAGTTCTTGAATTGTGATGCACAGTTATCCGACCATATGATATGCTGACTGAATGATATGCCCCTTCTAGCCAAATCATTATAGAACACCTGAAAGCAACTTTGCACAAACTCCATAGAATGTGTGTGATCATCATTGATATAGAAATGATAGTCCCTTATGATCTTTCTGTCATCCTCTATACTATCATTCGCATGAATGAATGCGATGTGCACAAATATAGAAACCTGTGTGGAGTTGTAATATTGTGATTGCACCACACATTGTGGCTATAGACTGTAGTTCTCTAAAAGTCGATGACTGAAACAATGCTACCAACCAGAAATGTGTCCTTGCATAACTTGAATTGCAAGTCCAACCATCAAGCTCTATGGGCATGTCTTGCATACTCATACACTATGCTGTCACAAAATATAGGCATAAACTAATACACTAGAATCTTTTCAATAACCAATTCACACCTCTTTTCTTCTTTACCATCTTTTGTATTGCATGCCACTATTTTATACTTGCCAAACTCTACTAGTTCATTTCCAACCACATGTGTTCTTTCCATATGTTCACATATTGGCAAACGTTGCAAGCCATTGCAATGATGACGTGCTATCCAAGCATAATTTCTTGTAGAATATTTGACCTTCCTCTCTTTCACATAAAATTTTTGATATGAAGTCTCTTGAAGATGTTGGTGGGGCACGTATGCTACAACCCTTTAAAATATTGTTAGTATGCAAATCTAAACATATAGACCTATAAACATCAAAATGGTTAGAAAATTCAATATGTAATCTACAACAAGTAGTGCGTGTGTGATTTATCTTGACATAGAAAGGTTTTAGCATTTCAAAATATCTTTGACAAATTTTAATTTGAGGATACTTCTCTAGAAATTTACCATAAAACTATGTTCGAGTCTCATCCAAAAAAATGCTTTGGATGTGGCTCATAGTTTCGACTACCGATTCTCCTTCTTACCACATCCCTTTGATTTTGAGATACCCTTGTGTAATTCTTCCAAAAGTCTTCAATTAGTGATCTCAATGCTTCAACAATTGATTTATTCTTTTCATGGTAGTCTCCCTGAGAATGCCCATAATTCATTGGCATTAGTGTCCTCAATTCTTTGGCATCTTCCAACGGCTCTTGATAAAGTTTTCCTAATAATTCTCAATTCTTGAATCGTCTTTCTAATGAGACAAGCTTTCCTCGTTTGACTACTTACTATAGCCAATGTAATCACATGCCATGTTGCATTACTATCTTTTGTGCGTGAGGTGTTACCCACACTCTCATATGCACTCATTAGATTCTTGACAATAGATTTTTCACTTGAAGCCTCTGATGTTCTCAACCTAAGAATCTGCATGATGGACCTATACTTTATACTTTGCATCATTTCAACAAATAGTTGACATCTTGCAGTCTCATTTAACTTTTCAAAGAACAATCTCCAAATCTTATGAGCATATCTTCTACAAGTGCATTTTGGAATCTTACCTTCCATTGGCTACAAAATATTCTCATCAATATCAATCAAATACTTTGGATTTCTATGCAAAATTCTAGGTGGTGTTAAGTTAGGTAAATTCATCTCAACATTAGGAATTTCATCAACATTTAAATGAGATGGGCTAGATGCCATACCTTCGATTGAAGATGGGCTAGATGGCATACCTTCGATCAAAGATGGAATAGATGACATACCTTGAGGTTGAGGTGGGAACGATGGCGTACCTCCTTCATCACATGTGAGTGATGATGTACTCTCAACTTGAGATGTGGTAGATGGTGTCCCTATATGTTGACTTGTAGTAGAGGATGTGTCTCCAACTATTGTATTTAAATCTCTCATAGTAGGAAGCTTTTGCATTTGTTCTCTTTTTTCCGCCAATACCATATCTCTTTGTGATGGTTGTGGTTCCTCTTCAAATGGAATTGTTGGCAAGAGACATTGTGTGGCTTCATGAGTATTGTCATTGATGGCAACAAAGTCCATTCCACACATCTGTAACATATGGTATGTCTATACTAGAAGTCAGATTGAAGAGTGTTTTGGTCTGGTGAGCAAGAACAGAGCATGCAGCAAGGTCTGACAATCAGGTCCAGATCTCTCAGAGGATGTATCTCAAAAAAGTGTGAACTTGGGGAAGTCAAGAGGAGTTCTGTGACTGCTACATTCCAGAGATTGAGCCTCTGGTAATGAAAGAGTGAAAAGATTTGAGCACCTATGTGTTGGGTTTCTATTTGGCAGAGTAGACTGAGGAAGAACTGACCGGCAGAGCATCAGACCTTAATTTAGATGAGATATTGATGGTGATCAAGTTTCTTAAGGGATCATTCATGGTTGGCCGACATGATTGATGACTTCTATAAGTATCTCTTTGATATGCATTACTTAGTAAGTAAGGATTTAGCTGATAGACCAGAGTTTGGGAGAATATTGAATATTCTGGATGCCGACTAGAAAGATGTTGAAATCCTTGGTGCGGATATATATACCAAATGGATTTTGATGTAAAGATGAATGTGATGTATTATGTGGTGTGAAGAAAAGTAGAGAGCAGTGTGGAAGTAGTAATACAGGTCTGGTATGTGACAGAATAGCAGCACTAAAGCAAAGGAAGAATGAAGTGCAGTAGATCAGTATTTTGAGCCTAACTGGAACTAAACCTCCACATATGTGGATGCTTCTCATCAGTTCAAGTACTTGGTTTCTTTATATAAACTATTGTAGGTAGTAAGCCTCTTGTGAGCAGTGTGCTCAAGCAATGAGCACTAATTAGCATGTGTCTTTTTGTTCTTTCTATTCTTCTAACAGAGAATACAATCTGGGGTTAGTCACCCTGTGGTTTTTTCCCTTAACAGGGTTTTCCATGTCAAAATTATTGTGTTATGTGTATTGAGTTTATTTCTGCTTTCATGGTTATGCATGCTTATATGTTTTCATGTTGCACTAGTTGTTAAAGAAGAACAGAAAGTTAAATTAATTAAGATAATTGATTCACCCCCCTCTTAGTTATCAACAATTGGTATCAGAACTAAGTTCCTCCAAACAGAGCCTAACATCTTGAGGAAGATCTGGGAATCCCAATGGATATGTATGGTATGAGGGAACAACTTTAGTCTGCCCTAGATGATCTTGAGCAATCTCACTCTGAAGTCAATAACATGAGGGAAAGACTCAAATAAGCTGATGATTTCATAAATTAACTAAAGGAGAAACTGAGTATCTCTGTGAAAAATAACAAGGAACTACTTCAACAATTAGCAAGTCAAAGTGAAGCCAATGATACTAATGAAGATCTAAGTGAGAAGAACAAGTTATGTGAGAAGTGTTGTGATGTTCACAACATGCCCCATTTTACTCCTTAGAAAAATGAGGACCCCTACTGTGGTTGTTGCTTTTGCTTTTGTGTGTGTTGTTTTGGTTGGTGGTAAAAGGAAAAAGAGGGGTTAAAATTGTAAACTTTGTTAAAAATAGAGAAAAAAATACATTTTCAGTACCAGGGCATGATATGGTTGGATTCCTTGTGAAAAATGAGCTAGGGTTGCTTTTTGAACCATCTTAAAATTTGCCATATTTTTCAAGATATGATCATTTTGGTAAAATGTACGTTCAGGTTTGTATATCGCTTTGCATATATAGGGTTGTTTGTATATACAAAGGGTTTTGTTTTTGTACTTAGTCACATGGGCTATCGGGTTGCATATGCATTATTTGTTTGCATGTTCGGTCATTTGTATATAGCTTTCATATACAAGGCTGATCGTATGTCTTTTTCCTTGTATGCATTTTAATAAAAGCCTTTATGTATACATACAAGATGGATCTGAAGTAGCTCAGTGTTGAAATAAATAAATTTTTGGGTTCCGTTGCATGTATCTCATGTTGTATATTTGCCAGGTCAAAATATACAAGGAAATATACATTGACAATATGCAATGGCGGACTTGAGGGGGTTATTAAACAGAGTTAAATGGTTGTATGTTTCAGCATTTGTATATTTCATACATACAAACGATACATGCAAAGGTTATATACAAGGCAATGTTCACATACAAGCCGGATTTGAAACAAAGGTCCAAAATAGAAAATTTATTGTCTATCAGAAAATACATACAAACGAAACATACAAGGGGCCGACCTAAAATCGCTATGAAATAATGAAAAGTCCTTGTATATTTCGCGCCTTGTATATTTTTGCATGCATTTTGATATATACAATGACGGACATGAAAAGTTTTTTTTAATACGGTAAATTTGTTGTACATCTGCGGATTTGAAAAGAGGGTTTCATAAATATACAAGGCCCGATATACAACGCGGACTTAAAAAGTTTTTCAAACAATGTTAATTCGTTGTATAAATTCTGACTTGTATATTTAAATATACATTGCGATATACAAACAACTTATACAATGCGGAATCAAAGAGAAAATCAAAACTGATTTAATGCTTGTATCAAACCCAAATGTATATTAGAGGATACGAGGGTTTTGTACATGCGGCAGACCCGAAGTGATTGTTAAACAATGTTAAATCATTGTATAGTTCTGGCTTGTATATTTTGACATACAAAGCTGATATGCAACAGTTTATACAAGCCGGAACCCAAACAAGTCTAAAATATGATTAAATGCTTGTATCACGTCTGAATTGAATATCTAGAAAATACATGCATTTATACATTGGGTGGAATTGAAAAGGTTATAAATTAGAGTTAAGTGCTTGTATATTTTGTGTTTGTATGTTGCGATATACAAACCAATATGCATTGCGATATGTAGGCCATGGAATTGAAAAGATTGAAATCCGATTGAACCAATGTATCACATCCACAATGTATATTTACATATACATTGCTCAGCATATAATGAAATATACATTGCGGAACTCAGAGGCAAATTAAAAGCAGTTAATTCGTTGTATCACGCCCAGCATGTATATCAGTATAGATGGATTTAAACAAAGAAAGGCCGAGAAGGCAGAAGCGATAGGTTTTTTGAAGCATTTTGAGGCCCGAATGCATATTTTTGGTCAATGATGGTTGACCAGACTTTTCTAAGCGATGTACATGCATTTTTGGACACGATTTTCACAGATTTAGGGCCCAATTGATGCGTTCACATAGTCACAACTAGATTTGGTAGTTGTTTTTCTTCTTGCAGGTTTATTAAATAATGGTACTTATTGCTTATCCATTTTTGCAGGTTTGTAGTTGAAGAAGGGGCTGAAACTTGATGACAATGACATCACGGAGGAGGAAATCCAATTTCAGGAGCAGAGGAAGATAAGGATGAAGGGCGAGGAAGTCAAGGGTCTTTAATGATGAAAACAAAATGCAGATGAAGACATTATTGCAGCAGACCACAGAAGTTATTATTGAACTGCTAGGGTTTCTAGAAGGGTATATTTTGCCTAGATTTGATGTATGCTCAGAGATATTTTTGAGGAGACTTGTTCTCCAGCATTTATTGCTGTAACTAGAGGTTGGAACCAGGGTTTAAACTAAAGTTTTGAGTTGTGTTGAGGACAATCAAAGTCTATATATTATGCCTCTATACACTGTAAAACTTTACACAGGGGTTACATAGAGATTTGTAGCAGCGAGAATTTGTAAAAATAGCATTTAGTATAGTTTAGGAGTAGAAGAAAGAGGTCGCATGTGTCTACAATAAGGAATGCGTGCAACATCTAGCTTCCTTACTATATCTATAAAGCTTGTAAGTTTTTTGTAGTTTGATCAATGAAGCTAAGAGTCATTCAAACATTGTAAATCTTATATGACTATCTATTTCTAATACTATTGAATATGGAATTCTGCATCTATCTTCTGAGTGTTTTCTTGCTCTTCATTGTGTTTGAAACATTTTCTCTTAGAGCTTGCAATCTTAAGTGTATGTTTGTGAAAATGCTCAGAACTTACATTTAAAGTTTTTGTCTGTGGATTTGATCAATTTACTGTAATACTTATAAAGTGCATAACAGAACAATTGGATCCTTTGGTAGAATGAATGAAGTTTAGATTACATCTTCCTAACTTTTCCCAACCCATCTGAAAATACTTACCTGAAAACGTAGAAATTTAAAGGAAATTGTCTCATATTTGAAAGAAGCATGCATAACTAAGTTGAAAGTAGATAGTTTTCATAATATTGAAGAGGAGAAAGCTGCAATAATTCAAGAAATCCATTCAAAGCTTTGCAGCATAGTAACATTTTATGCAAAAGGAATGAACAACTTGCTGATATTTATGATCTTTTTGCATAGTTTAAGTCCAATAAACCAACAAGAAACCCTAAACTACATAAGGCCCCTTGAACATTACAACTTCACATCGACCAACTGAATTTGCCCAACAGGTCAAGACCTGACCATATTAAACTTGGGATTAAGCAAATCTTAACTGATTCCTTCATATCTTTCAAGTCAGCTTTGGTTCATTTTATGTGAATTTTAACTAATTGTTATGACTATCTCAAAATAATCATCAACAGTTTCTCTAGCGCTAGAAGGAGGGCCATGTTGAGTTAGGGTTTGTTTCAAGAAAAAACTGGCTAATAATAGCGATAGAGTGACTAAATCTAGATCCAGTTCAGGGGATATATTTGTGCAATTACCTGATATAAGGCAAAGTAGGAGCCCTTTGATTTGGAATCCTTAAATATTGCAAGCAGGAAGTTCATCTGGAACACCCCCTGGATCACCTCATACTATCCATAACTTTGTGAGTCCTGACAGATCTTCATTCAGATCATTAAATCTTGGTTCAGGTACTCCTAGAGGTCCTAGTCCTCCTAGAGATCCTAATCCCCCAGGAAATCCAGGTATTCCCATAGGTCCAGGTCAGGCACAAGCACCTACAATGGCTTATTTCAATGTCCATTCTCCCATACACTTCAATGTTTATAATGAGATGCCCAAGAATCTAGAAAAAATATGTCCCAAATACCAGTTGCACCAAGATCTGGAAGACCACGTTAGAATATTCAAGGAGGCATACTTTAGGGCTAGATTAAAACATGAGGACGTTGTGTGTAGACTATTTCCCTACACCTTTAATGAACAAGCATCTAACTGGTATGTAAACTTACCCAATGGCTATATTTCTTCTTGGTCACTCATGGAAGAGGCATTTTTGTCTAGATTTAGAGGACCCATTGATCCTTGCATCCTATATCACAAATTGGCTACTATAAAGAGAGGAGAGGAAGAGCTGATTGATAATTTCAATGACAGATTTCAAAAGGTCTACTCTAGGTTGATGGCCCCTTACACCGTGGATGATGATACCTTGTTAGCTATGTACTATGCTACCTTGGATCCTTTAACTACCATGTTTTTCAAAAGAAAACCTGACATAGATTCAATATCCAAAGCCTATAAAGAGGCAGCCTCAGTAAATCAAGAGATGAGGCATACAACTTATAGTCCATTTGTTAATGTAGGAAATTTTGGAGTGCAAAATTAGGTACAACCTTGGAATGGAGTCCCTATGCATCACACTCCATTATTAAATCTGGTTCCTACATACACACCTGTGTATAGTCCTACCCTAATCCAAGCCATAGCTCCTTACACGGGTAACACTACTAATAACAGTCAAAATAGTGGTCAACCTTTCTTCCAACCTCCTAGAGATACAATTGTGGAAAAAGCACAAGAGGAAAGGGAAGAAATCAAAGAGATCACTGCACATTTGAAAAGGTTAACCATTGAAGTTACACAACTAAGAAATGAGAATCTTTATGGAAGAGGCAACCAAGGATACAATCAACATTAGAATTATAACCAAGGCCAAAATTAGTACTATAGTTCAAGCCAAAATCAGCATTAGAATCAGAACTACAATCAGAGCCATACCCAAAATAACAGCCAAGGCCAAAGTTCAAATCAGAATCAAAACTATAATTAGCATCAAGGTCATAACCAAGGGCAATCAATACAAAACAGAGGACCAGTGGTAGATAATACGGCCTGGGGTAACAATAACAGAAATCAGAATTAGACTAGGCTACCCAAGACATGGAACACTGGACCAAATAATGGTACTCTAGCTTCTCCTTTTGAGAATATAGATAATCATGATGCAAAACAAATAGTTGGCATCCAAATGGCCAATCCATCACTGAAAAATTGGTGCAGCTTTCACAATACCAATGCCCATGTTGAGCTTGACTGTCCATAGTTTCATTTAGCAGCCAACATATTTAATATAGAGGTGCAGCCTCCTACTTCTAAATTTCTCATTCCCAAAGGTAATGAGGTAGTACCCTCAGGGTATGATACAACTTTAGTTTTAGAAACCTTTACCTTTGCAACTACAGAGGAGAAAGAGGATGAATTGTTAGAAGATGAACCATACTTTTGTGAAAATCTTTATCCTAAATCAGCCTTTGTGTTAAACACTTTTCAGTTTCCCTTTGAAATCAAAAATGAAGTATTGACTAAAACAAAAGAGGTGCAAGCTTTTCAATAGATAAATAAAAACCACACCTACAATTTAAGGAACAACACTAGGCCAGGAGGACCTTTCACCACTTCTATTCCTCCTAACAACTTCAATACACCCCTAGATCAATATGCTAGCAACAATCCTTCCATACTTAAAGCTAATCATCATAAAAATAGTGGAATAGTAGTACAAAAGGCCCAAACAAGTAAAGCTGAAACAATAGAGACAACAAGATTAATGAGTTACTTGCCAGAAGAAATAAAGAAAATTAAGGTCAGTATACCTCTGAATGAATTATTGAAAACTCCAGTGATCAGAAATGCTTTTATAAAATCTCTGGATACATCCATGACAGATGAGGGTGCTGCTAATATAGTTGTTCCTAATAGAGATTCACCGCCTAAAGAGAAAAGTAAGAAAGTTGAGCTGCCTTCCAATACAAATGTAGTAATGTATGCTGATAAGAAGGATGCTCCTCCTTTCTTGTTAACTATTAGATTATGTGGGAAGAACATACACAATTGCATGGTTGACTCTGGTGCATCAGCCAATGTAATGTTCTTAGGGATATGTAAAACTCTCGGGCTAACTCCCACCAAATCTGCCAAGGTTGCCACACAGTTAGATAAAACTGAGGTTAGTGTGATAGGAGAATTGATGAACATTCAGATGCAATTAGCTTCAGACCCTAGGGTAAGCCAATTCATTGACATTCAAATAGTGGATATACCTATAAATTATGGGATGTTGCTAAGTAGGGATTTGTCCAAGACATTAAACAGGTATATGGCCATTGATTTCTCGCATATGTGGCTACCGTGGAGAGGTGTCCCAAACTAGATTAGAATAGAGGCAGAACCTAGGATGAAACATATGATAATAGAGTATAATTGAATGAATGAAATATTATATGTTGTTGTTGAACCTGGTGTTTATAGAATTACTAACAATGGGGTACAAATTGAAGAGATTATGATGTTAAACATTAGAGAAAAAAGTGCCAGCAAGGAGATAGTATTATTCATTGAGTCTGATGGAAATTCTTTGGATGAAGAAAACAGTTGAATAGGCAAATTTGGTCATGCCATTAGGTAAGAGGTGGAAGAATACATTAAACAAAATCTGCCAGTCTAATGTAAATTGTACAAAAATAGATGTAGAGTTCACGATAGGCCACATTCTGAGGAGATTTGTGGGATGTGCAAAGACATCATCGAATATGAATACAAAAAATGCATGAAGAGTGTAGGGTTACAAGAGGAAAATGTGAATCGTGATCAACCACACAGATACGTTCAGGGTGCTGTAGATGCTCTGATTTCAAATTTAGAAGAGAGAATAAAGGACAAGGGTAGTTGTCTTTCTAATTTACAAGCTGAAAATACATATATGCAAGTTGACCAAATGGAAATACCCATGAATAAACAGACCAACACCTCACAGGTAATAAAAGGGATAAAGTGTGCTAAAATAAAAGGTCCAAAAAGTAAAGATGGCATATGGACACTAAAATGTGATGGGTCCAAATCAAAGTAGGGTGCGGGTGCAGGTATTGAACTCATAGATCCTCAGGGTAGGTCATACCTAGCAGCATATAGAGTGTAGTTTTCCTATATTAACAATACTGCTGAATATGAAGCCTTAATTTTGGGACTTGTCATGGCCGTTAAGAAAAAGGTGAAGACGATTAAGGTATTTTCAGACTCTGAACTAGTAGATAGACAAGTAAGGAAACTATATGCTTGCAACTACAAGAAAATGATTTGTTACAGACATAGAGTATGGGGTTTAATAGATTTATTTGATGCTTTCAACATAGAGCACATCCCTAGAAAGCTGAACCACAGGCTGGATGCACTAGCAGTTGCTGCTAGCACATTAGAACCCTTGACACTATCAGGATTGAGACGATTTGCTGTTGAGTTAGTTAATGTTCCTAGTATCCCATACAATGTTACACACTTTCAAGTATTTGGAGGGGATCAGCAAATTATTGACTTTCTGACCTGCAATGAGGTATTCGAAACTCAAATCATTGATGAACAAGAAAGACCTAAGATAACATGGGATGAAGAGGATATAATCAACTTGAAGAGCAATTTCTTACCCAAAGGGGTAATTGAATTAGAACATATTTTTTAATTTGATGGAGTAATAAGACAGAAGGACTTACCTGAAACAGAATGGGGTAAGTGTGATTTATCGGACAGAGCAAAATCCACAAAATGTGTTAATTGGGGAGGCTTGCTTTGAGAAAATAAGAAAAGAAATTATTGATGCCCTAACAGATTATAAACACGTAATAGCATGGACATATGAAGACTTGAAAACATATGATACATCCATCATAACTCACGTAATACCTTTGAGACTAGAGGTTAAGCCATTCAGGTAGAAGCAAAGGCCCGTGAATGCTATTTTGGAGCCTTTAATCTTTGAGGAAGTTAAAAAATTATTGTCTGCTCGAATAATTTTTCCAGTCAGACATTCAGTTTGGGTAGCTAACCTAGTACCAGTAAGGAAGAAAAATGGAGACATCAGATTATGCGTAGATTTTAGGAATTTGAACAAAGCATTTGAAAAGGATAATTATTCTCTGCCTCCAATAGATGAAGTGCTGCAAGCAGTAAACGGGACAAAGATGATGTCTTTCCTAGATGGTTTCTTAGGCTATAACCAAGTTTTAATTGATAAAGATGATAGATTAAAAACCACCTTCACTTGTAAGTGGGGAAATTATGCATATAGGAGAATGCCTTTTGGTCTGATTAATGCAGGTGCCACTTTTCAAAAAGCCATGGACATCGCGTTCCGTGGGTGATCAGGTAAGTGCATTGTTGTGTATATGGACGATCTGACTGTGTATTCCAAGGATGCATCCACTCACGCTGAAGATCTCAGGGAAGTACTTAAGCGATGTGAGAGGTATGAAATTTCCCTTAATCCTAAAAAATGTTCATTTGGGGTAACTGAAGGTAAATTACTAGGGCATGTCATTTCTGAAGATGGAATATCGATTGACCTAGATAGAATAGAATCAATAAAAAATTTACAAATACCAAACAGTAGGAAAGAGTTGAAATCATTTTTTGGTAAGATTAACTTTGTTCGAAAGTTTATCACGGGTTTTTCAGAAATCATGCAACCGTTAAATGCCATGCTAAAAAAAGATACACAGATGGAGTGGACACCTGTGGCTAGAACTGCATTTGAAGATATCAAGTGGGC
Source organism: Cunninghamia lanceolata (assembly GCA_027924645.1). Lineage (NCBI taxonomy): Eukaryota > Viridiplantae > Streptophyta > Pinopsida > Cupressales > Cupressaceae > Cunninghamia > Cunninghamia lanceolata. The sequence continues at coordinate 3,333,359 of BSBN01000877.1, read as the reverse complement.
CATTTTTTATGCCCCTATACTGGCAGGCCTAGACTACACAAGGCCGCTCTATATCTACTCCTTTGCATCCTCCCATTCAGTTGCGGCTGCCCTAACACAGAAGGGTGTAGACAATGAAGAAAGGCCCATTGCATTTATGAGCGCACCTCTAAAAGATGTACAACTGAGGTATCTAGATACCAAAAGACAAGCATTCGCGTTGATAAGAGCTATGAAGAAATTAAGGCATTATATTCTGTGCAGCCAGATCAAAGCCATAGTGCCGGACACAGTAGTAAAGATGTTGTTGATGCAGAATGAACCTGGAGAAAAGAGAGCCAAATGGATCACCATGCTGCAAGAGTTCGACATGGAAATCATTCCCATGAAGCTGATCAGAGGGTAAGCATTAGTGCAAACAATAGCGAACACCAACCCAAATTTGATAAAGCTAGAGTATGTGCTGAATTCCCATGACACATCAGACTGGTATGGCAATTTAAACACTTTTCTAATAGCTAGAAAGTACCCAAATAGGATGAAAGCTTCTCAGAGGAGAGCTTTGAATATTAAAGCACAAAAATATATGGTGCAAGGAGGTCTTCTATTCAGGAAGAACCATGAGGGAATTTATTTAAGATGTTTAAACAGAGTTGAAGTGGATAAGGTGTTAATAGAACTACATGATAAGTACGGAATTGGTCATGGTTCCCATCTAGCTACAACACACAAAATATTGAGAGCAAGCTATTATTGGCCCACGATGTTCAAAGATATAGAGAGTCACATCAAAAGTTGCCACACCTGTCAGACTGCAGCAGATAAGGGAAGAAATCAGGCCAACCCATTACAACCTGTGATTGAATCAAGACCATTTGCACAATGGGGACTGGATTTCATTGGAGTCATCAATCCTCCATCTTCTACAGGACACAAGTTCATACTAACGGTGATGGACTACTGTACAAGATGGACTAAGGCCACATGCTGCAAATTCTCCACAACTGAGGTAGTTATCAAATTTCTTGAAGAGAATATCATCACCAGGTTTGGAACTCCCTATTGATTGGTATGTGACAATGGCCCTGCTTTCTCTTCTTTAAAGTTTTCTAAATGGGCATTTGAATACGGGATTGTTTTATAGTTTTCTGTGAATTATTACCCTCAAGGTAATGGATTAGCTGAGTCTACAAACAAAATTTTATTAGATATAATCAAAAAGCTAATTGCAAAGAGTCCTAGAGAGTGGAATACCATGTTAAAATATGCACTATGGGTAGATAGGACCAAGTTTAAAATAGCTTTAGGTAGTACACCTTATCATTTAGTTTATGGGACTGATCCCATACTTCTAGTAAATCTGAGAATACCGATCTAGAAGTTTGTCAATGAGTATTTAGGTTTTGATAATCATAGGGAAGCCAGGATAGTACAAATGCTACAACTACAAGAGAAAAGAGGTCAAGCCATTGAGAAATTTGCCAAACACCAAGCAGTAGTTAAGAGGTGGTTTGATAAGAGGGCAAGAGTCAAGACATTCAAGATATCAGACTTAGTGCTGTGTTGGGACAAAGTACATGAAAAGAAGTGGAGCCATGGAAAATTTGATAAACTATGGTTAGGTCCATTGCAAGTCTCAGAAATAATAGGGGACAACACATTTAGACTCAAGACCTTGGCAGGGGAAGATGTGCCATTACCAGTTAATGGCCAATATTTGAAACACTACTTCCAGGCTTGAGGTAAAGGGCAGTCCATTTTTGTGTAATATAGTGTGGGTAGTGTATAGTTTTATTTGCTTTGTTTTCTATTTTCTTTTTGTTGTTTTCTTTTGTAGATTAGTTGTTTGTATAGTTTTCTTTTTTGTTTCTTTCTATTTGTTGTTTTGTTTTTGTTGTTTTTTCTTGTATAGCCTTCTTTTGCCTTTTTTGTTTTTTCTTGTACAGTCTGTTGTTTGGTTTGTTGTTTTCTCCTCAGCATGGATTTTTGTTTTCCTTTAGAGTGTTAAGGAGCAAGCTAACAACCATTGAAAATAGTATAAAATTTAAAATATTCAGGTTAATCATTTGCAATTTATGCATAACTTTTTGTGACTGTCATGAATGTAGAGAGTTGTTTACCTTCTGAAATTTTGTATTCAATAAATGTGATTGAGAATTCAAGGGAAGTTTCTCATGATGACACACCTATAATCCTTGGGTTTGTTGAACCTACCAGTGTAGATATTAGGTGAAAAATCTGAGGTCACCATTGCTACCATTACAATTCTCAGCTTAATTTTAGCAAGTGTTCACTCATTGCACCATAAAGTTACAAATTGCTATATCTTGTGAAATTTCTATCAAGCATCAAAATCAATAAAGTATAAAAATATAAAAATATAATAAAGAAAATTATACTGAAAATTTAGATTAAGCCATCTATGTAACTCTTCCGAGGCAATGGATGCTCACTGGTAGTGGGGCTCTACTTAGGAGAATTGTAATGATAACCTTGTCGGGGCTATAGACGCTCGCTGGCAGCAAGGCTCTATTCGGTTGGCTATGAGGGAATATCCTCAACTATGTAGGCTAATGTCAGTCATTGGTTTGTTTAACTGATCTTCAAGATGAGGATAATTAATCATGTGCACACACTTGAACTAAAAATAAAAATTCATGCACCCTTATTGAATACTATAGGTCTCAAGTTGGCTAATAATTTGTAGGAAGGATAGTTGGAAGTTATGGATTTATTTCATTTAGTTTCCTTAATTCTTTGAATTTAATTGTTTTGTTTGGTTGCTAGTTGTTGTGATGTTCACAACATGCTCCACTTTACTCCTTAGCAAAATGAGGACCCCTGCTGTGGCTGTTGCTTTTGCTTTTGTGTGTGTTGTTTTGCTTGGTGGTAAAGGGAAAAAAAGGGGTTAAAATTGCAAACTTTGTTAAAAATAAAGAAAAAATGCATTTTTAGTACCAGGGCATGATATGGTTGGATTCCTTGTGAAAAATGAGCTAGGGTTGCTTTCTGCACCATCTTAAAATTTGCCATATTTTGCAAGCTATGATCATTTTGGTAAAATGTACATTTAGGTTTGTATATCACTTTGCATATATAGGGTCGTTTGTATATGCAAAGGGTTTTGTTTTTGTACTTAGTCGCGTGGGGTATCAGGGTGCATATGCATTATTTGTTTGCATGTTGGGTCGTTTATATATCGCTTTCATATACAAGGTCGATCATATGTCTTTTTCCTTGTATGCATTTTAATAAAAGCCTTTATGTATATATACAAGATGGATCCGAAGTAGCTCAATGTTGAAATAAATAAATTTTTGGGTTCTGTTGCATGTATCTCATGTTGTATATTTGGCAGGTCAAAATATACAAGGAAATATACATTGACAATATGCAATGGCAGACTTGAGGGGGTTATTAAACAGAGTTAAATGGTTGTACGTTTCGGCGTTTGTATGTTTCATACATACACATGATACATGCAAAGGTTATATACAAGGCATTGTTCACATACAAGCTAGATTTGAAACAAAGGTCCAAAATAGAAAATTCATTGTATATTGGAAAATACATAGAAACGAAACATACAAGGGGCGGACCTAAAATCACTATGAAATAACGAAAAGTCCTTGTATATTTCATGCCTTGTATATTTTTGCATGCATTTCGATATATACAATGACAGACATAAAAAGTTTTTTTTAATATGGTAAATTCATTGTATATCCATAGATTTGAAAAGAGGGTTTCGTAAATATACAAGGCACGATATACAACGCGGACTTAAAAGGTTTTTCAAACAATGTTAATTCATTGTATAAATTCTGACTTGTATATTTACATATACATTGTGATATACAAACAGCTTATACAATGCGGAATCAAAGAGAAAATCAAAACTAATTTAATGCTTGTATCAAACCCAAATGTATATTGGAGGATACGAGGGTTTTGTACATGCAACGAACCCAAAGTGATTGTTAAACAATGTTAAATCGTTGTATAGTTCTGGCTTGTATATTTCAACATACAAAGGCAATATGCAACAGTATATACAAGCCGGAACCCAAACAAGTCTAAAATACGATTAAATGCTTGTATCACATCCAAATTGAATATCTAGAAAATACATGCATTTATACATTGGGTGGAATTGAAAAGGTTATAAATTTGAGTTAAGTGCTTGTATTTTTTGCATTTGTATGTCGCAATATACAAACCAATATGCATTGCGATATGTAGGCCACGGAATTGAAAAGATTAAAATCCGATTGAACCAATGTATCACATCCACAATGTATATTTACATATACATTGCTCAGCATACAACGAAATATACATTGCGGAACTCATATGTAAATTAAAAGTGGTTAATTCGTTGTATCACGCCTGGCATGTATATCAATATACATGGATTTAAACAAAGAAAGGGAAGGAAGGCAGAAGCAATAGGTTTTTTGAAGCATTTTGAGGCCCGAATGCATTTTTTTGGTCAATGATGGTTGACCTAACTTTTCTAAGCACTGTACATGCATTTTTGGACATAATTTTCACAGATTTAGGGCCCAATTGATGGGTTCACATAGTCACGACTAGATTTGGTAGTTGTTTTTCTTCCTGTAGGTTTATTAAATGATGGTACTTATTGCTTATCCATTTTTGTAGGTTTGTAGTTGAAGAAGGGGCTGAAACTTGATGACAATGACATCACGGAGGAGGAAATCTGATTTCAAGAGAAGAGGAAGATAAGGATGAAGGGCAAGGAAGTCAAGGGTCTTCAATGATGAAGACAAAATGCAGCTGAAGACATTATCGCAGCAGACCACATAAGTTATTATTAAACTTCTAGGGTTTCCAGAAGGGCATATTTTGCCTAGATTTGATGTATGCTCAGAGATATTTTTGGGGAGACTTGTTCTCCAGCATTTATTGCTGTAACCAGAGGTTGTAACCAGGGTTTAAACTAAAGTTTTGAGTTGTGTTGAGGACAATCAAAGTCTATAGATTGTGCCTCTATACACTGTAAAACTTTACACAGGGGTTACATAGAGATTTGTAGTAGCGAGAATTTGTAAAAATAGCATTTAGTATAGTTTAGGAGTAGAAGAAAGAGGTCGCATGTGTCTACAATAAAGAATGCATGCAACATCTAGCTTCGTTACTATATCTATAAAGCTTGTAAGTTTTTTGTAGTTTGATCAATGAAGCTAAGAGTCATTCAGACATTGTAAATCTTATATGACTATTTGTTTCTAATACAATTGAATCTGGAATTCTGTATCTATCTTCTGAGTGTTTTCTTGCTCTTCATTGTGTTTGAATCATTTTTCTCTTAGAGCTTGCAATCTTAAGTGTATGTTGGTGAAAATGCTCTGAACTTATATTTAAGGTTTTTGTCTGTGGATTTGATCAATTTACTACAATACTTATAAAGTGCATAACAGAACAATTAGATCCTTTGGTAGAATGAATGAAGTTTAGATTAGATCTTCCTAACTTTTCCCAACCCATCTGAAAATACTTAGCTTAAAACGTAGAAATTTAAAGGAAATTGTGTCATATTTGAAAGAAGCATGCATAACTAAGTTGAAAGTAGACAGTTTTCATAATATTGAAGAGGAGAAAGCTACAATAATTCAAGAAATCCATCTAAAGCTTTGCAGCATAGTAACATTTTATGCAAAAGGAATGAACAACTTGTTGATATTTATGATCTTTTTGAATAGTTTGAGTCAAGTAAACCAACAAGAAACCCTAAACTATGTAAGGCCCCTTGAACATTACAGCTTCACATCAACTAACTAAATTTGCCCAACAGGTCAAGACCTAACCATATTAAACTTGGGATTAAGAATCTTAACCGATTCCTTCATATCTTTCAAGTCAGTTTTGGTTCTTTTTATGTGAATTTTAACTAATTGTTATGACTATCTCAAAACAATCATCAATAAGAAGCTATCAAAAGAGGTCATTATTGTAAGACATGAAATGAAATCAGGGGTTATGAATTTCACCCAAGAAATTGAAGAGAAGAGAAAAATTGAAGATAATCTAAAACAATCTCTTAAGGAGAAGTCAGAAGACTACTACAAAATGGATAGAATAATCATGCATCTGGAATCTGATCTTGAAAAAGCTATAGATAATGAAGAACAACTTGAGAATCAGATAGACACTCTTAAAAGGGATCTTCAAACCAGAAATGAATACAAAGAGAAATTCAAGAAAAGCTCTATTCAACTTGAAGTTCTTCTTGAAAGCCAAAAGAGGGTAGATGACAAACAAGGCTTGGGGTATGAGAAAGGTGAAAGCTCTGGATCTGGTTAGAAGAACTCTAGATCAGGAAATCCAAGGAATGGGCCTAGCAGACCTTTGGTAAGGCAACCAAATGCTCAAAGATATCCATCCTTCAGTGGATACTGTCACAATTGCAATAGCTTCGGTCATAAAACAAATTAGTACAAAAGAAGAATGAATCAGACTAACCCATCCTTCTCTAGATAGTGTTTTAACTACAAAAGGAATGGTCACAAATCTCATGAATGTAGAAATTTGCAAATAAACAATTCATTCAATGGTAGATGCTTTGCATGCAATAGAATGGGACATATGGCTAATCAATGTAGATCAAGTGGATACTAGTCAAATATGCAAAGAAATGTTGTTTGCTATAATTGCAATAGATCTTTTCATATTGCCAAATTCTGTAGAAGTAAGAATCAAGACAAAAGGGGTCCAGTGCATCATAATCAAAACCAAGACAAAGGAAAAGGAAAAGTGAATGTGGATGAAATTCAAAGGGAGATAAACAAGATTTGGATGAAGAGAAGTATAGAAAATGTTGGGGATGGATCCACACTAGAATCTGGTGCTAATATTCCTTCCAGAAACTAAATAGATGAGCTCTGGCTCAGGGCGAGTCACAAAAGAAAACAATTTTTCCTAGCCAGTCAATTGGTGCCTAAAATTGGCACATGGAAAGTTGCGGATTAAAAGGGCTCTAAGAGAAACATCTAAATAACCTTTGGTAAAGATATGAAAGATCCACAAGGAGTCTAAAAAGGTTAATCATCCAAGATTAATCCAGTTTGACAGTCATCCGGTAAAAGCAGGACTTTCACAGTTAGATCCAGTATAATTCAAATATTTGGATCTACGGTTAGATGGAATAATTGGAGAAAGGGAGATACATTGTAAGTTATCATTCTAGGTGTATCTCAGTGATCCAAAAAGATCTCTCTTAGAACAAGGAGAACAAGGCAACCAGAATGACTTAAGTTGTGCATTTATTGCAATATGGAATTAGGGTTTGTGCAAAAATAAAAGGGTTCTTTTGTTCATCATTTGCACATTTGCATTCAAGAAGAAGGAAGAAAGAGCTCTACAAAAAAATTGCTTCAACTCTCTCAAGGATCAACTGTAGAATTTGATTCAACCAGTGATCTTTTCAGCTCTTATCGTGAACCTTAGAAGCATAAAAGGTATTTGCCGCTCTTGAATATATCTCTCTGAATCCTTTGAAAGATGGCTACTCCCAATGTTGTTAAAATCACTAATAGACTATGCCCTAAGTTCAAGAAACATCCTTACAAATCTCTAGAAGTTGATCCCCTAGGCGCATTCTCTAGCATTCCGCATGGGGTTCTACATGTAGAAGATGTTAGGGTATACATTCACACCAACATTGAGGAATTTGGTGAATCCAAACTGATGGATATCTATCACAAGCAATTAGTAGATGAAACATTTGAACTTAAACCTCAATACAAGGCCATCAGGGATAAACATTATGGACAGTTCATCCATTTCCCCTATTTTACAGAAGATGAATGGGTCTGGTATGTTTTGAGCAGAATGCATGACAACCTCATGTGGTTGATGAGGCCATTTAAGATCACAAAAGATGCCATTAGGGCAGTAACCGGATTGCACTCATCCGGTGGGTTGCCTACTCTCAAGTTAGTCAAAAACCAAACATTAAGTGAGGCTACTGGATCAAAATTTGACAAGAGGGAAATGACAATAGAAGACATCATAGATCTAGCTATCAAATTTGTGTCTATGATAATTGGTTACAAAATCTATCACTCCAGCAGGGAGAATTCAGTATCCAGAACTGCTATATATACTGCATATGAAATGCTAAGGAAAAATTTTGACTATGATCTTTGTGAGCTTCTCCTGAACCAACTATTAGAGAATTTGTAGAAAATAAAGAAGGACAAAAAGAATTCATTTAAGTACAGTGGCTTGATACTATGTTTATTCTTCTACTATATGAATGAGCTACCCGGAACTAGTGGTTGGATATGGCAAAATGACAGACATGTTGCCATACAAATCAAAGATTATATGTATGGGCTTGGTGATACCAAGGCACAAAATACAGTGTTGTGGGTTTACTTCGAAAGCTTCCAAGGCATGATGCAAGCCAGAGAGAGAATCCCCCAATCTCTAGTTGAAAAATACAAGGATACAATGTGCTTCATAGTAGACACTGATCAATGCCTAATGGAAGCAGTGGAACCCAGAACAGTTTGGATTATGCCAATGGACTATGAGGTAGATGAGAAGATTCTGGAGCTACATGTTCAACATCTTCTAAGTCAACCAAAGGACCCTAAGGCAGAAAGGTTTGGAACCTTTCAAGAGTTGAGTGTAAAAGTTCATGTTGAACTGAGACAGCCTGAGATCAAGAGAAAAGTGAGAAGGGAAGTAGAAGAAGTTGCTAAGAGATATGGGATATCAAAGGAGGCAGTTGATGCCAACAGAGAGTAGGTAGAAAAGGTAGAGAAAGAAAGGAAAGAAGTAGAAAAAAGAAAGTGCTCCGATGCAAGCCCCCTCTCGGAATAGATCCTCAAAGAGCTCTGCACCTGCCACTACTATGAGCTCAAAAGCCTCAAAATCAGAAGCAAAGACATATGGAAAAGGAGAAAAGAGAACAAAGACAAAGGCCAAATGGTTATACACAAGCCACAAGGATGATGAAGAGATAGAGATAGATGAGGAGGTTAAGAAAATGAAGAAGAAAAAGAAAACATCTATGGAATTCTCTGCCGGCAAGAACAAAGAAGAAGAGGCAGAAGAATTTGTTGAAAGGCCTACTCTCTCCATTGATGATGTCATCAAATTAGTCACTATGGATAGAAACCTGCAACCAATGACTGAATTTTATGATGATTATAATGAAGCTGATCAGAAGATCTTGCAAGATGCTATAGTCAGGTATTTAAGTATCTATAAGATAGCATTCATTGAAATCATCTCCCTAATCCCCAAAAGTCTAGAAAAGGAACTTGAGATGAGGAAAAACAATGCCAAGGCAAAGGATATGGAGATCCGAGAATAGATAGCTATTCAGCTCTATCCTTCCATCACTCCAAAACAAATGAACATGATCTTCAAGGATTGCAAGGATGAGTTCTGGAGCAAAGCTAGAATGAACAAACTTATGCTCAGAGAGACTGATCAGGTGGCAAAAGAGACTGAATACATCCTCCGGAATGTATATAAAAAATTTAATCTTCCTATTATAGAGGATATAAGTGATGAACCTTCTGTCATGGATGTCAAAGGATCAAGTACATCAAAGGAAGATTCTACTAAGAAAATTGCAAGAGAGTCAAAGGAGATAGATGACGAGAAGACTAAGGACTTGGATTCCTCTATTCCAAAAGATGAAGTCCATGAAGAAGTAAACATCTCTCTTTTGGATCCACCAACAGACTCTAGAACTGAAGGAGAAAAAAGAAAAGAAGAGAAAATCAGTCAAGAAGAAGAGGTAAAGGGAAGAGAAGAAGAACAAATAGAGAAGATCTTTGTTGACACCTCTGAGGCTACAAGAGGAAAGAAGTCTGTAGCAAGAGACACTACAGAAGCAGTAAAGAATTTCTTAACCAAGGAAATAACGGAGATTGATGAATCAGAACTATTTCAAGGACCATTCAATTTCGATTCCCTCTCCCCAATTCAGACAATGAAGATAGCATCCTTTGCCTAAGCAAAGGCAAAAGAAAATCTTCTGAAGTCTCACATGGAAGATTGTGAGCTGATAGAGACTGCTTCTAGAATGTTGGAGAAGATCATGCCATCCTTTCAAAAGGATCCTTTGGCCTCTCCATCTGGTAATCTTAAATCTTTGATAAACTTTGTCAATACTTAGTTTGATTATTTAGAAAAGGCAACAGAAGAAAAGGTCTGGAAATAATTTTTGGGAAAGAGATTCTCTGAGGTGCAAGGACTTATAACAAAGGATAGGAGAAATTTGGATATTAAGATAAAGAGCTTAGAAAATGCTCTTAAAGATGGTGAAGATTTATACAAATTTTTTCTATCTTGGTCCACAGTGACAGCAGACATTGCCAAGAAGGTGGAAGAACAAGAGAGTAAACTATCAAGTTTATCTCAAAATTTTGATCCTCTCACCTCTTCCATAATAAATCAAGAGTGTCAAACTATTGCCACTACTAATGAAATAAAAAGGCTTGAAAAGGAGAAGAAGAATAGAGTAAGCAGGCTAAGTGAACTAAGAGGGATAATTATCCCTAAGTTAGAGGCAATGCATGAAAATCTAACTGATGCTCAGACTATAGCCCAGACCAGTGATCCAGCAGACTTAAAGAGGGCAGAAGCTTTTGCATTTTTGTTAAATGGCCACATATCAATTTTGGACAGGATGAAGTAGAGTTGGGTGACAGAAGTTGTACAATTGAAGAATACTTTTGCGGATATACTTAAGTTTATGTAAGTATAACTTGTATATATGTGGCTATGTATAGGCTACTTTTTGCAAATTTTGGTGTGCAAATTTCACACTTTGCCATTGATGTCAAAGGGGGAGTGAGGATTAGTGAAAAATGTGGGATCTAGCTAAGGGGGAGCTCCAGTAAGAATGTACTTAAGACAAAGCATCAACTAAAGTGGAGTCTATTATGACACTTAGTCATTTTTCACTAAGTGTTGCCATCAATGCCAAAGGGGGAGATTGTTGGCAAGAGACACTGTGTGGCTTCATGAGTGTTGTCTTTGATGGAAACAAAGTCCATTCCACACATCCGCAGCACATGGTATGTCTATACTGGAAGTTAGATTGAAGAGTGTTTTGGTCCAATGAACAAGAACAGAGCATGCAGCAAGGTCCAACAATCGGGTCAGAATCTCTCAGAGGATGTATCTCAGCAAAGTGTGGACATTGGGAAGTCAAGAGGAGTTCCATGACTACTACATTCCATAGATTGAGCTTCTGGTAATGAAAGAGTGAAAAGATTTGAGCACCTATGTGTTGGGTTTCTGTTTGGTAGAGTAGACTGAGGAAGAACTGACCGACAGAGCATTGGACCTTAATCTGGATGAGATATTGATGGTGATCAAGTTTATTAAGGGATCATTCATGGTTGTTCGACATGATTGATGACTTCTATAAGTATCTCTTTGATACGCATTACTTAGTAAGCAAGGATTCAGCCGACAAACTAGAGCTTGAGAAAATATTGAGTATTCCGGATGCCGACTAGAAAGATGTTGAAATCCTTGGTGTAGATATATATACTAGATGGATTTTGATGTAAAGATGAATGAAATGTATTGTGTTGTGTGAAGAAAAGTAGAGAGCAGTGCGGAAGTGGTAATACAGGTCCAGTATGTGACAGAAAAGTAGCACTAAAGCAGAGGAAGAATGAAGTGCAGTAGATCAGTATTTTGAGCCTAACTAGAACTAAACCTCAGCATATGTGGATGCTTCTCATCAGTTCAAGTACTTGGTTTCTTTCTATAAACTATTGTAGGCAGTGAGCCTCTTGTGAGTAGTGTGCTCGGGCAGTGAGCCCTAATTGGCATGTGCCATTTTGTTCTTTCTATTCTTCTAACAGAGAATACAATCTTGGGTTAGTCACCCCATGGTTTTTTCCCTTAACAGGGTTTTTCACGTCAAAATCATTGTGTTATGTGTATTGATTTTATTCTTCTTTCATGGTTATGCATGCTTATATGTTTTGATGCTGCTCTAGTTGTTAAAGAAGAACAGAAAGTTACATTAATTAAGATAACTGATTCACCCCCTCTCAGTTATCAATAGGAATGTCTTCATTTATCATGTCCAATTTCCTCTTCTCACAAAGTTCCCTCATAGCCACTACTTTCTTTGCATTCTTAGCTTCTATCTCTTTCTATGTTGGTTTAATTCTTGATCATTTCCTCAGCATGATGGAGAATTTGTCTATAGCATTATTGCACAATGTTATTGCAGCCATACAAAGCATTATGGCATAAATTTCACTTCAGTCATAGATGAAGATAAGGACAAAGGAGAGTAAGGATTGTATTTTAACTTGTTAATATGACAAGATAATAGTGGGATTGTATTTTTATTATGTTGTAAGGATTTATTCTTGTATAGTTTGACATCATGGTATGTTAAGGTCTGTTTATTACACATAATTATTAAAGAGCCCAAGTGTAGAAAATATACATGGCATCATGTGAGATTGTAGGTTGCTTTCTTAATTGGGAATGTGTCTATTTCAATTAATGTTGACCTTTGAGATATCTTTTATTATGCATAGCATAAACTAATTTCAAACATAGTCGATTCTATAAACACAAGATATGTATACATAGTCTTTTATTATGCATATTAGATACAAGTGATATAAACATGTATGATAAAGCATAATAAAGTAATTCAAATAGAATTAAGGAAAATGTAAAGAACATGCATGTAAAGACTTGACATACCTAAAAAATGGAGATTCGAATGGAGAGAATACCCAATTATGTAGTGTTTTTTTCTTCTTGCATCAAACTCCTCAACAATTTGAGTTTTTCACCACTTGCTTCATTTTCAATGTTAAATTGAATAACACATTAATATAATTAGTAACAACAATACTATTAACCAATCTATAATGTTAAATTCCTAAAATTGAATCACAATTAACATTGCAACACTACAAAAATTGAAACTTGAATAGATATATATCAAATTTGATGTGAAAACTATGTTATTTCCTCCTTCGCAAGTTGGAAAAGAATAAAAGGTGGTGGAAAGATCATCAAAAGGTGGTAGAATGTGTAAAATGTGCATGTGAACTTCCAAACAGTATGAAAACACTTATTTTTTATCAGGACACGCGCATAATCAGCATGAAAATAGAGCATGCGGTCCTGGATAATGGGGGTCCAGGCTTTTTTACTATTTCTATAGTAGGACAAAATGTGAGCATGTTAAAACATGCTCACATTTTGTATAATGCGCTCGCATTTTGTCCTACTATAGATTGATCCATAAATATTTTTGTCTATCTCACCTTCCATAGCACCTTTCTAATATCTCACCTCCAGTTCCATTAGCTCATGTTCTATTTCTCACCTCTCTATATCTCACTTATATCTCCCCCTCACCTCTCTACCTCTCCCCTCTTTGTCTCTCAGTCACTCCTTGTCTACCTCTCCATCCATCCTTAGCCATCTAGGTCTCATTTAATCCTAAACCCTAAACATTATCCCTATTCCTAAACCCTCAATGGGCTCGATACTATACCTTAAACCCTAATCCCTCAACCCTTGACCCTAATCCATCAACCCTCAACCCTAATCCCTCATCCCTAAACCCTAAATGCTATCCCTATTCCTAAACCCTTAACTACTTGATACTATACCTTAAACCCTAATCCCTCAACCCTTAACTCTAATCCCTCGAACCTCAACCCTATCCCTAAACCCTCAACTGTCAACATCAAATTCTAATCCCTCAACCCTTAACTCTAATCCCTCAACCCTAAACTCTATCCCTAAACCCTCAACACTATACCTTAAAGCCTAATCTGTCAACCCTAAACCCTAAACCCTATCCCTAAACCCTAATCCCTCAACCCTCAACCCTAATACCTCAACCATCAACACCAATCCCTCATCTCTAAACCCTAAACATTGTCCCTAATCCTAAACCCTCAACGAGCTTGATACCATACCTTAAACCCTAATCCCTTATCCCTAAACCCTCCAACCCTATCCCTAATCCTTATACCCTTGACACTCTACTTTAACCCTAATCACTCGACCCTCAACCCTCAACGTCAAACCCTATACTTTATACTTAAACCCTATACTTTATACTTAAACCCTAAAACCTATCCCTACACCCTCAATACTCGACACTATATCTTAAAACCTAATCCCTTAACCCTCATCCCTAAAGCCTCAACCCTAAATCCTTAAGCCTTCAACCTTTAACTCTATCCCTAATCTCTCTAACCTTAACACTCTACTTTAACCCTAATCCCTCGACCATCAACCTTATCCCTAAACCCTCAACCCTCAAACCTCAACATCAAACCCTAATCTCTAAACCCTTAACTCTAATCCCTCAACCCTAAACCCTATCCCTAAACCCTCAACACTATACCTTAAACCCTAATCTGTCAACCCTAAACCCTAATCCCTCAACCCTCAACCCTAATCCCTCATCCCTAAACCCTAAACGTTGTCCCTAATCCTAAACCCTCAACGGGCTTGATACTATACCTTAAACCCTAATCACTTATCCCTAAACCCTCAAAACCTATCCCTAATCCTTATACCCTCGAACCTCAACCCTCAACCCTCAATGTTAAAGCCTAAACTTTATACTTAAACCTTAAAACCTATCCCTACACCCTTGACACTCGACACTATATCTTAAACCCTAATCCCTTAACCCTCGTCCCTAAAGCCTCAACCCTAAATTCTTCAACCTTCAACCTTTAACCCTATCCCTAATCCCTCTACTGTCGACACTCTACTTTAACCATAATCCCTCAACCCTCAACCCTATCCCTAAACCCTCAACCCTCGAACCTCAACCCTCAACCCTCAACATCAAACCCTAATCCCTTAACCCTTAACTCTAATCCCTTGACCCTTAACCCTATCCTTAAACCCTCAATGTCAAACCCTAATCCCTCAACCCTTAACTCTAATCCCTCAACTCTAAACCCTCAACACTATACCTTAAACCCTAAACCCTAATCCCTCAACCCTTCACCCTAGTCCCTCAACCCTCAACACTAATCGCTCATTCTCAAACCCTAAACGCTATCCCTAATCCTAAACCCTCAACGGGCTCGATATTATATCTTAAACCCTAATCTCTTATCCCTAAACCCTCCAACCCTATCCCTAATCCTTATACCCTTGACACTCTACTTTAACCCTAATCCCTCGACCCTCAACCCTCAATGTCAAACCCTATACTTTATACTTAAACCCTAAAACCTATCCCTACACCCTCGACACTCATCACTATATCTTAAACCCTAATCCCTTAAACCTCATCCCTAAAGCCTCAACCCTAAATCCTTAAACCTTCAACATTCAAACCTATCCCTAATCCCTCTACCCTTGACACTCTACTTTGACCCTAATCCCTCGACCCTCAACCCTATCCCTAAATCCTCAACCCTCGAACCTCAACCCTCAACGTCAAATCCTAATCGCTCAACCCTTAACTCTAATCCCTCGACCCTCAACCCTATCCCTAAACCCTCAACCATAAAACCTCAACCCTCAACCCTCAACATCAAACCCTAATCCCTCAACCCTTAACTCTAATCCCTCAACCCTAAACCCTATCCCTAAACCCTCAACACTATACCTTAAACCCTAATCCCTCAACCCTAAACCCTAAACCCTATCCCTAAACCCTAATCCCTCAATCCTCAACCCTAATCCCTCAATCCTCAACCCTAATCTCTCATCCCTAAACCCTAAATGCTATACCTAATCCTAAACCCTCAACGGGCTCGATACTATACCTTAAACCCTAATCCCTTATCCCTAAACCCTCCAACCCTATCCCTAATCATTATACCTTGGATGCTTTACTTTAACCCTGATCCCTCGACCCTCAACCCTATCCCTAAACCCTTAACCCTCGAACCTCAACCCTCAACCCTCAACGTCAAACCCTATACTTTACACTTAAACCCTAAAACCTATCCCTACACCCTCGACACTCGACACTATATCTTAAACCCTAATCCCTTAACCCTCATCCCTAAAGCCTCAACCCAAAATCCTTAAACCTTCAACCTTCAACCCTATCCCTAATCCCTCTACCCTCAACACTCTACTTTATCCCTAATCCCTCGACCCTCAACCCTATCCATAAACCCTCAACCCTTGAACCTCAACCCTCAACCTTCAACGCTCAAAGTTAAACCCTAATCCCTCAACCCTTAACTCTAATCCCTTGACCCTAAACCCTATCCCTAAACCCTAAACCCTAAAACCTCAACCTCAACGTCAAACCCTAATCGCTCAACCCTTAACTCTATTCCCTCAACCCTAAACCCTATCCCTAAACCCTCAACACTATACCTTAAACCATAAACCCTCAACCCTAAACCCTAGACATTATCCCTAAACCCTAATCCCTCAACCCTCAACCCTAATCCCTAAACCCTCAACCCTAATCCCTCATCCCTAAACCCTAAATGCTATCCCTAATCCTAAACCCTCAATGAGCTTGATACTATACCTTAAACCCTAATCCCTTATTCCTAAACCCTCCAACCCTATCCCTAATCCTTATACCCTTGACACTCTACTTTAACCCTAATCCCTCAACCCTCAACCCTCAAACCTCAACCTTCAACCCTCAATGTCAAATGCTATACTCTATACTTAAACCCTAAAACCTATCCCTACACCCTCGACACTCAACACTATATCTTAAACCCTGATCCCTTAACCCTCATCTCTAAAGCCTCAACCCTGAATCATTAAACCTTCAACCTTCAACCCTATCCCTAATCCCTCTACCCTTGACACTCTACTTTAACCCTAATCCCTCGACCCTCAACCCTTGAACCTCAACCCTCAACCCTCAATGTCAAACCCGAATCCCTCAACTGTTATTTCAAATCCCTTGACCCTCAACCCTATCCCTAAACCCTCAACTCTAAAACCTCAACCTTCAACCCTCAATATCAAACTCTAATCCCTTAAACCTTAACTCTAATCCCTCAACCTAAACCCTATCCCTAAAGCCTCAACACTATACCTTAAACCCTAATCCCTCAAACCTAAACCCTAAACCTTATCCCTAAACCCTAATCCCTCAACCCTATACCCTCATCCCTAAACCCTAAATGGTATCCCTATTCCTAAACCCTCAATAGGCTCGATACTATACCTTAAACCCTAATCCCTTATTCTTAAACCCTCCAACCCTATCCCGAATCCTTATACCCTCGACACTCTACTTTAACTCTAATCCCTCGACCCTCAACCCTCGAACCTCAACCCTCAACATCAAACCCTAATCCCTCAACCCTTAAATCTAATCCATCGACCCTCAACCCTATCCCTAAACTCTCAACCCTAAAACCTCAACCCTTAACGTCAAACCCTAATCCCTTAACCCTTAACTCTAATCCCTCAACCCTAAACCCTATCCTAAAACCCTCAACACTATACCTTAAACCCTAATCCCTCAACCCTAAACTCTAATCTCTTAACCCTTAACCCTAATCCATCAACCCTCAACCCTAATCCCTCATCCCTAAACCTTAAATGCTATCCCTATTCCTAAACCCTCAACGGGATCGATACTTCCCTCAACCCTTAACCCTTAAAACTTGAACCTTAAAACCTATCCCTACACCCTCGACACTTGACACTCTATCTTAAACCCTAATCCCTTAACCCTCATCCCTAAAGCCTCAACCTTAAATCCTTAAATCTTCAACCTTCAACCCTATCCCTAATCCCTCTACCCTTGACACTCTACTTTAAACCTAATCCCTTCACCATCAACCCTATCCCTAAACCCTCAACCCTCAACCCTTAACTCTCAACATTAAACCCTAATATGTCAACCCTAAACCCTAATCTCTCAAACCTAAACCCTATCCCTAAAGCCTCAACACTATACCTTAAACCCTAATCCCTATCCCTCAACCCTTAACCCTTAAAACTTAAACCCTATCCCTACACCCTCAACACTCAATACTATATCTTAAGCCTTAACCCCTCATCCCTAAAGCCTCAACCCTCAATCCTTAAACCTTCAACCCTAAACCATATCCCTAATCTCTCTACCCTCGACACTCTTACCCTAACCCCTTGACCATCAACCCTATCCCTCAACCCTCAACTCTCAACATTAAACACTAATCCATCAACCCTATCCCTAAACCCTCAATCCTCAACCCTTAACTCTCAACATTAAACCCTAATCCGTCTGTTGGTGCCTGAATTCACTGTCAGTTAATTTAGCAATTTTCATGTAGGCACCATCCCGAAATATCCAAAAGGTTCTAAGTTTTGGCACCCCTTCAGTGTTTTTCAGCATCTGCATCTCATTTCTTGAGGAGAGGTCTTCGTCTTTTCTCCATCGGCATGCGTTCATTTTTGTGTCTTTGACATTTTGGTTTGAACTTGAACCCTTTTTCTCTAAGTTCAATGGTTTAGCAGTTCAAGGTTCATTTTTCTTCTAACGGGTCACATTATGCATTTGCCTTGCGCAAATATTGCATCATCGAACCTCCCGCTTGACCCTTTTTGTTTTGGTTCAAGGTTCAATGGTTCGAAGCTTTTTTGCCTATGGAGTATTATTTTTGATGTTTGAACCATCGCGTTGAACCCTAGTGTTGAACCCTTTTGGTTTGGGGTTCAACGGTTCGAGGCTTTGTGTTTGTGTTCGGCGAATGTTCTTTTTGAAGTGCTCTGTTTGGCATTGAACTTCTCGGTTGAACCATCAGGTTGAACCAGTTCATGGTTCAACAGTTCAACAGTTTAGCGCTTTACATTTTTGGTCTTATCGGAGTGATCGGCCTCATCGGTGAAAGATTTCTTGAGTGCTCCGATTGTTTTGGTCTGGCCGATGGATGTCCATTGGCGTGTGTTTGGCTGTCGGTGAAGCAAATTTGTGGCCCACTGATGTAAGGAGTTTGGCTGATGGAGGAGCAGTGTGTGGCTAGCGAAGATGTCGTCGGCGTGACCTTTGAGATCGGCAGGAAGCTTTTTGGATGCTCCGATGGTGTGTGTTACACCGACGGAAGGGGAAGAGCCAGGGTCTATCAGCATGGGTTGTATTGTCGGGTGAACGGTGAAATGGTTGGCTGATAGACTAATCCCTGGCCGATGAAGGGAAGTGTTGTGTATGGTCTTCGGCATGACTTTTGTTGTCGGCGAGCGTTGCTTTTGGGTTGGCTGATGGTTTTTGTCTTGGGGACGGGTGTTTTTTGCTTGGCCATCGGTGAGACTTGTTTTATCAACCTAGTCGATGGAAGTTGGCCCGATGGTCTATCTCTGGCTGATGATGGGAAATATCGAGTTTGCGATGGCGTCAGCGAGACTATTGAGGTCGGCCAGAGGATTTTTGGATGCTCTGATGGACGGAGTCACGCGACAGAGGTTGTGTTTTGTTTGCCATCGGAGAGACCTGATAGATCAGTGAGAGTTTTTTGGGGCAAGCCGATGGCTTAGGTTTGGGCGAGGGCTCATGTGTCGAGCGCGGCAAAAGCGCTCGACACTTAGTATGTTTGTGGCCATGTTTATAAAACGTTGAAGTGGTCTTCTCACTATGCATGTGGGATTAATCTCCCTACATTATTTTGAACCTGCGAGGAAGCACTTCTTGGTGGGAAGCTCCATTTTGAACAGTGCGACGGTTTCCAAGTAGGCTGTGGGTGGTTGAGCCATCAATGGCGATTGTAGCAGGGGTGTGGGTGATAGTACAAGTGATTAAACTACTTGATTTTTAGCATGAAGACTTCCAGATGGTGGCACAGGGCTCGAGGCCACCCTTGTCAACTCTCCTGCCTATTGCATTGAAAACTTATGGGCGCCATCTCTCATGGGCTGTATCTGGCAATTTTTTGTAAAAATCATGTAATTATATGCTGTGGGTACACTTTCTAGCCGATATAGGCAGACTATGTTACCATTATTTTGGTTGTTGAAAACTGGACATTTTGGCTCTGTAATAAGATACAACTGGTTTTGGTTGCTCTGTGCAACAAAACTTGTGAGTTTATGTATCTCCTGTTGTACGTTTGTGCATGAATCCACTGATTTCATGGTCAATTTTATATGAATAATGCTATGTTTGCATGTGTTATGTTGATTCTATCTCCAGTTTTGCATGTATCTTTCTTCTGAGTCCAGGCATTCAAGGAATGTCTGAGATTCTAGAACATAGAATTCCTGTGTTGAATGTTTAATCTTTTAACTTCTGCTCAAGGGGTAGATTAAACTATTTTCAGATTGAATATTGGGAAGGGTATACTGCAATAGGGATGCCATAAGTATAGACAGCTTAGCACTCTGTATTGGGAGATATCTGTAAGGCAGATATCATGTATATCCCCTTTAAATCTAGTTTTAGTTGTTCATGCTGATCATTCACAGGTGTATGTCTACCAACTCCAAGCCCTGGATAGGCACCAATCTAGCTCTGTGTTGAGGTTATATACCATGTCCAGCTTTGCATCCAAAAATCAAATCAAACCATTTCATCCTTCCACCTGTTAGTTGTAGGAGTAGGATTAGGATCCCTGCATGCTCTCATACCCAACCAGACATCATGTCCAAGAATGTTGCCAACCTTGTGATTTGTTACACAAATCTTGGTCCATACATGAGAGTATTCTGCATGTTGCTGTCAAGTTAAATCCTTCTGTCATTAAGCTAGTCAAGATTATACTTTTATCAAATAGGGACACCCCCCTTGGTGCAGTAGAACCAGAAGTGAAGGGGAGGACCTCACGCAACCTCCTATATTCAGTTGGTTGAATCTGCCTATGCATTAGAAGTGGCAAACCCTAATGCTGATTCAGAAGAAAAACCAACAAAAATGGCGACTCTGCTGGGGATGGTGATTTGAAAATTGTTATTTTTGTCCCCCCTGGTGAAATATCTGTGTGCCCATCCGAGTCACCAACAAAAATGGCGACTCTGCTGGGGAGTCTTTCATGTGAATGATGATGCTCTGCTGGTGGTATGAACTCAAAAAAATATGTGTTGAGCTTTCAGCTGCTGTAAATTTTGTCCTCTCTGGAGAGGTGGCGACTCTGCAAAAGATCTAAATGCACATGAAAAGTTGATGTGTGTTGTGACAAAAATGTGTTGTTCAGACTTCAGCATCTGTATGAGAAAAGGTACCTTGTTCCTTCCCCTTTATATTTGTTGTTTTACTACATAAGTTAGATGCTAGGGGAAACCTTAGGTCTTAGGCAGACAAAGGATGTCTAAGAGTAAGATTTTTATGAATCCAAGTATGAATTATCCCATACTCAGCAGTGAAATGTTGGATAAAAGAATAGAAGAGATAAGAAATAGGTTGATATTCTTAGAGGCTAAGCAGGCCCAATTAAAAAACAATAACCCTGTTGTGTCTACTAGTCAGAAAGCTAAACCTCCTACCACCCCTTTTGATCCTTTGTATGACCAATTAGATTTGTCATGGGTTGACTATAAAGTAGAAACTATGCCTGCTAGGATATACTGTCAGATGCCCAGATTTAGTGGTCACAGTGTATGTGATGGGAATGCACATATCCAAAATTTTCATGAGTTCATGGGAAAGCATTCATTCAGAGATGAGGATATGTGGATGAGGTTTTTTGTTAGGTCCTTTGATGCAAAAGCAAAAGACTGGTATTTGAGCTTTTCAAAAGGATCCTTTGCCTGTTGAGATGAGCTTGCTGACTGTTTCAAGGAAGAATTTGCAAAAGAACCAGCTGATCTTGTTGCAGAATTAATGAGAATCAGAAAACAAGATGAAGAGCCATGTGTTGATTTTAGTCATAGGTTTGCAGTAGCCTTTTCACAGATCCCAGAAGTCTTCAGACCTGATATTTCAACTTGTGTAGGCATATTCTTTGAGGCTTTTGAGGAGGGCTCTAGTGCATTACTGAGGGATTTCAAGGTGACAAGTATGCAGATGGCATACAAGTTCGTAGAAAATATAGAAAAAATCAGAAATGAGCACAAGTTGAAACCCCTGTCCATAGGCTTTGGTGTGAAAAATAGTTATGAAGCTGCAAATGACCAAATAATTAAAGCATCATGTACAGATAAAAATGAAAATGAAAGCATAGAGGTTGAACTGTTGTATCTAAACATAATGCTAACAATATAGCTCAACTGGATTGTTCACCAGTTGAGGATGCCAATGAAGGAACTAATGAAGACTCCCATTGCAATGATGAGGCAGCTGGCCATGAAAACCACAATGAGGTTGTGGACAGTAATGAGCAACTTTTGGAATGGACCTATGGAGACAATTGTGAGTATTGTACTCAAGACAGAGAAGGTATAAGCAAACAGAAAAACAGTCCCATGTGTGACCCATTGCCTACCTTTCAAACACATGGAGATCATGAAGAGCAGTCAGAAATTGAAATAAGTGCTAGTGCAGAGCATGATTATTTTTCATTCGATGGCTATTTTGCTTATGACACACAGGCTGATACTCCTCCACAGAGTGAATCCATTGGTGATGAAGATGCGTGCTCTGCTGCCCATGAACCAATGGCATACTACGATGAAACTGATGCACCTGGGTCACCCATTTATGACACATGTGATGATGACGATTTGTCTGAGTATGGTGAGGATCTAGACATTGTTTTTGACTTGGATTCTGTTTCTCATCCTGATGAAAGAGGAAACAACATACATCAGGTAAGAGATTGTAAAGATGTGCCAGATTGTAAAAAGATGCCAGAGCCTGATCTTTTCCAGTTTGGTGCTACTATTGGTTGTGTGCATGATGTGCACAATTGTGAATTTGAAAGCTTTTCTTTTGAGAGGCTAGCGTATAAAGAGAGCCCTATTTTTCCTAGTTGTGTGGTGGACTTCGAGTGCTTTCAATTTTCAGTCCAGCTAGGAGATCATTTTGCAATGCATAGTGATGATAACCTATGTTCTATGCCATTTGAGTATGCATTGCTTGATACATTCTGCATCCATTTGTTGCTTGATGCTGAGGGTTGTTTGCATAAGGGTGATAGTGAAAAACTGAATCAGAAGGTTGAACATGCAAATGACCAAGGTAGCTTATGGTCAGATCATGGTAGCACTCTCAGGCTTGACCCAGTGTATGCAGATGAGAACAAGGTGTTTGACAAGGGGAAATATTGGTTTTCCTTTTCTTGGTGGCCTTAGGCCATCAAGTTTGATTGGTGATGCAGATCATGGTAACTTCATGACTCTATGCCCAATGGATAAGGCATTGGTCTGCATCCCAGAGATCTAGGGTTCTCGCTGCAGTCTGGCACCTGCACATCCCCAATCAGAGCCACTGTTGGTGCCTGAATTCACTGTCAGTTAATTTAGCAATTTTCATGCAGGCACCATCCAGAAATATCCAAAAGGTTCTAAGTTTTGGCACCCCTTCAGTGTTTTTCAGCATCTACATCTCATTTCTTGAGGAGGGGTCTTCGTCTTTTCTCCATCGGCATGCATTTATTTTTGTGTCTTTGACATTTTGGTTTGAACTTGAACCCTTTTTCTCTAAGTTCAATGGTTCAGCGGATCAAGGTTCATTTTTCTTCTAACAGGTCGCATTATGCATTTGCCTTGCGCAAATATTGCATCGTTGAACCTCCCGCTTGAACCTTTTTATTTTGGTTCAAGGTTCAATGGTTTGAAGCTTTTTTGCCTATGGAGTATTATTTTTGAAGTTTGAACCATCACGTTGAACCCTAGTGTTGAACCCTTTTGGTTCGGGGTTCAACGGTTCGAGGCTTTGTGTTTGTGTTCGGTGAATGTTCTTTTTGAAGTGCTCTGTTTGGCATTGAACTTCTCGGTTGAACCAGTTCGTGGTTCAACGGTTCAACAGTTCAGCGCTTTACATTTTTGGTCTTATCAAAGTGATCGGCCTCATCGGCGAAAGATTTCTTGAGTGCTCTAATTGTTTTGGTCTGGCCGATGGATGTCCATCGGCATGTGTTTGGCTGTCGGTGAAGCAAATTTGTGGCCCGCTGATGTAAGGAGTTTGGCCGATGGAGGAGCAGTGTGGCTAGCGAAGATGTCGTTGGCGTGACCTTTGAGATCGGCAGGAAGCTTTCTGGATGCTCCGATGGTGTGTGTTACACCGACGGAAGGGGAAGAGCCAGGGTCTATCGACATGGGTTGTATTATCAGGTGAACGGTGAAATGGTTGGCCGATAGACTAATCTTTGGCTGATGAAGGGAAGTGTTGTGTATGGTCTTCGGTGTGACTTTTGTTGTCAGCGAGCATTGCTTTTGGGTTGGCCGATGGTTTTTGTCTTGGCGACGGGTGTTTTTTGCTTGGCCATCGGTGAGACTTGTTTTATCGGCCTAGTCGATGGAAGTTGGCCCGATGGTCTATCTCTGGCTGATGATGGGAAATATGGAGTTTGTGATGGCATCGGTGAGACTATTGAGGTCAGCCAGAGGATTTTTAGATGCTCCGATGGAGGGAGTCACGGCGATGGAGGTTGTGTTTTGTTTGCCATCGGAGAGACTTGATAGATCGGCAAGAGTTTTTTGGGGCAAGCCGATGGCTTAGCTTTGGACGAGTGCTTGTGTGTTGAGCGTGGCAAAAGCGCTCGATACTTAGTATGTTTGTGGCCATGTTTATAAAATGTTGAAGTGGTCTTCTCACTATGCATGTGGGATTAATCTCCCTACATTATTTTGAACCTGCGAGGAAGCGTTTCTTGGCGGGAAGCTCCATTTTGAACAGTGCGACGGTTTCCAAGTAGGCCGTGGGTGGTTGAGCCATCAATGGCGATTGTAGCAGGGGTGTGGGCGACAGTACAAGTGATTAAACTGCCTGATTTTTAGCATGAAGACTTCCAGATGGTGGCACAGGGATCGAGGCCACCCCTGTCAACTCTCCTGCCTACTGCATTGATAACTTATGGGCGCCATCTCTCATGGGCTGTATCTAGCGGTTTTTTGTAAAAATCATGTAATTAATTGCTGTGGGTACACTTTCTGGCCGATATAGGCAGACTGTGTTACCATTGTTTTGGTTGTTGAAAACTGGACATTTTGGCTTTGTAATAAGATACAACTGGTTTTGGTTGCTCTGTGCAGCAAAACTTGTGAGTTTATGTATCTCCTGTTGTACGTTTGTGCATGAATCCACTGATTTCATGGTCAATTTTATATGAATAATGCTATGTTTACATGTGTTATGCTGATTCTGTCTCTAGTTTTACATGTATCTTTCTTCTAAGTCCAGGCATTCAAGGAATGTCTGAGATTCTAGAACATAGAATTCCTGTGTTGAATGTTTAATCTTTTAACTTTTGCTCAAAGGGTAGATTAAACTATTTTCAGATTGAATATTGGGAAGGGTATACTGCAATAGGGATGCCATAAGTATAGACAGCTTTACACTCTGTATTGGGAGATATCTGTAAGGCAGATATCATGTATATCCCCCTAAAATCCAGTTTTAGTTGTTCATGCTGATCATTCACAGGTGTATGTCTACCGACTCCAAGCCCTGGATAGGCACCAATCTAGCTCTGTGTTGAGGTTATATACCATGTCCAGCTTTGCATCCAAAAATCAAATCAAACCATTTCATCCTTCCACCTGTTAGTTGTAGGAGTAGGATTAGGATCCCTGCATGCTCTCATACCCAACCAGACATCATGTCCAAGAATGTTGCCAACCTTGTGATTTGTTACACAAATCTTGGTCCATACATGAGAGTATTCTGCCTATTGCTGTCAAGTTAAATCCTTCTGTCATTGAGCTAGTCAATGTTATACTTTTATTAAATAGGGACACCCCCCTTGGTGCGGTAGAACCAGAAGTGAAGAGGAGGAGCTCATGCAACCTCCTGTATTCAGTTGGCTAAATTTGCCTGTGCATTAGAAGTGGCAAACCCTAATGCTGATTTAGAAGAAAAACCAACACCGTCAACTCTAAACCCTAATCTCTCAAACCTAAACCCTATCCCTAAATCCTCAACACTATACCTTAAACCCTAATCCCTATCCCTCAACCCTTAACCCTTAAAACTTAAACCCTATCCCTACACCCTCAACACTCGATACTATATCTTAAGCCTTAAACCCTCATCCCTAAAGCCTCAACCCTCAATCCTTAAACCTTCAACCCTTAACCATATCCCTAATCCCTCTACCCTCGACACTCTTACCCTAACCCCTTGACCATCAACCCCTATCCCTAGACCCTCAACCCTCAACACTATACCTTAAACCCTAATCCCTATCCCTACACCCTCAACACTCGACACTATATCTTAAGCCTTAAACCTTCACCCCTAAAGCCTCAACCCTCAATCCTTAAACCTTCAACCCTAAACCCTATCCCTAATCCCTCTACCCTCGACACTCTAACCCTAACCCCTTGACCATCAACCCTATCCCTTAACCCTCAACCCTCAACTCTCAACATTAAACCCTAATCCATCAACCCTAAACGGTAATCCCTCAAACCTAAACCCTATCCCTAAACCCTCAACCCTCAACACTATACCTTAAACCCTAATCCCTATCCCTCAACCCTTAACCCTTAAAACATAAACCCTATGCCTACACCCTCAACACTCGACACTATATCTTAAGCCTTAAACCCTCATCCCTAAGCCTCAACCCTCAATCCTTAAACCTTCAACCCTAAACCCTATCCCTAATCCCTCTACCCTCAACAATCTAACCCTAACCCCTTGACCATCAACCCTATCGGGTCAATGCAAGAAGTTGGGTCCACTTTTTCGCCAAAAAGTGGCAGTGTTTTCCCTGATTTTTAGAATTTTTCACATTTGACCTAAACATTTGAGGCACTTAAATATCGAATCTTAAAAAATGTTATTAATATTAAATGTGGTACCCGGAGTCTAGTTTCCAAATATATAATTTATTTTAATACCTAGATGATACAAATTAATTTTCAATAGGTATTTCTAAAAACCACTGTTTAAAAGTCACTTTTTTTACCATACCATGCACGTGTACGACCAACATAATTTGACCTAAATAAAAGTATTTTTCTGAACCCTTTTGGGAAAGATGTGTAGTACAGTGAAGTTTTATGAGGATATTTTTTTATAATTCTTTTCCAAATAATATTTTTTTATTAATTTTTTATTCGCCCTAATTGTTGTTTTCAAAAACCCTCAAGTTTAGCGATATAGGTAAACTCAGTATTTTCTCTAGTTTTGTACTTAGAAAAAAACTTGCAAGTCCAAGGCAAAGGGTTGGCTTACCATGCCTTTCCCAAGTCTAAGCTTTTAGGAACGAGTACCCATTCCTTTTGTATGGGAAAAAAAGCGCACGTGATTTTTTTTCAAATTCAAATATCTTTATAGAAACCGGTACCCATTTAGGCTCGGGTACCCATTTCTGTTAGGATGTTTTTTTTGCCTACGACTTCCCCTCTATGTGGACCCAACTTCTTGCACTTACCCTATCCCTAAACCCTTAACCCTCAATCCTCAACCCCCAACCCTCAACCCTCAACCCTCAACTCTCAACATTAAACGCTAACCTGTCAACCCTAAACCCTAATCCCTCAACCCTAAACCCAATCCTTAAACCCTCAACCCTCAACACTATACCTTAAACCCTAATCCATCAACCCTAAAACCTAATCCCTCAACCCTCAACCCTAAACCCTATCACTAAACCTTCAACCCTTGACACTATACCTTAAACCCTAATCCCTCAACCCTCAACCCTAATCCCTCATCCCTAAACCCTAAACGCTATCCCTATTCCTAAACCCTTAACCCTCAACACTATACCTTAAACCCTAATCCCTTATCCCTAAACCCTAAACCCTATCCCTCAACCCTTAACCCTTAAAACTTAAACTCTAAAACCTATCCCTAAACCCTCAATGCTCAACACTATATCTTAAACCCCAATCCCTTAACCCTCAGCCCTAAAGCCTCAACCCTCAATCGTTAAACCTTCAACCCTAAACCTTATCCCTAATCCCTCTACCCTCAACACTCTAATTTAACCCTAATCCCTTGACCATCAACTCTATCCCTAAACCCTCAACCCTCAACATTAAACCCTAATCTGTCAACCCTAAACCCTAATCCCTCAACTCTAAACCCTATTCCTAAACCCTCAACCCTCAATACTATTCCTTAACCCCTAATCCATCAACCCTAAACCCTAATCCCTCAACCCTCAACACTATTCCTTAAACCCTAATCCCTCAACCCTAAACCCTAAACCCTATCCTTTAACACTCAACCCTCAGCAAGTTATACCTTAAACCTTAATCCCTCAACCCTCACCCCTCAATCCTAATCCCTCATCCCTAAACCCTAAATGATGTCCCTATTCCTAAACCCTCAACCCAAGACACTATACCTTAAACTCTAATCCCTTGCCCCTAAACCTTAAACCCTATCCCTCAACCCTATACCCTCAACAATATACTTAAGCCCTAATCCCTCAATCATCAACCCTATACCTTAAACCCTGAAGCCTACACCCTCAAACCCTCATCCGTAGACCATATAACCTCACCCTTATATCATAAACCTCGAATATTGTGCCTCAACCCTATACTTAAATTAAACCTAAACCATACGTGCTCTCAACCCAAGTCACCCTATGCCTTATATACCCTCAATCCATATCGTAAATCCTAAACCCAATATTCTGAACCCTAATCCCCACGTCTTACACACTTAATCTTATACACTCAACAATCTGAATATTACCCCTCAACTATAACCCTCAACCCTCTAATCTCTAACCTCTACCCTCTACCTATTACTTAAGCCCTAATCCATCAACCCTCAATCCTCAAAACTATACAGGCTCAGGTCCTTATATACACTAAACCCAAAACACTTACATACATACATACATACATACATACATACATGCATACATACAAACATGCATACATGTACATACATACAAGCATGCATACATGTACATACATACAATCATGCATACATGTACATGCATGCATACCTACAAGCATAGATATAAACATCCATGAAACATACTTATGAAACTTGAACATAACTCATGCAAAGGAAGACATAACACGAACACGTTATAATGCACTCGCGTTATGTCGAACTGGGAAAACACTGACAAACATGCAAAAAGGAAAAAAGCACAACATAATGCGAGTGTGTTATAATGCACTCGTGTTATAGTGTGCTTTTGGAATCCCAAGCCTTAGGCCTGGGATTTGCTTTGGATTTCCAGCCCAAGGGCTTGGAGTGCCTTTTCAACATCCACATACGTGTTTTTGCAAATTCTACAAGATTTCACATAATTTTGTTCGTGCTAACCCTCATATTTGCACATGTTTCAAGATAGAACAAATCGAACACCTGGGTAATGTTAGGCTTTATCTTGGCTATTTAAAAATGTAATTTTTTTCACATTTTGACAATGTTAAGCCTTTCATCTTTAATTTATTTTGTTTGTGTCCAATTTTGGGCAAAAAACCACTATTTGGTCTTTTTTTCATTGTAAATTAACCATTGATTTAATTTTTTTTCAAAATACATATTTAGAAACTAGACTCCATTCTACACATATTAAAAAAATGATTTTCAATAAGTTTTCAAAATTTATAGGGGTAGCATGGCCAAAATTCTAATTTTTAGAATGTGTCCACTTTAAAAATTAGTAAAAAATCAAATATTCATCAAAAAATTATCAGAAAAATAGGGCATAAACTACATGTTGTTTCCTAATTTCTCACTGAAGTGATTTGAAAATACCAAAAAAAAGTTAACCTTTTGAGGGAGCCACAAAACATGCTATGTTATGTGTTTTTGACAGAAACAACACTAATTTATGTGGCTCCATCTTTTGAACCCCTTAATCTCTACCATTTTCAAAAAAAATTAGGAGTTTACAAGTAGACTCGAAACACTATGCATATTGTTTTGGTTGCATCTCCAAATTTTGAGTGTAACTATGCTCAATTTCTCATCCAAGGCTAGTATTTCCTAATTTCAGAAAAAAAAAAGTGGCCACTTAAGACCCGTTTTTGGCCCCTCATCTTCTTGCACTTACCCACAACACAAGGATTTTCAAAGGACTGGAAGCTTCTACAGATGAAGTCAAGAAAAAGGTAGAGGCACGCGAGCACAGAATTCCTCCCATCTCTCAAAACCCTTTACTAAATGGAATGAGCAGACCATGAGGCAATAGAATAGGCTGAAACTTCATTCCTCTCTCTCGAACAATGAATTTGTGATCATGAAGAGGAGAAGAGAGATGGTTAAATGGGATCTACAACCTTTAGGCCACCTAAAGCTTAACTTTGATGGTGCCTCAAAAGGCAATCCTAGCTTATCCAGTGTAGGATGCATAATCAGAAATGATAAGGGGGATTTTGTCTAGGCCATCTCCAAGAAGCTCCCAGAGGACACCAATAATGAGGTTGAGTTTCAAGCTTTTCTAGCAAGTCTAAGCTTGTGCAAAGAGAAAGGGTGTGGGGATTTAGAGGTAGAAGGAGACTCCTTAATCTACATTAATTCTCTAAAGACCAAGAAGGTGTTGAACTGGAGACTTCTAAACATAGCTAGGCTTATTTGGGATCTAATGGATGAACTGTAGATAATCTCTATCAAGCACTGCTTTAGAGAAGATAACCAATGGGTAGACCTTCTAGCCAATAAATCTTGTTTGCAACAGGAAGAAGAAATAATCTCAAATAATCCCATGAGTTAGGAGGGGACTTCTTCCTAATGTTCTCCTCTTTCTTTTATTTTATTTGTTGTCATACTAGTAGCAAGCTCATTAATAAAAAAAAAAAAATCATATTAATGTTTAATTTTTATTTATTGTACATATTATTATAAATAAAATTCTTATTTTAAATATCAATAGAATAATATAATTAATAATATATTAACATTATAACAAGGGCGGAAAGTATCAAATGGAATGAAGGAGCTAGCAATCCTAATAGATTAACTTGCTTAATTAAATTCTTGACAAGAATTTGGGTATAAACAAATAATATTTTTTAATGTTATAATATTTTTTTTTCTTTTAAGTCTATGCAAATATTACAACAAAATTGTAATATTTATATTAATATAATATTCATATTATTATGTGATTTTTTTTTTATTTCGTAAGGTTAATTTGTATATGAAAGGATGAAAACAAATTCAACAAGCAAGCCCTTGAATCAAGGGGAGAAGAAACAACCCAAAAGGATGACAACATATGAACCAAAATAAGGATAAGTAGAGTCTAAACTAAGAAAAAAACTACCCAACAGAGAGGATGAAAGGATAGTCCCCAAGAGATCCCCACAATAGAGAGAAAAGACTAAGGATAGAAAGCCGATAAATAAACTAAAATTTGTCATTTTTCCATGAAAGGAGAGCCTCCATAGTCCACTGAGAATCACCCCCCACCACTTCCTTTCCTTCAATACAAATATTTTTAGCCTCAGATTTCCTTCCTTTCTTTCACTTGGAATCACCACAATCTGGTTTTAATTTTCTAGGCTCATTCTGAGAGATCCCAAGCTTTAGAGAAGAAGTCACCACAAAGTCATCAAAAAAATAGGAGAAGGATCATCTAGATCCTCCATAAAAGGGTAAGAACCATCTGACTCAAAATCCTCCTCAATAACCTCCACTGGGACAATATCCTTATTAAGGGCTGGAAGCTCATCATTCCTTGAAGGTTGTACTGGAGAAGGATCCATAGACTCATTCCTTGAGGCAGAGTGAGGAACAAAAAACTTGCCATGATTATGCTAGACGAAATCTACATCTAGTGTTCTAGGTTTTTCCTTCCACTTCTTAAGACTGAACCATCTAGCTTTAGGAGGCCTTGGTGCAATGCAAGTCCCAATCTTGTGCCCCAACTTATTGCAACGGAAGCATCTAAAAGGGAGTCCTTCAAAATTTAAAAATTGCTTCTAGGATCCTTGAAAAGACTGTATCTAAATTGAGCCAAGAAGGGGTTTAGAGATATCCACATAAGCACAAACCCTAGAGTATCTACACGAAGCCTCCACCTTCTCATCAATCTTAACAAAGGATCCCACCTAATTGATCATTTGACCTAAGAGATCTGGATTCCTCAACACCAAAGGGAGGTTGTATAACCTAATCTAGATTGGGATCTTCAAAATGATAGTCGTGGCAGGGTCGAAGAAGGGAGCCCAAGCGGTGGGGAAAAAACCAGAATTCTTAAAAAACCAAGGGCCATTCTGAGATACGAAATAGCAATCATCCGCAAAAGAAAAGGTAACCAGAAAAAAATCAAAATCCAAGTAGTGTACCAAAGGGGATATCAAATTGCTTCATACAGATAAAACCCAAGCTTGGAAGTCTTCAAGGGAAAGCCACTTCCGCAGGAGTCTGAGAATCAGAGAGCAGCTTCCAACATTTGCTGATATAGAGTTTATGCTTTAATCATAAATATGGAAAACCGATGGATCTTCCTTGAAAGCAACCTACGCATCACCAATGGAAACACCTAAAATCTTGTGAAAAGGAGGCTCCTCCAAACCAAAAGCTTGGGGATCGGGTGGCTTGGGAGGAGGAGGAATAGGGTTTGAATTTTGAATCTACTCTATACAGAAAGCACTACATTTGTGATAAGGGTTTACACTATTCTTGCAAGCCCCTAAGGATTTTAGTTCGGAAGACCTAGCCTTGAGTACAGGCTCATAAGGAGAGCCCAACGACTTGTTTGATAGATGTGTTGCATTAATGGGAGGATCCTTCAGACCTTCATCCCTGCAAGATCCAAAATGTAGCAGATACCTACTCTACCCCTCACCACTTGCCTTAGACTGGGAGAGAACACGTCTGCAACCACCCCTACTACCTCCTTTCCTACCTTTTTTGCCTGTATTTGAATTATCAAAATTTCTGTAGCCCTTTTCTCCTTCATCTTCACCTTCGCATATTGTCGTCATGTATCTCCCTACTCTTCTTATTTTTAATCACAAATTTGTCAAAGATAATGTGATTATTTAATTTTGGTTCATTGTATATATTATTTATAAATTTGATATTTTATATATTAATGAAATAATATAATTAATTATATATTAATAATAAAATGTATATTAAATTATAAAATTATCATTATTTAAGGTATTTATATTTATGATATATTATAGTAAAATGAAATATTAATATATATTTGTGTATAAATATTAATTATACTAATATATATATTAATATATTATATTGTTAGAGAGAATCCCTAACTTCTTCATTGCCATGCCAACCAAATTCCCTTTTTCATTCTGAATTATACATCA
The DNA here is from genome assembly GCA_027924645.1 of Cunninghamia lanceolata. Classification (NCBI taxonomy): domain Eukaryota; kingdom Viridiplantae; phylum Streptophyta; class Pinopsida; order Cupressales; family Cupressaceae; genus Cunninghamia; species Cunninghamia lanceolata. The sequence goes on along the minus strand of BSBN01000877.1, from coordinate 3,300,149 downwards.
TGTTGAGGCCCATCCCAGGTTGCCCCTCCTAGCCCCATCAAAATCGAGCTTAAACCATCCTTCCTCCGGGGTTTCCCACTTAGCCACATTTCACCCACCTTTCGGATTATCCCGAGGGACCCCATTAATGGGGGGAAATTCAGCCCCTACCATTTTTTTCTCATAATACCATCCCACGCTGTGAAGGTGCCAACCTTGGACCTTTGATTTCTGATTACATTATTGGCCACTTCTATGATTGCTCCTTCTACTTTCCTTCACAATTGATCAACTTCCATTTCCTTACTTTTAAAAACTCTTCTATTTGTCTCCTTCTAGACTTCCCCTATTAGAATGGAGGGACTGATGCACCAAAGATAGGAAAACATCACTTTCCTAAACACCACCAGCCAAGAATTGAAGACTTCTAGGATGTTCTTAGGGAGAGAACTAACCTAACTCAATGTTAGGAATTGCATGCAGAAGATATCAATTAAATGCAAATAAAGATTAAACAAAAGAATGAAAATACATAGAAATAATAATAGCAAGAGACAATTTTTAATGTGGTTCACCCTTTAGAATGGAGTGACTGATGCACCAAAGATAGGAAAACATCACTTTCCTAAACACCACCAGCCAAGAATTGAAGACTTCTAGGATGTTCTTAGGGAGAGAACTAACCTAACTCAATGTTAGGAATTGCATGTAAAAGATATCAATTAAATGCAAATAAAGATTAAACAAAAGAATGAAAATACATAGAAATAATAACAGCAAGAGACAATTTTTAACATGGTTCACCCAAACTCAGGCTACATCCACCAATAGAGAGTCCAACATTATTATCCAGCAAATCAAACTGATTACAACCAGCAATCCTTGCAACTGAATACTGCTACAAATGCTACAATATGATATCAATGGAAACCCTAACCCTTAGCCATTTTATCAAGACTTATGTTGGTTACAAAATAGGGTTTTTTATGTTAGCTAATAGAAAAATAACTCCCGATGCCTTTATAAAATAATAGGCAATTTTTGCTTCGGGGGCGCTACCCCTAGCAGCCCCTGCTGGGGGCATTACCCCTAAACTCCCACCATGGGCTCTGCCCCTAGGCCCCCACTAAGGGGATAAGTGCCCCAAGCCCCACAGGAGGGGCTCTTCCCCCCTGCACTCCCCCATTAAATAATTTGGGGGGAAACCGTATCGATAAAAGTGGGGAAAATTTATCCTCCAAGTCTGATTAGGCTCCATATAACAACACTCAACTTCCTCATGACATTTAACCAACATACCTCTATATACTTACACCCCCATAAAAGGTGACCAGCATCTTCTTCCTGCTCCTTACATAAATAACACCTGAAAGGACTGTGATGGCCAAATTTCTTGAGCCTTTCCCCTATGAGAATTTTGCCTTGAATATCAGCCCAAGCAAATGTTCCCACTTTGGGAAGGCAATGCTTATCCTACATAAGGTGAGTGGGCTAGTTATCCTTATTCATATCTGCTTCTTCAACCACATATCCAACTTTAACATTGTACTCCCCATATTTGGAGCCACACCAAAACAATCTATCTTCACCTTTCGAAATTGTGACAGACCTCTTACCTATCTCCTGTTTTAACCTCTCCACTTGAGGCCTTAACACCCTGCAGATCCAACATCCTTCCATCTCCATTCCTCCAAGCCATTCACAACAACTATCTCTCCATAATTCTCCACCTTGTCCCCCCAACCTTCCTTAAGCTGATCCTTCACATCACCAATCCCTTCTAAAGAGTTTATGGTTGCATGGTCATTCCACGATTCTTGCAAAAATAGGGCCTTTTTTTCCTTTTCTCACCTCCCAAGATAGGTGGTTGTAGATTAAGGGTCTAGCCTCCAACATGAAATTCCATATGGTTGAGCCCTTAGGAGGATTCTTAGTGGTTAGAATCCTATCTGGTATTTTTGAGTCCAAGTATTTCTTTTGAAGAATCTTGGCCCATTTCACATTCAAGTTTATGAACATTTTCCAAACAAGTTTGGCTCCCAAAGTAGTGTTGAAGGCTGACCAGTTCCTCAAACCAACTCCCCCCTCCTATTTCAATTTACATACCTTATGATCCCAAGTTATCGATGGATTTTTTTTTCCATTCTAGTTACCACTCCAAAAAAATTTCTTCATGCTTCTATTTAAACTATCCTCCACCTTCTTAGGCATCTTCAAGAACTACATATAATAAATTGAAACAATAAAGATGATTGATTTCAACATTTGAATCCTCCTTGCTGATGACAACCACTTGCCTTTCCAAGATTCCATTTTGGAATTACATCTTAAAATTATCTAATTCCAAAGAGCTAACCTACTTGCTCCCTAAAACAAAGGAATCCCTAAGTACTTTCCTAGGAGATTCTTAATCTTGAGCCCCAACTTCTTGGATAAAATTCTTTGCTTTGGGGGGGCAATGTTAAAGAAATAAACTTATGATTTATTCTAGTTCACGCTTTGTCCTGACACTAGACAGTATGTTTCTAGGGCCAATTTCGTGACTTTTGCCTCCCTCCTACTAGTTACTCCAAACAATAAGGTATCATCTACAAATTGATGATGAGTAACTGTCTCCATGTCTGGTGCAACTGATATGCCCTGCCATCTACCCAACCTTGCTTCCTCCTTGATGTATCTTCCAAGTGCTTTAGCCATGACAATAAATAAAGAAGGAGACAGTGGATCCCCCTACCTCAGCCCATTCTTCGAGTCAAAGAATCCTTTTGGACTGCCATTGACAAGCACCAAGAATCTTAGAGTTTCAATACAACTTTTGATCCATATTATCCATTCTTCACACAAACCAAACTTTCCTAGAACCTCTAGCAGGAACCCTCTATTAACTTGGTCATAAGCTTTCCTAATATCCATCTTGACTAGCATCCTTTTACTTGACTCCTTTTAACTGTGTGCATTGCCTCATGGGCAATGATGATGCCTTCTGTGATAGATCTGCCATGTGTAAACCCACTTTGTTCCTCTGAGATAAGGATGAGAAGGAGAAGTTTGAAGTTGTTTTCCATTGCTTTGAAAATAATTTTGAACATCGTATTACAAAGACATATGGATCTAAAATCATCTATAGTTTCTAACTTACTCCTCTTTGGTATTAGTGCAATGAAGGTAGTGTTGATTGCTTTCAACATGGTCTTATTCTAACGAGCTTCTTCAACTACCAAAGTGAATTTTGTACCATGTTCCAAAAATGTTGGAAGAAAAATGTCTGGAACCCATTTAGCCCCGAGGCCTTATCAGGGGCTAGCTGAAAGTCAACTTTTTTCACTTCTTCTGAAAAGGGTTTATTTAGCTCTGTATTTTGTGCCCAGTCTATTAAACAATGGATTCTTTCTAGCACCTGCCTTTTGAGGTCCCCATTGGTAATGTCTTCTTTATTTAACAATTCCTTGAAATATTTTGAAGCCACTTCCCTCACTTCTATTAGATCTGATATAGTCTCACCTCATTTGTTCTTAATTGAGGAGATTATGTTGACACTTTGTTTGAGCTTTGTTGTATTGTGGAAAAATTTGGTGTTTCTATTTCCTGCTTTGAGCCACGTCTTCCTGGACTTATGATGCCAAAAGATCTCTTCCCTGGCTAAGAGTTCTTCATGTTGTTGTTGTTAGACTTAGGGCACACAACTAAGAGGGGGGGTGAATCAGTTGTGCAAAACTTTCTCAAATTTACACACTTAAATCTTCTTGGTGATTAGCAGTATATTAAACATGAAACATAATACATTCAAATCAAAAGCAGAGACTCATCAACACAAAAGACATCAAGATTTTGAAGTGGAAAACCTGGTTAAGGGAAAAACCATGGGGTGATTAACCCAAGAATGTATTCTCTATTAGAAGAATAGAAAGAACAAAAATGGCACATGCCAATTAGGGCTCACTGCCCGAGCACACTGCTCACAAGAGGCTCATTGCCTACAAGAGACACACTGTCTACAAAGAAGTAAGTATCACATACATGAATTGGAGAATAGCATCTTCACCATGCTTGAATCAGTTCCATTAAGCTCAATACTTTTGCTCTACCTTTCACTCTCCTCTTCACTACCACACTCATCTCCACCAAGCACCCTTTGAAATGACTTGACAATCCCTTATTTATACATGACATTGACTTAGGAACAACCATCTAAGTCAGAAAACACCTACAAGAACATCTGCAAGACGTGTAATACATCCGGTTAGCCAGTCTCAGGAAGAACACCAACATCCAGTGGTTATTCTTCAAATATGAACTTTAACTTTAATGCGGACCACCAACATGAACTGAAAACAATCCATAGATCACCACAAGCTTTCCTGAAACACCAAGAACATCCGCACTTCATCTGCTTACTCGAATCCTTCTCTCCTTCATCTAGAACCTTAAGAACATAGTCTGTCATCACTGTCACAAAAGAATAGGTTCGTCCAGACCTTCAAACCACAAGCCAATTGACTTGGCACTTCATAAGGACGTTCTCAAAACTACCTCAAATCTGCAAAATGGGATAGTGCATTTCTGAATCTCACCAGGCCTATCTATGTCACTTTGTCACCTTTGAACACCTACCAGAACTGGTTCTACTTGAGCAACCATAACTTCTTTTGATCTTCATGCGGACCTCTTAAATCTCTACTGGATCACCTACAAACACATATCTACAAACCCTTTAATCTTCATCCTCTAATCATCATCCTATCTTGGACTTTTACCTTGTTGTCATTACTGTTCTTGATTAAGACTAATTTTGTCAATATCCTCAATACACAGCTCATCCAATCCTTCTCATTAATGCAACATGAGTATGTTGACATCAATGACAACACCGATTAGACCCATACTTGCAACAATCTCCCCCTTTTTCATTGATGGCAACATATGATGTGAAAAACCATCAAGACAAGAACTTCTCCTTTCTGTCACAACTCCCCCTATCAACAATGACTATTCACATGTCTTCTCTTCCTTTACTGCTCCCCCTTCGATCATCAACCACTTGTTTTTCACATGTCTTCTCTCCCCCTTTGACATCAATGGCAAAGGGCTCATACTTGTAACTCCAATACTTCAGAATCATACCTGTTGCTTCCCCTGAGTAGCAGCTCCCCATCATCAATCTAAATCACAAGATATGACTGTAATATCCACCGGACTAATGCAGATTAGTGCATCCTAGTTCATCACTGGAGGGGCAGTAACCCCTAACTTCTCCCTGAGATACTCAAAAGAGTCCTTGGGAAGAGGTTTAGTAAAGATATCTGCAATCTGATCCTTGGAGGGCACAAACTCTAGTCTGACTTCATCCTTGTTCACTTGCTCTCTCAGAAAGTGAAACTTGATAGATATATGCTTGGTCTTAGAATGCATCACTGGATTCTTAGAAATATTTATTGCACTTGAATTATCACAGAAAATTATGATAGGCTTCTCATACTTTACTTTAATATCTCTTAGCATCTGCTTCATCCACAAAACTTGAGTGCAACTACCTGTTGCTGCAATGTATTCTGCTTAAGTTGTAGATAGGGATATTGCCTCTTGTTTCTTGCTTAGCCAAGAAACCAATCTCTTTCCCAAAAAGAATTCTCCACCACTGGTACTCTTCTAGTCATCCACATCTCCTGCCCAATCTGCATCTGTATATGCATGAAGAGAGAAATCATGATCTCTAGGATACCACAAACCATACTCAACTGTTCCTTTTAGATACCTAAAAATCTTTTTGATTGCCATGACATGAGATTCTCTGGGATCAGCCTGAAATCTCACAACAAGACCAACAGCTTGCATAATATCTAGTCTAGTTTGAGTGAGATACAACAATCCTCCAATCATTGATATGTACTTTGTCTGGTCTACCTTCGGAGAGTCATCATCTTTGTTAACCTTACATCCAGTTGCCATGGGAGTATTCATTGGCTTTGAATCTTCCATCCCAAATTTCCTCAATAATTCTTTTACATATTTGGTCTGAGAAATAAAGATTCCTTTCTTTGTTTGAGTAATTTGCAGACCCAAGAAGAAATTCATTTCACCAAGCATAGACATCTCAAACTCACTTTTCATTTGATTTGCAAAAGCTTTACACATACTATCTCTTCCTCCAAAGATGATATCATCAACAAATACTTCAACAATCAAGATGTTTTCATGATCAATTTTGAAATATAGGTTACTATCAACAGTACCTTTGTTGAAACCAATCTTCAAAAGATGCTTGTCCAATCTTTCATACCAGCCTCTTGGGGCTTGCTTTAATCCATACAGTGCCTTCTTCAACTTGCAGACCATATCACCGTGATCAGACAACTGAAATCCATCCGATTGCTCTATATACACTTCTTCCAAGTCACCATTTAAAAAGATAGACTTGACATCCATCTGATATACCTTGAAATCCCTGAAGGCAGCAAAGGCAAAGAATAATCTGACTGCTTCAATTCTTGCCACCGGAGAAAAAGTTTCTTCAAAATCAATTCCTTCTATTTGAGAGTAGCCTTTGCAGACCAATCTGGCTTTATTTCTGATTACTTCACCAACTTCATTTAGTTTGTTCCGGAAGACCCATTTGGTTCCAATCACATTCTTGTTTCTAGGTCTGGGAACAAGATCCCAAGTGTGATTATTCTCAATTTGCATCAACTCTTCCTCCATTGCTTTGGTCCAGTTTTCATCATTGCAGGCTTCATTTATTGTCTTAGGTTCAATCTTTAAAATCAAACAATATTCATCTGAATTTTGAGCAATTTTCCTTCTAGTTTGCACACCTTTGCTTTTGTCACCTATAATCTGATCTTCAGAGTGGTTCAGTCTTACATACCTTGGAACTTTGGGAGCTTCTTGCACTTCTGCTTCTTGATCAGGCTCATTTAGACTTATCTCTTCTTCCTGATTTATCAAATCAGTTTGAATCTGACTTTCAGAAGAGGATTGAATTCCTTGAACCAGAACACCATTTTGATCATCTTCATCATATTCTTAAAACCTTGAGGGTTTCTCTATTCCCTCATCAACCTTCACATTTGTACTTTCTATCATCTTTCTTAGTCTCTTGTTATAACACTAGTATGCTTTGCTTTGAGTAGAGTAACCCAAGAATATTCCTTCATCACTTCTAGCATCAAACTTGCCTAGATCTTCATCTTTTTTGATGTAACATTTGCTACCAAAGACTCTGAAATATCTTACAGTAGGAGTAATGCCAAACCAAAGTTCATAAGGGGTCTTACTGGTATTGCTTTTGATTTGAACTCGATTTAGAGTATAGACTGCAGTGCTAACAGCTTCTCTCCAATAGATCTGAGGAACATTTGCTTCCATCATCATGGTCCTAGATGCTTCCTGGATGGTCCAGTTCTTTCTCTCCACTACTCCATTCTGCTACGAAGTCCTAGGAGCAGACAATTGTCTCTTAATTCCATGTTTCTCACAGAACTATATGAACTCACTAGATGTGAATTCTCCCCCTCTATCAGACCTTAGACATTTCAACTTTAATCCTATTTCATTCTCTACCATAGCCTTGAATATTTTGAATTTCTCAAGAGCTTCTGATTTCTCCTTTAGAAAGGTTACCCACATCATCCGGGAATAGTCATCAATTAGTAGCATGAAGTATCTATCACCTTGAATACTCCTGGTTCTTGCTGGACCACAAAGATTAGTGTGAAGTCCAATAATCTGGTAGAAGATAGTTCCTTGCTTTTGAATGAGACTCTGCTCAGCTTACCCAACTGACATTCCTTGCACAAGTTGTTAGTAGGTTTCACCAATTTTGGAATATCTCTTACAACCTGAGCATTACTTATCTTTATGATATTATCAAAATTTACATGACACATCCTTCTATGCCATAACCAATTCTAATCAATTTGAACAAATAAGCATCTTTTACCAGTACCAACCAAGTGGAAGATATTACCTTTAGTTTGAGTACTGGATGCAATCTCTGTTATGGATCTTTCAAAGATTTTGCATTTTCTATTTTTGAATTGGAGATCATAGCCTTTGTCCACCAACTGTCCAACACTGAGAAGATTGTGCTTCAAACCTTCAACATACAGTACATTACCAGTTTTGTTTCTTCCATCAAAAGAAATAGTTCCTCTTCCTCTGATTCTACCAGCAGAATTATCACCAAACTTTACCAATCCTCCTTCATACCTTTCCAAATCTACAAACTTATTTTTGTCACCTGTCATATGGTGAGAGCATCCACTGTCAATGATCCAATCATCCTTCTCTTCAATTTGGGCAGCCAAAGCTCTTTCTACAGTCTTAAGATTGACAGATACAGAGGACATTGGATCTTATTCCTTGATGACAATGAACACCCATTCATTTCCATATTTGTTTCCTATCTCTAATTCATCATCTGTTACTCCTTCATTATCATCATCTTCATGTACATAGTAATAGTTCTTTTGGAACCTTGGCTTGTTAGGATTTTGCCTTGAAAATCTTTCTGGACACCTTGAGGCAAAATGACCAATCTTATTGCAGTTAAAACACTTAAAAGATAATTTTCCTTCATACTTACTAGATCCTCTTGGCAGCCTCTTTGCAATAAGGGCTTCAAGTTGAGCAGTTTCTACTTCTTCTTCCAAATCTTTTCTTGCTTTTTCATACCATGACAATTTCCTTGAAGAATTCTCTCCCGGATCAAGCCTTTGTTTACCTTTAATAGAGGCACTAGCTTTGAATGCAGATTCAGTCTTGGGGGGGTCATCTCCAAAATCTGTCATTTCAAATGCAGCCAATTTTCCAGCCAATTGATCTCTTGTGATAGTTGTATGGGCTTTGAATTCTTCAATGGCAGCAGCCTTGATTTTGTAAGAGGCAGGAAGGGATCTGAGAATTTTACCAACAATCTCATTTTCATCCAAGACACCACTAGCATTTCTAATTCCACAAACCAGCTCATTCACTCTTGGCATAAAAGAGGTAATATTTTCATCATCTCTCATCTTCAGTTTTTCAAATTTCCCTTTTAGACTCTGTAACCTTGCACATTTAACATACTGGTCTCCTTCATGCAAAATTTCTAGTTTATTCCAAATTTCATAGGCAGTTGGTAGGTCAATAACATTTGAGAGCTCTGAGTTAGATAATGCGCTTAGAAGAGCCTCTTTGGTCCGTGGATTGTTTTCAGCATCTGTGATTTCATTTAGGGTTGTCAGACCACCCTATGGAGGTACATACGCTTTTGTAACCATGGACTAGTATGCCATTCCCATACACTACAAGTGACATCTCATGCGACCTTTCCAAAGAGCAAAGTTGGTTCCATCAAACTTTGGACTATCCTTCTTGTAAGATGACATCCTGGATCTCCTCAAGCGGTTAGGCTCCTTTTAGAGGAACTTGGCACTAATACCAATTGTTAGACTTAGGGCACACAACTAAGAGGGGGGGCGAATCAGTTGTGCAAAACTTTCTCCAATTTACACACTTAATTCTTCTTGGTGATTAGCAGTATATTAAACATGAAACATAATGCATTCAAATCAAAAATAGAGACTCATCAACAAATAAGACACCGAGATTTTGACGTCGAAAACCCAGTTAAGGGAAAAACCACGGGGTGATTAACCCAAGAATGTATTCTCTGTTAGAAGAATAGAAAGAACAAAAATGACACATGCCAATTAGGGCTCACTGCCCGAGCACACTACTCACAAGAGGCTCACTGCCTACAAGAGACACACTGTCTACAAAGAAGTATCACATACATGATCTGGAGAATAGCATCTTCACCAGGCTTGAATTAGTTCCATTAAGCTCAATACTTCTGCTCTACCTTTCGCTCTCCTCTTCGCTACCACACACTCATCTCCACCAAGCACCCTTTGAAATGACTTCACAATCCCTTATTTATACACGATATTGACTTAGGAACAACCATCTAAGTCGGTAAACACCTACAAGAACATCCGCAAGACGTGTAATACATCTGGTCGGCCAGTCTCAGGAAGAACACCAACATCCGGTGGTTATTCTTCAAATATGAACTTTAACTTCAATGCGAACCACCAACATGAACTAGAAATGTCCACAGATCACCACAAGCTTTCTTGAAACACCAAGAACATCCGCACTTCATCTGCTTACTGGAATCCTTCTCTCCTTCATCCAGAACCTCAAGAACACAGTCTATCATCACTGTCACAAAAGAAAAAGTTCTTCCGGACCTTCAAACCACGAGCCAATCAACTTGACACTTCATAAGGATGTTCTCAACACTACCTCAAATCTGCAAAATGGGATAGTGCATTTCTGAATCTCACCGGACCTATCTGTGTCACTTTGTCACCTCTGAACACCTACCAAAACCGGTTCTACTTGAGCGACCATAACTTCTTCTGATCTTCATACGGACCTCTGAAATGTCTACTAGATCACCTACAGACACATATCTACAAACCCTTTAATCTGCATTCTCTGATCATCATCTTATCTTGGACTTTTACCTTGTTGTCATTACTGTTCTTCACTGTTCCTGATTGAGACTAATTTTCTCAATATCCTCAGTACACAGCTCATCCAATCCTTCTCATTAATGCAACATGAGTATGTTGACATCAATGAGAACACCGGTTAGACCCATACTTGCAACAGTTGTTTCAGGGGCTTTTCTTTGATAAAGCTATCTTCATCCATCCCCACCTTCAAAATTTTATCATTGAGATCCTCCAACTCTTTCTCTATTTCGAACTTTACACTAAAAATGTCCTTGAAATGAATTATGTTCCAATCTTTTAATTTCAGTTTAACATAGGTCAGCTTCTTCCATAGTCTAAACAACCTTGAGCATCTCTCTCTTGGCACCGTGCTCCACCACTCTTTTATTCTATCCTTAAAGCTAGAATCTCTCAGCGACATCTTCTCAAACTTAAAGGAGCATCCCATTGGTTTCAAATCCTTAAGGTAGTTAAGTTGGATAGGGAAGTTGTCTGACCCTAAGAAAGTGGAAATGGTGGATTCAAAGTTCATATCCCAGTTTCCCCTCACTAGGAAATGATCCAACCTCTTTGCTATATTGGTAAACCCCTGACATATGTTTGTCCAAGTGAGAAAGCCATTCTTGGGAATAATATCCATCAGAAAATTGTCATTTATGAAGTCCTAGAAGTGTCTCTGTATTTGATTCAAGGCACTGATTCCCCCCCTCTTTTCACTCCCATCCTTGGTGGCATTGAAATCACCCTCCTCCCCCAATTCTTCTAGGACTATTGTAATCTGGTGCCAAACCATTCTTTTTTGAACTATCTTGGTAGGACCATACATGTTTATGATGATAAAGCTACCTCCTGAGGTAAGAAATTTTCATCTTCCTATCTGCCAATGATCTGTACGTTGGATTTCTTCCACTTCCAAATTGTAAGGGTTCCATATCAAACCCAACCCACCAGCCACTCCTCTATATTGGACAAAAAGCCCCTTTCGTTGCTTCCATCTTTGCAAATTAGTCCTTGATATTCAACATCAGAGAGCTTGGTTTCTTGCAAAAAAACCTAATCTAGTTTGCTCAAATCCAGTGGGTGCATTGATGCTCTTATCTCCATAATCACATCATTTGTACTGCAATAATCAATTCTAGAAGACTCATCTCTCTATCCGTTCTTTTTTTTTTCTCTGTCTCTAAAAGGTTTTGGAGGAGATTTTTCCACTTCGATTTTCTGCTTCCATATCCCAGAGTCTGACCTTATCTCTTTTTCATTGGGAAAATCCTTCTTTAGGCCAATTCTCAGGCAATTCCTCGCATACATGCCAAAATCCCTAATTGACAATTTGTCATCTGCCTTAATAAAATTCCCAAAATTTTCTCCAATCTTCTTCAGAATGTTAATCTCCCAATTCTCTGTTGGCAAATTATATAACCTAATCCATGTTGGAACAAGCAAAACATTATGCTAAAGCGGTGTGAAATTGGGCTCCCAATTTTTCACATAGAAACCTTTTCCATCCATCATGTGCGGGCCACCTTCAAAGAATTTCAATTTAATCTCCGGCTCAAACATCTCAACTACGAAAAACCCTTTCGAGAGGGATTTTATCCCTGTATTCTTAACCCAATTTTATTTTACCCAGTTTAACACTTTAGCCCTAGCCGACTATTCCCCCACCCAATACAATGATACTACCCTAGCTTTCAAGAGCTCCACCATAGAATTCAATTCCGGGCAATTCAGATTAAGGGAAATGCATTTGACCTGATGGAGAGAACTTATCAGGATTGTGTTTGATCCAGACAATACTTTGCTACCTCTGGGCTTCCACTCTGATGATCCCTTTGAATTATCTTCATAGGATCTATTAAAGTTTCCATCTGCATCTCTTCTCCATTGAAATACATTTGTTTTACTTTTTCAATTTTGAACAATATGGAATATTTATGCCTGAAAGAATATTGAGAAAAAAAATGGAATAAGTATACTATGAAGTCTAAAGATCACAATAATGTATGTTCTGTAAGTAAAATGTTTTACTTGTTTTTCATCTATCTTCGTTCTAAATTTTTCCTTCTCCAAAACATAACTCACCTATCTTCGTTCTACATTTTTCCTCCTCTAAAACATAACTCACCTAAACATAATAGCTTTCTTCTCAAAGCTATAGTTACTTCTCCAACTACACCTCCACCCAGTAAATCTAGTGGTCCTTTTCATATTAGGTAGCCTCTATTTTTATGTCTTACACTAGGCTTGTTATACTCTTTAATTATTACTAGGAATGTTGTTTGTTACATTCTTTTTGTAAGAACATTTTATAAATATATATGTTAATTTGGATCAAGGGAGCATATTATACTTTTACCAACATTTTATAAATTTCTATGTTGATGTGATTAAGGCCACCATATGACACTTAGCTTTTCTTTAGATTTTGTTGAATTTGATTATTTTTCTCAAGTAAATGTTTACTTCAAATTTGAAGGAAATAGCTTCTCATATTATTTTTATTTTGGTGGATTTTTTATTTTAAATACAAGTTTTTTTATGAGCAAACATACTAGAGATCATTTATGGGAGATTAAGAATCACTACATAGAAATGTATTTTAAATACATCTATATTAAAAGCTAATTATGAAAGACTAAAAGTCATAACTTAGAATTCCACATTAAATACCCTTATGAAGATTTGAATTTAAGTCTCCATGATACAAACCCAACATTTTATTCAATTAAACCCAATCACTTAAACTATATATTTTTTTAATTCAAATTGTAAAACTTTAATATTATACATTAGAGAAAATAATTATATTAAATTTCATACCATTACTTTATTATTCAAGCAAACCTAAATAAAGATACATGAAACCCTACAACTACAAATTCTATTGCAGTTACCAAAACAAATAAATAAATGATATTATGGACACGGGAAACTTCATAATAAAATTGGAAATTATCCAACATTTCTCTCAAACAAAAGATCAATTATATCACTCCAGAAAGAAAACTATTACATTGATTAGTCCCTCAGTATAATTACATAGAATAGCTAACAGCAATTATTCTTTTGATTACCTGAGGGTCCTTGGCTAAACACGTAGCTTATATGAGGGTCGTTGGTTAAAGACGTAGCTTATATGTGTTGGAAAAATTATCTCCATTCAACATCATATTAGGTTAATTTGAAAGATCTGTATAATGGAAACTAAACTAACACTTAAATAAGTAATAAGATTTATTCATTAAAATGAAGTTGATTCATAGAAAAATGCATGACAAAACCTGAGCCTAACTCAGTTGGCCAGCTCAATGAAGTGAAACAATATGCTGCGGAAAGATGGCATATACAGATATATAAGTGGCATGCCTATTTTGTAACTTGTATTCATATTTCTGCAAACCTTTACAAAGCAGTATAAATGATGTGATTATGTAACAAGTTCATCCAGTTAGTTAAAAAAGATTTTTAAAGGAGCTCGATGTCATTGGAATGTTTTGTTTTCATTTCTGCTCCACTGATGATCTAATTAAAAAAAGAGGGTAAACCTTTTTCATTTTCTTTTCTATTAGATTAGAGTTATTTTAAACATAGTGTAGCATACAAAATATCTTTGTATTATATTAACAAATGAGTAATTTTATTTTTTTATTTTTTGGACTATTCTATTATAATGATGGGTTATCCCAGAGTCTAAATTTGATGGTCAGAACCTTTCCTGTCAAACTAATGTTTTGTGATGATTATTTAATAGAGTTGTTTTTTAAATGTGGAAGTATATTTTATTTTATAAAGGTATTTCGAAGATCAAATATATATTTTACTATAATTTTTCCCAAAATTGTAATTGTATTTTACTATTTATCAAAGTATACAGTTTCTTTAATAGCATCAATATGCTTTCTTCTTTGACATTAATTATTGTGACCTTGATCTTCCCTTTAACATCAATGACAATATTTTCCAACAATTTTAACCATAACTTAGAATATAACTCATTACAATAGAATATAATAATATTAAATTAAAAAATTATAAATAAAGTATCTATATTTATTAAGAATAATTTAAACATACTTACTGATTAAAAGAAAATAATTTAAACATGTATAATATTTATCTAATTTTTAACATGTATTTTCTTTTTAAGATGATTTAAAATATAGTCACAAATATAAGATATCATAAAGATATACTAAAATTTTTACTTTACTTCAATATCATTAATGTTCATACATATATAAAAGATTAAAAAATAACTCTTAACTAAGTAGATATGATCTTTTCTTCTCAAAATCTTCATTGACTTATATATTTTCTATTTACAAAAACAAGTTCAATTATTACAATACTCTAAAGGATGTACTTGCCACTAAGTGACATTTGTTTTATAAATGATACACTTATAGTGGATAGTTATGATATTTTATATAAAGCCAAAAATTATTTATTACACTTGTTAATGAATGTAGTTATGTTTTTTAATATAGCATTAATAAGTTCTCATGGTCTACTATTGACAAACATTTGGTCATTTTTCAATTTATATGTAGAATAATTATTGACAATATATAGTATAAATGTGTTGCGAGACTAAATCATGTACCCACAAAGACTATATCAACCATATCAATATCACAAAATTATTAAATCGATTAATTAACAATGTACTTCCTTTGTTGTTTTGTGGGCTTCGTTGATATATCTCTCTTTTGTACAAAGGTCAAGGCCCTTTCAAAATCGTTGCTTACCATTATCAAAAACAATGTACTTCCCCTCCTAACAGACATACTATTGACAACATGGCTGAGATTATCATCAAAAAGATGGTCGCTACTTCATCTTCATCTGAGGTGCCTTCACCTTCAACGTCAAGTAAGCTTCAAATTTTCTTCCTTAGTCAATTTAAAGAATTCGTATAGAGAGCTACCAAAGAAGAATTGAGTAAAAAATTATTAATTATCGATGTTTTGGACCATTCGTTGTATTTCGTCATCGGCATGAATGATTTTATTCAATAGATAAATTTGTAGCCTGCATTTTGCAGGTTGCCATTTACAATCAGCTTTTCACCTCTAAACTCAAGCTCTAGATTTTTGCCCTAATATTTTTCATATCATCTACATTGTATATTGATAATGATTATTAATTTTAACATCGTTGTTTAGATTAGGTAGAAGCCATTAAAGTGCAACAATGCAATTCACTTATATCCTTAAGAGCTGGGTAGTTGTAGGTTGTGTAAATTGTAGTATTATTGTAGGTTTTATTACTTTGTATGGTTTGTATTTCTTGTAAGTTCGCTTTTTTCTAAATCTAAAATTTGTATTTTTAGCTTATTTGCTCAGTCAAAATTTGTGTATTACATAGGAATTTGAATTTATAAAAAACATTGGGCTGGGTGAATATATCTATATATCTATGTGAAGATTGCTTAATGGTATGACCAAGGGTATCTCTTCAATACAATATTATTATTGACTGTGTAGTTTTTAGTACAATGAGTAGCCATTTTTGCTATAAATTTTTTGTGATATATATTAATAGGGCTGTTATTGTTGTAAAATTGAAATAGCCTTAGAGTCAGAAAAGATGAAAGAAGAAACATTGAAGGGTCCTTGGGTAAACTCTTATCACACTATTTTCAGGTAAATTGTCAACTATTTTCTTTAAAAGGAGATTTTTTATCCTTTTATTTATAGATTAGTTTAATATTTAATATGTAAATAAAATTTTCAAATGTTGATGATTGAGTTCAGAATCTAAATGTAGACCCGTTTGACCAAACTTTCCTGATCCCACAGAGCACAAGTTGCAATTTGTGCACTGGTGATCCTCAATAAGTGGAGTTCTATGCATGTTGAAGCATAACGTGGTAATTTTTTCTCCTTTAGGTTACATAGGACATCTGTGGGTTATAAATCTGATTTTTTAATACCAGGATAAAAGCTGGAACTGTCAGTCTATTTTTAGGTGTAGTAGAATGGTGTCAAAGTGATTGTTTTAGGGAGCTGTGGGTTTGTTGAGGTCAATGGAGAGTGTCTTAAAAAGAAGGATGTTGTCAGCATTAGAGGAGGAGATGAACTTGCTTTCATCTGTCTGAATCACCACACTTATGTATCCTTTATGATATGCTTATTGATAGTTGGCCATAGAATTTTCTCTAGTTCAATCTTCATGTTTTCATATTTTCCTTAATGACTTTTCAATGCAGATTTTTCAGCTCCTCGCAAATGAAGACATCTCAGCCCTTGTATTGCCTACTTTAGTAGGAAAGACAAGAAATGAGGTGGTAGCAGGTAAGGCAGAAGAAAAAATTGTAGGTGGAGCAGAACTATCTAAAGCTTTAACAGCTATATTGGGCCCCTTGTAAGGACCTATGTCGAGTTCTTTGTCATTCTAATCCTTGCTACCAGAGCTTCACAATCACAAGACACCTCATCCTTCTTTCAATAACTGTGAAGAATTTTACCAAGGAAGCAATGCATCCCGGTCACTGCTTGTAATATGTCAGATGAGTCTGTCTCATTTACTGAAGAGATTGAGCTTGAGGCTGCATTGGAGCCTGGGGTTCCACCTGTGCTTAGTGTCTTGTGATGTAGAAGAAAACCTCATAAGAATGGCTACATGCGCAACGAAGTATGTGGTAAGTTACTTATACAAGTTTGTGAAGAGAGAAGGGAATCTGTAATAGGTATTGACCCATCTGTAGCACATGCTAAATGCCAAACTTTGACGGAAGATTTAAGAAAAGGAATTGTTGATGGAAGAGAGACTCATGTGTCATTTGACTATTTTCCTTATTGAAGTATGAAATTGTTAGAAAATAAGATTTACACATAATTAGTTAATTGTTAGATAGTTAACTGGGTAGAATGTTATTACTGTAAGTAGTTTGTAAACCTACAAATAATGACTTTTAAAAATTTCAGTGTATTTTTGTTATCACTTGCCATGTATATCTTTAATATTGATTTTCAATTTTACTGCTCTACCAAAATCAACATTGGTATCAGAGCGGCTGTGATCTTAGGCCTGCCCTTCAAGCTTGGCAGTAAGTTTAGTCAGATGCATGAGCAAACATATTAGGCATTCTACTATGTCGGCCATGGTAATGAAGTTAGCATGAGGAAGGGAGGTTTGGAGATGTCATTTCCTTCAACAAAGTATTGCATTAAAGGGAACACACATTCTCTATCAAATAATTGCCGCTGTTTTTTAATTTTCAACCTGCCAAACAATTTAAAAATCATGGTACATTTTTCTTGAAGATTTTTAAAAGTGCTTTATGCTTTTGGTGAAGAATTTGTGTTTTGCATGTTTTTGGTGAAGAATTTGTGTTTTGCTGGCCCTATAGATTTGGATGTAGTTGTCTTTGAAAGAGTTTTATTTACATGTATGTCAAGCGCAGAAATCTGGTGGAAGCTTGTGAGTGTTTGACTATATGAAAGAATAAGACAGTCTCTGAAAATGTTATTATTATAGAAGACATAAGTCTCCTCTCAACACAGTCTCACACTCTCAGTAAAATGTGGAAGCATAGACAAAGCATGTGAAGGAAGAATCCCTAAGGCGCTAATAGATGAGGCGCATTCTGGTAAGAAATACAGGCGTGTTAACTAGGTTGCAGTTGTTCTCATTATCAAGTCTTTGCAATTGTTGGGCATTACCCCAAAACTCCAATATGACGGTTTGTGAATTCTGAGAGCCCTCATGGAAGTCCACATTGTGGATGGATGTAATGGATTCTCTTGAGGATAGAAATTTTGGAGAAAGTTTTGAGGAAGGTTTATGGTGACGATACCCTAATATACAGTATGGTTTTTTAACTCAAACAACTGCAATTCTATTTTAAATATTAGCGTTTCACCTGCCGCCCTAATTCTTTGTTTGAAGTTTGGATATTTAATAGTCTTTGACTATATTGGAAATGATGAAAGTGAAATAAGTTTGAAGAGTTGTTTATAAGACAACAAATTATGAATGTGAAGGTTTAAGGTTTCAAATCTTATAAATGCATGTTTGTTTTGTAAAAATTTATATGGACATTTGTTGTGGAAATGGTGAAATAAGGGATTTTTGAAGTTTAAGGCGCTGATTTGGAGAAATAGGAAGGACATTGTAAAAGGTGCATTATGGGTAGAAATCGACACCTTTAAATATGATAATGTTTAGTTTCATTATGTCACCAAATGTCTGTGTTCCTGAAGCTATCTATGTTATGCCTTAAAAAAATATTTAGGGACTCATATATTTGTGCTATTGGAGAGAAAAATGAGACATTAAATGAATAGAGTGTAAAGATTTGCGCTATTGGAGAGAAAAATGAGACATTAAATGGATAGAGTATAAAGATGATTTATGGGAGGTTGGAGGCATCAAAGGTAAGAGGATCTTCATCATTTGAGCTATTCTCACTCAAAGATGATGTATTTTATGAGAAGTGTATGTTTCATCTTTAGTCCCTTCAGGGGTATGAGAGGGCGTGAGGTGATTTATTGGTTTGTGGATAGTTGAATCCACAAACTCAATGAGTTGTTGGTTTGTGGATAGTTGAATCCACAAACTTGATGAGTTGTTGTTGGTCTATGTATAATTGAATTGTTGGTCTATGTATAATTGAATCCACAAACTGGCTATGGATAATTGAGTGTTAGTTGGTGATTTTTTGTGAATAATGGAGTGTGATTTATAGGTAAGCATTGGTAATCATAACATTTTCCCAAACATGAGGAGTTTGGGTGGATACTGATGCAAAGTTAAACATTTTTCTAGACAGAGTGAGTTTGAGTTGATGCAGAGTTGGTCGATCAGTAAACAGGAGGAGTTTAGGTTGATGCAGTATCTCTTTTGGTTTTCTTTTTTTTAATGTAAACCTTAAGGAGGGTTGTTAGAAAATAAGGTTTACATATAATAAGTTAATTGTTGGGTAGTTAGTTGGGTGGGAAGTTATTCGCGTAGGCAGTTTGTAACAAGGAAAATAATGGCTTTTTAAAGCCAATCATATGGAATGTAATAAGCAACGGTTGAACATAATAAAATTTTATTTTATTTTTGTTATCATTTGCGATGCAAATCTTTAATATTGATTTTTAGTTTTATTGCTTTACCAAAATCAACAGAAATTGCATCTTTTGTAAGACCTACTTTTATTTTACCTTCCTTTTTTATTGCCATGGTTTTTATTATTACCTTCACTGGTTATGGATTTTATATGGTCTAATAATAAGAGGGTATATTTATAGATAACATTAGTACTTCATTTTAAATTTTTATCTTCTTGTTAATGAATTTGTAACAATATGTTGTTATATTTCAACTTCTATAAATAAAAACCACACGAGAATTTTTAGCTCTATAACTTTCCCGCTCAAACAAGCTTTGAACTTGCTCTCTTCGTGGTTGTCATAAGCCTAGGGGGGGCCTACCCCCCCGTTGGGCCCTATGGTGGAATCTATTGTTGGTATTGTCTTGGGTAGTACTACTAAGTGGGATTCCCTAGCCTTGGGAATGAACCCTGGGCATGGAAAAAGGCCCTTCTGGAAAAAGGCAAAGAAGAACATATGGAGGATGACCATCCCGAACCTATGCTGTCAGAGACGGAGAATGGTACTAACCTCCAAATACCGGATCACATGATGGAGAAAATCATTTCTTCCATGGAACTCTCACTAGTGGGTAAATTCTAGGCCCTAAGACCTAACATAGACATGGTTAGGAGATGGATTGCATCAAGATGGAAGGTGAAAGGTAGTGTCTCCACCAATGCTATGGTAGAGGGCCTCTTCCTCTTAAAATTTACTGCTAAAGAGAACCTATTGGCTATCTTAGCAAGTGGTCCCTAGCTTTATGGAAAACATAACCTATGCCTGGGATGATGGAAACTTGGTTTTGATGCAGCTCTAGAGCTGAATAGGTCAGCACTAGTCTAGGTCAAACTACTTGGCCTCCCACTAGAATACTAGGGCAAGGAAATCATCGTGTGAATCAAAAATTTGTTTGGAAAGTTCATTGCATTGAATGGAACCACCAAGCACAAAACAAGGTTAGTATACACTCATTTTTGTGTTAGTGTAGACATCAATAAAACCATCCCTAACTGGCATTAACATAAAATCAAAGTATGGAAGTTGGGAACAACCCTTGGCATATGAGAATGCTACCATGTTCTGCCAGAACTACTCAAGGAAAGGCCATTTCATAAATGAGTGTAAATTCCAGAGGAACAAAAAACCTGAGGAAACCAGGGAAGAAGAGGCAAGTGTTGAGGAATACCCATTTAAGGAGGACTTACTCAGCATCATCAAGTCCCTGGAAAACCCTAAACAATAGGCTGGTACTCAGAAGAAAGGCTCTCTAGTTGTTGTTCAGCTGAGTTCAGACCACGGCCAAGCTGAGACTGTTGACTCAAAGGAGACAGAAGAAGGAGAGATCCAAGGCCAGGAGAAGGAAAATGGCTATTTAATTGCAGATCAGCCGAGTTCAAACCATGGTCAAGCTGAGACTGTGGGCTCAGATGAGACAAAAGAAGGAGAAACTAGAGGCCAAAGCCCCAAAGAGAAGGAAAAGGCCATACCTCTTGAGGAGAACTCTGGGGTCATACTGGCTAACTTAGAGCATTCCAAGCAGTCAAAGAACCTAGCAAAATCAAATGCCTTACCCCCTACTAGAGTGCTATCATTTGGCACTGGCCCCAGCTCTACATGGACCAACCAAGATGGTTGGGTGACCCCTAAAAAGGAGGGTAAAGGGAATCAGAAAAAGTTTGTAGATGTGGGTATAGATGGGAAGGCAGGTAGACCCTCTCATAGAGAAACAATAAATAGGGAGGCCAACAAGGAAATTGCTATAGGAAGACAAAGTACCCTAGAAGCTATCTTCAGGCGGGGTAAGAAATGAGAGTTCTCTCCTAGAATGTGAGGGGTCTCAATAGCCCCCAAAAGTAGTTAATGGTGAAGAACTGCATATATGAAAACAAGGTTGACATAATCCTTCTCCAAGAAGTTAAGATGAATGAAGAAAACTTCAAAAAATTTGTCAATAAAGTTTGGCCTATGGCTGACTACCTGATCAGCCCCTCTACCGGGGCCTCGAGAGGCCTTGTCACTATGTGGAACAAGAACATTCTCAATGGCATCTACTACTCTCATAACAAAAATAGCCTGGAAGTGAAGTTTGTTGTCAATAAGGAGGAATGGAAAATTATAAATATATATGCCCCTAATACCAAAAGTGCTAGAAAGGACCTCTAGGAAAACCTCGTCCCTAGAATCAATATGGAGAAAATGATTAAATGGATGCTGGCAGGTGATTTCAATACACCTTTATTCCCCTCTAAAAAGTTAGGGGGCATCACTGACTACTCTGACAGCATGGTTGATCTAGCTGACTTACTTAATTAGACTAGATTGATGGACATTGAGGTTAATAACCAATTCTTCTCCTGGACTAATAAAAGAAGGGGAGATCAGCTGATTCAGGTAAAACTAGACAGATTCTTGGTCTCTCCCAATTGGGACATTGTTCAACACTCCACTTTGACAACCCTTCCCCACACTATTTCAAATCACAATGCTCTCCTCTACTCCTGGAGAGAAGGCATCTCGAAAGGCCCTTTCCCATTCAGATATGAAATCATATGGGCCTCTCACCCTAACTTTAGAGATTGCACCAATGATTGGTGGAGCATCACGGTTAACAGATCTCCTATGTTCAGACCTACTCAAAAGCTCATCCATGTTAAGTAGAAAGTCAAAGGTTGGAATAGGTTCTATTTTGGCAATACAATAAACCATAGTCCAATCAAATCTATATTAGTCTCTCAGAAATCTAAGGGAATATGGCCAAGGGAGACCAAAGTGAGACTAACCTCAATAAGGAAAAGGATTTCCAGAAGAAGCTAAGAGAAATCATGAAAAAGGAAGAGATCTTCTTGAAACAAAAGTCTAGGGTGCAATGGTTGATCGAGAGCGATTGAAACACTGTATTTTTTCATTAGTCTACCATGAAACATAGGAAAAGTAATAGAATTTCCAAGCTCCTTGATGAGAACAATAGGGAAGCCAACTTTGACCCTGATTTGGGGATTCTGGCCTCCAACTACTTCAGGAACTTTTTTGCTGAACAAAGGAACACTACTGACCAGACTGTAGTGGAGGATTTGTTGGACTGTATCCCTTCCATTCTCACTACTGAGGACAATATTAGCATTGATGGTGTTAGGTTGTCATTGATGTCAAAAGTGTTCAGGAGATGGTTAATGAGGTATTCATCATGATATCTTCATATGTTTGAGGTAAATTTAGATGTGATCATTACTACTTCCTTGCATTTGATATGTAATGTTTCTACCAGGAGATTTACATCATAATGATATCTTTATATGTGATGGAATGTTGTTGGATCATCTTGGATCATGTGAAATCAGATATAGGATCCTATTAAGGATGCATGCTCATATCTTCAGTGGATCTTTATTGTGTTAGTGTAGGACTTGTTTGATCAGTAGTACTTGCAGAGAATATTTTAGGAGTACATCATCTTGTGTGTTATTGTAGGAGTACATCATCAGAAGTATATCATCTTGTGTGTTGTTGCAAGATTACATCAAGGTGATACAGATGACATACAGTGGCAGTGGCTTGGTCATTTGATCTTAGTATTCAATGGTATAGTCTTCAGTTGTGAGTTGATCATCATACAAACAAATGTTGAAATGTTCATGGGGGTTGAAATATTTGTAGTTTCATTGTATGAAGTTCAAGATCATATATTTGATGACATAGATGTTGAAGAGTTTTTGCAGACTTCTCATGTGCAGAGATATAGGGTTATATGGTCTTTCATGAAAAGACACTTGCTTATTCACACTCAAAAGACAAGTGTGAACCTAAACACTTAAGCAAAACTCTAAATTATAATCTATACCAAAATCCAAGTTTTATCAAAATACAAGGGTTATCTTTTTTTTGCACTTTGTGTTTTAAAAATATGTTGACCTTCTAATACAGGTCACTTCACTTAAAAGAACCTGCAGAAGGGGCACACTGTCATTGTAATGACTGGCCCTCCTCCCTCCTTACCGGTGGCACGAGCTTTCCATATAAAGTAAGTTTTGGTTTTAAAACTTTATCACCTTTTAAAAAAGGCTCGAGTGGGAAAAGGTTTTCAAATAGCATGTCATTAAGTAGTTAATGGAGCCCGTGGTGAGAATCAAGTCTAAGTTTTTTTTAACAAAAAAAAAAAACATTCTAAATGCTATCATACCCCGATTCATGTTTGAAAAGTAATTTGCATCGAATTTAATGGGAGGTAAGGTTTATTTTTGTGGTGTTGATTAGCATGAGAAGTTTGGGTTAAAGAAGAGCCGATTAAATTCAATTTGGAGACCATGTTTTAAAAACACATCATTCAATGTTTCCTTTTAAGAAGAGCACAATTTATGGAAAGAATTTGAAGTATTTATTTTAGAAGAAGAAGGAAATTTATCTAAGTCTTTTGTGACTTTAGTTTGAAATTAGAAACTCTTTATTATTTTCTAATTTCATATGGAGTTATATGAAAAGGTAGGAAATGATTAAGAAGAAGATTTTTTAATGAAGGAGTTTTTTCAAGGAATGTTTTTGGAAGTGTTTTTTCTCATGAAGAATATCTTGAGACATTGGCTAGATTTTTTTTTTTGAAGTTCTTTGCAGAGAGAATGGGATTTATTGAAGATGATAAGTGCAAAATGATCCTCTTTATAAAGAAATTTTATGTAGGAGCAAAATGATTTTTTGAAGATTTTTTATTGTAGAATTTGAGGAGTTTTTGAAGACATTTTTTTCTTACAGGAATATTAAGAGATGAATTTTTTGAAGGAACAAAATGTTTTTATTAATTATTTTGTGAGCAGGGCATTGGATGAAGTTTTTAGTTTTGAAGACAATATTTAGAGAAGAGAATATGAAAAGATTCATTTGAAGACATTGAAGAAAATATGAAGAGGATTCAGTAAAAGGGATTTTATTTTCTCCTACAAGGCACTATTTTTTATTGAAGACAAAATGTTCAGATTGAAATGAATATGAAAGGTCAATGAAATTTTGAAGAGGATTTTTGCAGAGGAATATGAAAAGATATTCAGAATTTGTATATAATGGTTTTACAAGTACATTGATAAAATGTGAGTATGGAACTGTATATGAAGACATTTTCTATGACATCCTCTTGAATGATATAGATTGAATTGAATCAAGCAAGAAGACAATATGAAATTGAATATGTAGAAATAATCTAAATGAGGTGAATGAATTGTTTGAGCATTAGATGCAAGAGCTTGTTTGCAGAAGTATGTAAAAGATAATGGTCTTGATTTGAAAATTAAACAGGAGGTATAAGGTTGTATACGATGGTGCAAATCTGATTGAATGGCAATCATGTCTTGCACACAAAGTTTGATGTTTCATGTCTTGCACACAAAGTTTGATGTTTTGTTAATAGTGATTGTGTTTGCCAGTGAGGCACAATATGCCAATGAGGCTTGTGGTCAGTGAGACCTCTGTATATGTCAGTGAGACATTTGTAAGAAGATTTTTCATTTAAGCCAGTGAGGCAGTTCTAGACTAGTTTTTCTACCCCTGGAGAGTTTTCCACTCATGCAATTCTTGTGTCTTGATTCATATTGATCTTCTCTCTGTGGTTGTATGTTTTGCTCATGAGTTTTGTATATGTGTTTGACAAAGTTATGTGCATATGTGTTTAACAATTCAATGATAACTTTCTCTCCTTGTGCTCTCCAAGTTAAAGTTTGTAAAAAGATTCAAAAATTCACACAACACTGATTCACCCCCCCTCTCAGTGTTTTCCTTAACTCCTACAATTGGTATCAGAGCCAAGTTCCCTTTTTGAAGTCTAATAGGCTCAGGTAGGTACTAGTAGTGGAGTAAAATGGGTAAGAAGAATAGAATTAAGATGTCAAATAAAGATGCTGATCAAAAGATGGTAAAAGAAGCCTCAGTTGTGCCCAGCAATGATTTGTTGCATTTGTCACCCTTGATAATTGATACAAAGAATGGTCATGTAGTTGAGAATTTTGATAAATTTAATGAAAGAAAAGATATCTTTGCTATTGAGACTAATGATGAAGATGAACAGGAATTTAATGAAGATATTTGTGAGGTTGATTTTGAAGGAGAGCTTCTATGTGCCCTGGATACAATTAAGCAACTTAGTAAAGAAAATAGGAGATTAAAATATCAGCTTAACCAAGAGAAAGAATTCAAGGACAAAGTTGTTTTAGATCTTGAAGAGGCAAGAAACCTGATTGTAGACTTGAAGAATCAATTGAAGGATCAAGTAGGTGAATCAGACAAATTGATTGTCAGTTTGAAGACAGAGGTTGAGAAAGCTAAGAAGATAATTGATGAAACAAAATCTGAGTTGGAGGCTAAAAAGGTTGAATGTCAAAAGCTAGAAAAAGAAATAATTTCTTTAAGTAAAGAAATTGAGGATGTTAGAAAGTAGTTGGAAAAGAATCTCAAATTTGATGAAAAGGGAGAATGTTCAAAAATCAAAGAGACTCCTAAAATGAAGATTGATTTAAATTATCATACTGCTGCCCCTGAAGACAAAATGCATAATCAAAGGAGAAAATTTAGAAGAAATGCCCCTGCAAGACAAGCATATATGTACAAGTATAATTATTCATTTAATGGATATTGTCATACTTGTAATCAATTTGGACATAAATTAGTTAATTGCAGAAGAAATCATTTTGCTTCAATCAAGAATACTAATATTGTTTGTTTCAAGTGTAATTCTCCTAGTCACAAAGCATATAGTTGTAGAAGGTTTGGAAGAATTGCTTTCCCTGGTTTGATGGATTGGAAAAAGAACAAGGTTGAAAAGATTTAGATAAAGAAATTTGAACAGAAGCAAGAACTTGAGAAAGTTTGGAAGCAAAAAGAAAGTAAAGAGGAGTCAAAATCTAAGCTTGTGCATCCTGCACAAGTCACTTCATTAGTTGCATAACAGATAGCATGAAGCGAGGGGAAGTTATTCATGTTCTATCAAGTATCCCCAAAAGGGTTTCAGGAAGAAGATCAATTGATATTTATCAGTTTGATGATCTTGTTTTTGTTGAATTCATCTTTGATAATGTTTGACAATGATATAGGTAATCATTGACTTATTATGCTTTCAAGATATTGAAAAAGTGTTACAGGAGTTCAAATGCACAATTTGTCAGACAAATGATCCTGATTATTTTGATAAAGTCAAGAAGCAAGAGTTCTTGTTGATTGCAGTATTTTTTAGATGTGGTTATGTACATATCAGATTTGACAGTGTGTTGTAAAAAGATGTGCAGGAACAACAAGATGGTCTTCATTCTTTTTCATGTCAAAAGGGGTGTACAAAAATAGATTGGTTGCAGGATAATAGTTCATTGACAAGGACATCTCTTGAATGATATTCATCATGGATTGTGATTCATACTGACTGGTGAAAAAGTGTAGTCATTACATGAAATTCAAGTTCATATCAAAGAGGTCAATTTGATGGTCATATCTACTACCTTGTTGAGTTGTTTTTATGGCATATGTTTTGCATAAGTATTGAAGCTTTTAGGTGATTTGGAGATAGTGTTTCACTTGTTTCATTGATGATCTTCCTCACTAATATGTTTTAGACAGAGTTCTTTGAGCTATGACATTGATGGTGATATCTTGCATTTTATTAGAGGAAGTTAAAGGTATGTTTTGAATCAGCAATAGCAGATGGTAATGTTCAAAAAGGTTTGCCATATGTTGGCTTCAGGATTGTTATCATCATAAATCATTACTTGTTAAAAGGTTAACAGGAGTTTATGTCTTCAAAGTGTTCATAATTCAATATGATTATAATGGTTATGATCATGCTATAACAACTTTAAGTGGAGTTGTTCTCAGGGGAGTTAATAAGAGGATTGAATTGTCACTATCATGGGAGATTTGAAAAGATCTTATCAAAAGTGGTCATCATGTCATCTTGAGTTGGGAACGGTGTGTTAAGGAATCTTCATGATTTTTGCCTGCAAAATTGTTCATTAAAGAGTATTGGTGTGTTTATGATTTCTTTGCAAAGTGTTCAAGAAATTGGTATTTGGTTGCAGAGTTATGTCTTCTTCATCCTCATATTGGTTTTGTGTCAAAAAGTGATATTATGTTTCAGAGATTTGTTTGACTTAATGAAAATGGTTCATTACAAGGATGTCATAATAATCTTGCTGAGAGCTTGTTGTCTTTACATTGATACAAGAAAAGTTGATTATGATGTCAAAAGGTGTTTTGATTTTTCTTAGCATGGAAGGTTGAATGTTAGTAATTGGATGGTATTCTTCAGGTTGATATGTTGTTTCAGGACTAATTCAAAAAGGTGGATAAGTGCTGAGTTTAGTTGAGTTATGTTGATTATTCTTGTCAGTGTTTACCAGTGGTTTTTATGAGTAGTGTTTTGTTTGTGAACTTCAACACAGGGGAAGTAAATAGATAATTGTCTTTGTCATTAGATGTCAAAAAGGGGGAGAAAGAAAAATTGCATCAGGTGGTTTTGCCATCAATGACAAAGGGGGAGATTGATGGTGTTAGGTTGTCATTGATGTCAAAAGTGTTCAGGAGATGGTTAATGAGGTATTCATCATGATGTCTTCATATGTTTGAGGTAAATTCAGATGTGATCATTACTACTTCCTTGCATTTGATATGTCAAGTTTCTATTAGGAGATTTACATCATAATGATATATTTATATGTGATGGAATGTTGTTGGATCATCTTGGATCATGTGAAATCAGATATAGGATCCTATTAAGGATGCATGCTCATATCTTCAATGGATCTTTATTGTGTCAGTGTAGGACTTGTTTGATCAGTAGTACTTGCAGAGAATATTTCAGGAGTACATCATCTTGTGTGTTATTGCAGGAGTACATCATCAGAAGTATATCATCTTGTGTGTTGTTGCAGGATTACATCAAGGTGATACAGATGACATACAGTGGTAGTGGCTTGGTCATTTGATCTCAGTATTCAATGGTATAGTCTTCAGTTGTGAGTTGATCATCATACAAACAAATGTTGAAATGTTCATGGGGGTTGAAATATTTGTAGTTTCATTGTATGAAGTTCAAGATCATATATTTGATGACATAGATGTTGAAGAGTTTTTGCAGACTTCTCACGTGCAGAGATACAGGGTTATATGGTCTTTCATGAAAAGATACTTTCTTATTCACACTCAAAAGACAAGTGTGAACCTAAACACTTAAGCAAAACTCTAAATTATAATCTATACCAAAATCCAAGTTTTATCAAAATACAAGGGTTATCTTTTTTTTGCACTTTGTGTTTTAAAAATATGTTGACCTTCTAATACAGGTCACTTCACTTAAAAGAACCTACAGAAGGGACACACTATCGTTGTAATGACTGGCCCTCCTCCCTTCTACCCTTGGAGGGTTTTCCACTCATGCAATTCTTGTGTCTTGATTCATATTGATCTTCTCTCTGTGGTTGTATGTTTTACTCATGAGTTTTGTATATGTGTTTGACAAAGTTATGTGCATATGTGTTTAACAATTCAATGATAACTTTCTCTCCTTGTGTTCTCCAAGTTAAAGTTTGTAAAAAGATTCAAAAATTCACACAACACTAATTCACCCTCCCTCTCAGTGTTGTCCTTAACTCCTACAGGCATATTGGCTCCCATTACCGAGGAAGAAGTTAGGGTTGTTGTGTTCTCTATGGGGGTATTCAAAGCCCCAGGCCCAGATGGATTCCCCCCAGCCTTCTTCTAGGACTTCTTGGATATCATTGGCTTTGATGTCACTACTGTTGTTAGGGACTTCTTTAGGACAGCCAAGATTCTTGAGCAAATCAATTCCACTTTCATAGCCCTTATTCCTAAGAAGAACTCCCCTGAGAAAATGGTTGATTTCCACCCTATTAGCCTCTACAGCTCCATCTACAAGATTTTCATTAAAGTATTGGTCATCAAACTCCAACCTTTGTTTGGCAACCTTATCTCTAAGTGTTAGAAAGGTTTTGTTCTTGGTAGACAGATTGTTGACACAACCATATCCACGCACAAAATTATTCATTCGATGCTATCAAGTTGGACATTTCTAAGGCTTATGACAAAATTTCTTGGAACTTCCTCTTTCTGATTCTCAGGAAATTTGGCTTCCAGGATAAAATGATAACCTTGATACAGGAATGTGTCACTACAGTTAAATATTCAGTTCTCATCAATGGTTCTCCCCAAGGTTTCTTTAATGTGGATAGAGGTATCAAACATGGGGATCCCCTCTTGCCCTACTTGTTCATCATTATGGTGGAGATCATGGGTAGGAACATTCTCTCCCACTTGGATAGACAAGACATGAAGGGGATCAAAACTGCATCAATGGTGAGGCCCTTGACTATCCAACAATTCATTGATGACACTTTGCTTTTTGGTGCAGCTTCAGTCATGGAAGCGAGTAGATAGAAAACATTGATGAGCTCCTATGCTGATGCCTTTGGATAGTGTATAAATTATGAAAAAAGTAATGTGTTCTTCTTTAAAGCTGATCTAGTTCTTCAGGAGAAGGTTAAGAAAATTCTAAACTGTAATCAGGCCAACCTCCCAGTGACCTACCTCGGTCTTCCCCTCATGGTTAAGGAAGTGACCCCCAATTTTTGGAACTCTATTCTTGAGAGAATTCAAAGGAAGATGGAAGGTTGGAAAGGGAAACTCCTGAGCCAAGTTGGTAAACACCAACTCCTAAAGGCCTCTTTGCAAGGCATTCCCACCTATTACCTTACCATTTTCAAATGTCCGGGTACATAGCAGAGAAATTTGAAAAAATTTAGAGAACATTTTTTATGGACAAGAGTTGAGGAGAAGAAGAGAATGTCTCTCATCAGATGGGAGAAAATTTGCCTTCCCAAGCTCCAAGGGGGATTGGGGATAAGAAACACTCAAGTGATGAATAAAGACTTGCTTGCCAAGATTGGATGGAACTTCCTCAAGGAAGACAAGGAATGGGTTCAGATAATGAGAGCCAAGTACCTCCATAATGGGCAAAAGATTGAGTTAATTGAAAGGGTCAGCCTTCCTAAAGGGTCTATCATTTGGAACAAAATGATCAAATCTAGAAGAACATTGTCCCAAGGCATCAAGTGGAAACTAAGAAAAGGGGACAAAAATCAGGTTTTGGGAACATAATTGGCTCCATGAGACTCCGTTGTCCAACCAGGAAAACAACAAAATTAAAGATAGAGCGGTCACTTTTTTTGGGAAGTTTGTCAGTGACTACATCTTGGGGCAAAACCAAGGGTAGAGGAAATGGAAGAACATCATTGATTGCTGGGGAGGTAGCCAAATTGAGAAACAAGGATGTTTGTCCTTACACTTAGAATTGAGGAACCACAAAATCCCTTTATTCCCTAGGGAGGATGAAATGTTATGGGCCTTCTTGATCAAATCAGCTTACAATATGCTAACTAACAGAGGTCAGGATAACAACTTGTGGAAGAAATTCTGGAATAAAAACCTAACCCCTAAGATCAATTTTTTTGTGGGCAGCCACTCACCACAAAATTCTCACCACACATAATGTCAACAGGAGAGGATTTCAACTGGTCAATAGATATGCTCTCTATCAGAAAAATGAAGAAACTATACAACATATATCCTCTTCCACTATGACTTCACCAAGGAGGTATGGGAAAGGACCTTGACTCTCATCAACATAGATTGGGTGCAAAATGAAAACCTAATAGAATTCATACACAACTGGAGCTCCCCCTTTTCTCACCCAAGGATTAGAGAACTTTGGAGGCAAATCCCCCCTCACTTGGGTTGGAGTATCTAGGAAGGAAGAAACAACAGAATTTTTAGGGAAACAGTGAAGTCTGCCAAGGAAGTTTTCTTCTCTTTCTATAGAATGGTCTCATAAAACACTTCCATTTGTACCTTGAAAGCCCATAAGGAACCCCCCACTTAGCTGGAAATCTAGATTGCCAAGAAGTAGGGTCTAATAGCTGACACAACCAGGTTTGACGGAGCTGAGAAAAAGACCATTGGAGTGGCTAGTGCGAGTGGTGTCATAAGAAGTCATCAAGGGAGTTTATTTCTACTTATGCTAGAGGCATTAGCACCCAATCCAATAATATGGTGGAAGGGTTAGCTCTTTTATGGGGTCTAAAATTGGCTATCAATGGGTCTGGATAAGTTACAAATTGAGGGAGATTCGAAAATAATAATTGATGCTACCTTAGGCAAAACTGATAGTGGATGGAAACTCAAAGATATCATTGAAGACATCAAGTGCTTACTAATTGGGTTCACATAAAAGGAGATAGGACATACCTACCATGAAGGCAACAAAGTGGCCAATGGTATGGCCATCCTGGGTTAGTACTTGAGTGACTACAGATGTTGGAGACAATTTGAAAACCTCCACAATCAAAATCAAAAACTCCTATGCATGAAGCAAGACTCTATACCTAAGTCTCCATGAATTTAAATCTTTCTAAGTCTAATTCGTAGGCTAAGGATTACCTTAGGTACTATAAGAAAAATGATTATTATATGAGGAAAGATACTAAAAGATCTAGTGATGGTATGGAATACCAACATATAAGCTTTGAGAAAAGTATTAAGTGCAAAGGGATGATGTGCCACAAAAGCAACATGATGACGAGGAGGAACCAAGGGGTTAATCACATGGTCGATCACATGCCTAGTGACTGGCTTATAACTTGTAATCTATGTAACGTCCAACTCACGGATAGTAATTATTTGATGGGTTAACTTGCTAACTCACATGAGGCAAAGTTATGGAATAATGTCTTATCGAATGGGAGAGGTGTCAAGTTCATGAATTTACATACCTTCAACTATCTGTAGGATCATATTAACAGCAAATTTATTTTTCTCTACAGAGTGCTCTCAATTCATCTGAAATTACTAAGGGTGGTGAAGAGAGCTGCTTGCAAAGAATCTCATTCCTGTCAAAAATTTTTGCTAAGAGGGGTTGGTTTCTACAAATGAGGGGAATAGGACTCAGATGGAACCTGAATCCTGTGAGGAATTTAGAAACAATGAGACCCTTTGGCACATATGCTAGGAGTGTGGGCTGGCGCAATTTTTGGAATGCCTTCAAGGGCATGATGAAAACTTATCCATTCAGTTTGTGCGATCATGGAATAACAGAAAAGTTCAAGTGGGAGTTGTTGGGTTTGAAGTTACTGAAGAAGTTATTGGGATGGCTACTGGGATGACTACGGATGCTGTGAAACATAAAAAGACTAGCAAGGTCTTTGACCCATAAAGTATGGCCATATTTCTGAAGAAAGCTAAAGTTTTGCACAATTTGCAAGGAGGGTTCAATAGGCAGCAGCTACCAAAACCTTGGGATGACGTGTGCTACATGATTATCAAAACTTCATGCTTGAAGGTAGGTTTCACCAGTTCTTCCACTACCATTTTGTGTTACTGAATCACTTTAAGTGCGACAAATACATCATCTTTCCTTTTTTCTTACTTTCTTCTCTAGAAACTTCTGTTGATACTGTCATAGAACAACACAAGAATGACCCTAAGAAGCCTCCCATACCGCTTCACCAAAGGTTAGTTTACAGGCTCTACAAAATTTACCTTGCCCTCTGCCCAATGAAGAAAGTCCTTGCTACTTAGGTTGAAAGCCCCACTACCTTGCCAAAAACCAAACTGAAATCCACTCCTAGCAATCCCTTGATTATCACAGAAGTAGCCCCTAAGCGCTATACCCGATCTCACAAAACAACCAAATCCTCTTCAGCCAAGAAGAAAACCCCTTTGTTGGCTTGCCCTGAGGAAGTCTCAAATGCGGCCAGCCCTAATACCAAAAGGAAGATGACTGTTAGTGATGTGAAAGGTGATACTCCCCTCAAGAAGGGTAAGGTGGGCAAAGATGGGGGTAGCACCTCATTGAATTTTGAGGATAACCCTAGATGGAAATCCATAATCTAGAGGAAGAGGATGGTGACTCTGTGGAAAGTGGGGATAGTAGCGATGTCAAGAGCAACGAGGAGTATGTTTTTCCTCAGAGTAAGGCCCGAGGGTCCAATCTACTAGGAGATTGACTAGATTAGCTGCCAAACCCACCCCAGTGCACAAGAAGCAAAGTTATATTGTTGAGCGGGAAGAGGCTGAGAAGAACTTGGATGGAGAAACTAAGGCTATGTTTTAGGAGGACATTGTGGTTCTTGAGATCGTGGATGAAGGACCCAGCAACTTTCCTGAATTTAGTGTTGAGATTTCGAAGATGGACAGCTCAGAGAAAACCATACAAGAAATTGACAAAAACAAAAAAGGGTAAAAAGACTATCAGTGAAGGCAAAGAATCAGAGGACATCAACACCAGAATGATAGTGCTAGAGAAAACATTTATGACCTTAGCCAGGTTTACTATGAAATTCATGCACAAGTCTGCAACAACCTTGGCTATGCTACAGGATATTGAACTCACCAAGCACGGGCTGAAGGACAAAGAACTCAAGGAGTATGAGGACATGTACCAATTCTTCATTAAGGATTGGGAGCATCTCTTCAACTAGCCCCAGGGGATTTTCTATGTTCTATTTATTAGTTGTTTCTCTGATGTCTTTGGTCCTAAAATTTGGTTCCTTTTTGCTATGTTGGTCTTTTTTGGTTAACTCAGTGTAATGCCCTTGTGTATATTATGTAATGGTTTTGGTGCCCTTGGTTTGTCACTTATTATATGAAAAACAATATGTTGTTGAGTCATCTTACAATAATGGGTTACACTTTCTGGCCAAACTTGACATTGAAATCAATATTTTGAACTAAATCTTCACTTTATGACACCTATAGCCGCTAAACCATTAGGAATTTGAAGATGATGTGAACTAGTGATTTGTGAGATTTTGTTTGTAGATTCTAAATATATATATATTTTTAATTTGGATTTAAATTGTAAAAAAATTTGTATCTCCTTTGATAACTAGTTTTTAATAGTAAACAACATTTTTTTAAAGTGATGTGTATTCTATGGCACATAGCTTTTTTCTACAAAGGATAAAATTCTGTTTCTTTTGAATATAGATTGGTAACACCAATATATAGGGCATACATTTGGTTTTATAATATTTTGTTGAATTTTTTTTTAATTAAGTTTTGAAGTCAAACTAATTATAATTTAGACATAGGTGTATTCCATGAAACATAACTTTTTCTATATGTATCAAAATTCAATTTTTATTTTTTTTGAAATAAGGATATCAGTACCTAGGGCATAGATATTTTTCAAAAAAAAATTTCACTAATTTACTAATTTTCCATGTGTGTAGAACAGAGAACTTAATGTTCTGTAAAAACCTACATTCACAAGAAATAAAAAATAAATATAATAATCAAATTAAATATATTTTAAATTATACTTTTTGGGAAGCTTATAATAAGGACTACATACTTACAAAACATAAATTTTATATGAATTCATTTGATCCCTCAAAAGGTAAATCAAAAGTGGTTTTTTATCAGCATTTTGATAGCTGTAGAGGAGACTCTATTATAGGTATGGTTTAAAACTAGCGGGGTTCTATCCAAGGGGGTTTGAATCTAAAGGGGTTTGATCAAACCCTCTTCAATTAAAATCCTTTAAATGGAACCTTTCAAGGCTTAAATCATTATATTTTCTAAAAATATATGATTTTAGCAAAAATTAGGATGTCCCAGAAAGTGTAACCCATTATTGTGGCAGCACCCTATTATGAAAGTTTATTGAAGTGATCCTCTATAGTATTCTTTGTCATTTTTCCATATACAGTTAAAATTAAAAAGCATTTACATTATTTTCTCTGTGACAATACTTGCGCTTCGAGAAGCAATTATAGAATTATAAAAATAAACCTGATTTGAAAGGCTCTTTGTATTTTTGTTTAAGTTTTATGCTTGTTTTCAATGGTTTCTTTAATTCTTTGGGGAGAAGGGCTCTTTGTTTAACATTTATTTACTCTTCTTATTTCCATTTAGTTGTGTATATTCTAAATCCCATACTACTAGCATGGTACTCATGAGGCTTCACTTTTCTATAGTCTTTTGATTGATGATCTTTCATTTCTAATTAATTATAATGGTTTTAATCACAGTGTCATGGTTAATCACTGATTCGTTGAAATAGAATAAGTTTATTTTTAGTTTGTGAGTGTTTTAGAATGTTTTCCTTTTGATAAATACTCCCCACTATGTTGATATATGCTATTACATAGTTAATCTTGGAATTAATGGCATTATGTAGTAGTTGAAAGGAAGCTAAGTGCACTTTCTTAAAACCCTTGAACAATTACAGATTCAAACTTAGATGGACATTCAAAAAGTATAAAGCAGATTAACAATAAAACCATAACACATAAATTACATGGGGAAAACTTCTAGATAAAAAACCCCACACACCAAAAGAACAATACTTTGTATTATCAGTAACAAAAATTACAATACAATAATAGAACTAAGTTTCTGTTGGTGTCCTCAAACTACAATAAGAATATGGGATAATTTCGGTAGCATAATGGTACTTCAACAAAATGATCTACATCTCTAATATACAAGTGCTCAATATATTGGAGCTTACAATGCATTAATTATACACTTTCTAAATCCAACGCCCAAGACTGAAGATGCATTATGGAAGGTACCAAAAACACTGAACATGCAAAAGTGTCAATACATGCAAACATGCAACTACCAATTGTTACCAAACCCGCACCTGCAAAACTACACCTACCAAAATATAATTGCTCCTCCAAAAAAGGCATCCTTATCATAAGTGCCAACATGCATAACTCCACCTTTAATAGAAACTTCCAAACTTGACCCCTCCTTGGAAATAGAAAATACACATTGTAACTTATAGGCTGAGACACACTAATCCCAACATTCTCCCACTTGTTGAAGACCTATCAAGAATCATCAGTAATCAACTGCTAAGGGCCCCAAGGCCCATGGAAATGACACACCATCTGAACTTCTCTATGCTCACTAGCTTCATCAATGCATCTACAACATTTCTCAAAGTGTCAACCCTCTCTAATATCACCTTTCCATCTTCTACCATGTCACAAACAAAATGAAACTGAACATCAATGTGCTTCATTTTGACATGGAAAGTGGGATTCTTTTCCAAGAAAATGGCACTCTGACTATCGCAATAGATAGTAATCTATCCTACATCAAAACCAATATCTGAATACAACCTTTTACTCCAAATGGCTTCCTTGTAAACATGAGAAACTGCCATGTACTCTACTTCTATCATGGACAAAGTGACTACAACATACTACTTAGTCATCCAACTTATAGCACCAACATACATCGTGAACACATCCACTGGTGGATCTTCTATTGTCAATGTCACCTGCCCAATCTAAATCCACATATCCACAAATACTTACAGAATGTTGAGATCCAATAGGATAACCATGATAGCATAGGGAATACTTGAAAGTACCCCACAGGTATCTGAACACTCTCTTTATTGCATCCCAATGTACCCATCCAAGATTAGCTATATACCGACTAAGGATTCCCACTTCCTGGCAATGTTTGACCTCGTACAAACTGTCACATACATCAAACTACCAACAACACTTGCATATGGTACTCTAGTCATGTCCTCCATCTTATTTGGATATTTTGGACAATCCTCCACATAAAGCTTTGTTCCCTGCATCACCAAAACAACTAATTGCCTACAAGCTACCATGTTGACTCTCTCCAACACTAAATTCACATACTTGCTCTAGCTTAACCAATTCTTTCTATTAGCTCCATCTCTTCTTATCTCCATCCCTAGAATATGCCTTGTTGCACCTAGATCTTTCATCTTGAACTGTGTTGACAATGAAGACTTCAGATCTAAAATCAAACTCTTACCATTCCAAAAATAACAGCATATCATCTACATACAATGCAATTATGAGAATGGGACCATTATTAGATTTGTAATATACACAATGGTTAGATTTAGATCTCAGAAATCCCAAAGATAAAATAGATGTCATATTTCTAGTACCACATTCTAGGAGACTACTTAAGACCATACAAAGACTTATTCAACTTGCAAACTAGATTTTCTTTACCTTTTACCATGACATGATCTAGCTATGGCATATAGATCTCTTCCTCCAAATCACCATGAAGGAATGTTTTCTTCACATGCATGTGTTCCACTTCTAGATCATATGTTACTGCAAGTGATAATAGGAACTGAATAGATGTCATCTTCGCAATAAGAGAGAATATCTCACCATAGTCAATTCCCTCCACTTAACAATGCCCCTTCACAACTAATTGTGCCTTGTGCTATTCAACACTACCATCAGAACCACATTTCTTCTTGAACACCCATTTACATCTAATAGGTTTCTGTCCTTTAGGAAAAGGTACCAAATCCCTATTGATAGTAAGGAATACTGAGAGGGGGGGTGAATCAGTATTCCACAAAACCACTTCTTAACAAGTTTATTAATCCAATCTCCAAATTTAATAATATGAAAGTAGAATAAACATATGAATAGAAGTCATAAAGACACAACACATGAACACCAGGATTTTTACGT
The DNA here is from genome assembly GCA_027924645.1 of Cunninghamia lanceolata. Lineage (NCBI taxonomy): Eukaryota > Viridiplantae > Streptophyta > Pinopsida > Cupressales > Cupressaceae > Cunninghamia > Cunninghamia lanceolata. The sequence goes on along the minus strand of BSBN01000877.1, from coordinate 3,262,046 downwards.
GGAAAACCCAAAAATGGGAAAACCATGGTGAGTGTTAGCTCAAAATATATTAATATAGAACAATACTGGATTACAAGAAGGGTCACTGCCTTAGGGCTCACTACCTAAAGAAATGCTCACTACAAGAAAGGCTCACTACCAAAATAGGCTCACTACCTAGGGAAAGAAACAAGAAGGAAGAATGGTTCACTACCAATTTGAACTACTCAGATTGCATCTACACATGCATGGTTATAGCTCCAATAAAGCACATAAATATTGTCTCAAAACTCTTCATCTCTAACTGCTCTGTTTCATTGCTCTAAGGTTTTATATAGGAGCAAGATCTCTTTTCTTCTTCTCTTATTACTTCCACACAATCACTTTACTTCGCATGTCGGACATACCTATATTCACACTTGCATCACACACACATCAAACACTAAATTTGATCTCTTATATATATCCGCAACACTTAAAATCTTCATATTAGGTCAGCCTAATAAAGTGAAGCATGCACTCATACCTTAAGTAGCTTGTCGGCCAAATTCCTTTACCAAAACTCCCAGTGGACTCAAACAACACTTGAATTGCAATCACATATGTCGGTCTCAACTATTGAACAACTTAGGATTAAGTTCTAAACAATAGAACTTACCACATATAATTCAAACTTATTATGTCGACCTCTAACTCAGATTGCCACTAATTCAGTTCATCTGTCATACTACATATTTTACTATAGACCACATGACTTGCTCAAAATCATGTCAGAGACTCCTTAGTTATCACATCATGCCTTTAGAACCACGAAACAATATATCCTTTAGCTGTAAAATGCAGACCATCAGAACTAAGACTCTATCACAGTAAACTCTGTCAAATAATGTAGCGATACTCAACAACTTATAACTATCTTTCCAGTGGACTTAAGAACCTACAACTCTGGATTTAGACACTTCATACAAGTGTTTGTAACACCTCAAAATTGCATATCAAGATATAAAACATGTTGAGAAATTCTTCACTCTACTTCAAAGTTTCATGCTTTTATAGTTTTATGGTTTTATAGTACAAGGAGGAAACTTGGTCTGTGTTAATTCCAAGGCACAACACTCTTCAAGGAACAAAGTATGGAAGGGGCATCAATGTTGGATGATAGATCTTCACTGCATTTGAGTGGATCGACCTATCATGACAGGCTCTCATGTGTCAAGTATTTAAGATACGCGGGCCTTCATAAAATTCTTCATCACAACACATAATGGAGACTCTGCCAGCCTAAAATGGTGCAAGCCATGAAAATATGAAGCTTTGGCCTATAATTTCAAACTCAAAGAACCCCAAAGCTCATTCCAAAGACACCAATTATGTAGAGTTGTGGCTTCCATTGACAAAGTCACAGAACAGTGGCACTGCTACTAAAAGCCCGATCCAATATGAAATCATGACATTGATTTTTTATTTCAAATGCATCAAAGTATCAAACTCCAAGCACTCGCCTGTATCAAGGTGTGCAACACTATATTTGTGGCGCAACATGAATGAATGCAATCCAACGTATATGAAATCAAGGTAAGCCTCAGTATAAGTCTCCAAGGCTACATCATTAGGTAAGGCGCAAGAGCATTCAGGAATAGCACGCAAACATTATGATAATGGTGCCGCATCATAAGTAAATATGGTTTGGTCTTAACAATGCAACGCAACCATGAAGATATGGAGTACAACCTTTCAATCAAAAACAAGCCACTTAAGAGAAATCTAACATATTATTTCAAATAAAATGCACAACTAGGGATGGTGCACACCATATTTTAGAGACCAGAGTCGAGCTAATATTGGCACCATTATTAAAGCATCACTCAACATCCACATCGAAGGAAGAACAGAGGCACCACTGTAGAAAGGAAGTGACCTGCAACAAGGATTCAGTTCAGCCACCATTTGAAGGTAGGTACCACAAACTAAGGAGTCATATGAGTCTTGGCACATTGATACAGGAGCATCCATGGTCAATGACAATCTTACTATTACCTAAATTTCACTACAGCTCATTTAGGTAGAGCGTTGATTCAAATTTTAAAAGGTACATTTTATCTGATCCTTATTACATTACATTCAAGTGCATAAATGAAATAATTCAAAAAATTATGATTATCAAATTACTACATTTATCCAAGTGCATGTAACGTAAGAAGGATTTATACAAATCTTTTCTAAATAAATAAATAATCTTTATTGAATTTAAAATGTACATTATCTCACACAAGCTGTGAGATTAACTTTCTTATTCAATGAAATTGAAGAAAACAATTTATACATGAATACGTAAATGAAAGAAAGTGCATGTAAGGATAGAGGCCAGTCATTGCTTGAGAATGACTAGTTCTTGTTCAAGTGTGTTGTACTATTGCCCTGAGTTGTCTTTGTCCTTCCTAGTTCATGTTGTCTCTAGTTCCTGCATCTGGCAAAAGAGTGATGTTAGAGTAATACTCTAAGCAATTAATGGTCCCTAACCTAACATGAACAAGTACATATGTGTGTATAAACTAATCCTCAAATTCATTAAATAGAAAATGTATACTTTGGATGCCGTAGAAAACAAGCAAGTCATCAAACACATCTAGAGTATGCATTTATTTTCTAACAAGTTTTCTTAATGTGTAGATATAGGTGTCATTTAACACTCATTTCATCTGATTAAAGCATGTGGAGTAAAATGTGGCTTCCACAAGGGTCAAGCCCAGCATGTTTCCCTCTTATTATTTTAAGAGGGATAAGAGTGTCACTTGTTTCATGTGTTGGCTTTGAACAGGTACTCATCACCCAAGACTATGAGTTGGTAAGTCACTGTCATGAATGGCTAATAATTGCTTAATGAAATTACAGTGGTCTTGGGTAAAAGTCACTAGAAGACAGTGATGCATGTATTAGAGTAAGTGAAAAGCAGTCATGCATGAAGATGCCTCCACATTTGTGAGGCTTTCTTGTTTATAGTATCATGTATGGAAGACCATGTCAGGACTAAGAGATCTTCATGGGTACATTTTTTGTCATGATGAAATAGGCAAATAAGTGCCTGCAAATTGTATGAGAAAAGTAAATTGTCATGATAGAGGATAGTAGGTGAAGATTATGTCAGAAATATGCATGCTAGAGATCTGAAAAGTAAATAGAGATGACTGCTACAAATAAAGAATAGCATCAGCAGAGATGGTCATAAACAACCACCAAATATGTAGAACAGTATGCAGAGGCCTGCACAAGGAGACTATAATGGTGAAGGAACTAGGATGCATGGTGACAATGGTGGTCAAAAGACATAATCACTATCAGCAATAGGGTCATGGAAGGGTAATCACAAAGCTTTGAAGCAATAGTGAATTACTTAGGGCATACTTAAGAAGGCAAAGACCATTGAACAATGACAGGGTTCATAGGAGAAATGAATGAGTGTAGCAAATGAGCATGATCATTATAAACTCTATCAAACTCTCCTAGAGAAGATAGAGACCTATAGAGGCTTAGCATTTAGAGGCAAGGACACTGTCTAGTACAAGATGAGCAAAGATAGCTATGAAATTTAAAACAAATCTTATAGATTCCTCATAATCTTATTTGTTTTTTGTAAATTGTTAAAGAATCTTTGAGAGAATAGAGAATTGGTGATAAAGTTGTCACCAATGCATGATAGTCTAAGGAATGTCTAGAGGCAAATCTATTGAGAAGATAATAAAACTAGAATGGAAAGAGTTGTTATGACTCTCACAGTCATACCAAAAGTCCAAGATCATGTCATAAGTCTTCTAGTTAATCAAGAGCATGCCAAGCCTTTACAAGCCCACTATAGTTGCTACAGGAATGATCAAAGAGATAATGGATGTAATGGTAAATGAAAGGTCATTATAAAGTATTAATGAGTAAGCAAGAATGAATACCATACAATGTAATAGGGGCCAATCATCAACATGACTATCACTGTCTACTCTACCAGGAAGCATTAAATGCAAAGGAACTCGAAGAGATCATGAGAAGCAATGCATCATGATGATGGAGTCATTGTGACTGGCACATAGTAAGTATAGGAAAGATGATAGTCAACAATCATGGGGTAGTCTCATACAGAAGGTAGATATCATAAAGGCTACAATGATTCCTAGGCCTATCAAAGGGGCTGAGAAGATGACAGTGAGTTTAAACCTTTTTTCAGTCATCAACTTAAGATACATTGATCTAAAAGAGCAAGTAAAAGAATGTATATCTCTTCCACAGGTATGAAATGATGACAGGAAATAAAGACTAAGTTTGGAAGGCATCTAGAAGACCTCATAAAATAAAGTTCATCTTATGCCCCTACAATTTCATCCATACCAACTGACTATAAAGTTTGAAATCCTTTATATGTAGTGTGGATGAGTTGAATAGTGTTGTGACAAGTGAATTTATAGAGAATTTGAAAGGTAGAGTCAATGGATTGAAATTAATAGAAAGAAATGGTAAAGGATTTACTACTGCAGGACAGGATTTGCATACAATGAGTAAAGAAGAGGTCAACTTCATGACAAAGCTCTTGAACAAGATTTCAAGAGGTCTACTACAATCACAAGAGACTGTCATACAATATGGAACTTTATGCAGGTTAAAAATAGTCATGAGGTGACTATTATAAAATAGAAAGAATAATTACTACTAGATGATTGTTGTATAACAGTGGATAGATACAACCACTAGAAAGTAGTCTTGGAGCAACAGTCCAAAGAAGATCCTATAGGTAAGGACATAAAATGAAACAAAGAAAATGCTTGCTCCATAAGGCTAGAAGATATGAATGTCAACCTTCTAGAATCTTGAAAAGACAGTGTGTAGGCTTATTTTGCATGAATATATGTTAGGGTTTAGTGAGAGTTCATCTATGCCCTACTTAAACTCAAAGGTTCTCATGGAGGGATTGTGCAAAAGGAGAGGATAGTTCGATTCAAAGGAGACTGTTAGAGGGCAGTGAGTTTAAAAGGGGCATGAAAAGGAAATGAAATTCTTATAGTTATCCTTGAATGCTAAAAGAAGAAAATCCCGAAGCATGAATGCCATAGTCTTCATGAAGTTAAAAGAAGATCAAAATATACAGGGGTCTACTAGGCAAGAGGACACTACAGGTTTAGCAAACAATAGTCCTTAGAGCAGTCATCCTAGACAACCGTCACAACAACATACAACAAGCATGATGTAGAGAGGGAGTAGTCTAGCATGGAGTAAAAGCAACCTTGAACAAGCATAACAGTGCAATAGTCATGAAGGAAATCAACCTTTGATTGTCATGGAGTCAACAAACAAATAGCAGTCATCAACCTTAAAGTCTACACCATTGTTGGAGATTTATAAACAAAGACAACCATATAGCTATGAAAGATTGTAATGAACATATAACATATATAGAAAATTCACATATAGAAGAATGCTTTTCAAACAAAAATGATAGATCTCGCTACTTTCTGTAGCTTATACCTAAAAAAGATAGTCATATCTGTTACAGGTAAAATGGGATGAATAAAACTAATTATAAAAAACCCAAAACATCAATGGAATGTGCAAACAAAAAGGATTTAAAATAAGAGAGAGAGATACTCACAACCTTTTTACCTTGTGATTTCTATTGTTTACCTATTCTCTTTTAACCTTTTGGTGATGAATATGGCCCTCAGGAAGCTTGCTTCCTTGCTTAGATTCCTCAAGATGACAAGGAGAAATGGCTCGGATACTTGTTTTGTTGAAGATGAGCTTCAACACAATATGAAATGGATAATAGAAATATGTGATAAGAATGGGGGTGCCAATGGCGCACTATGGATTCTGCAGCATAAGTTCACTTGAAAACTAGATATGTGAAATAGAAGAAGAGGGTTGTATTTATAGAGTTGTGTGAGAGAAGATCAATGGTGGAAAAGAAATAAGAAGATCAATGGAGGAGAATGTTTGAGAGAACGTGCGTGAATAGAAGAAGGACATGTGTCATTCAAAAAGATGCTTTGTTGAGTTAACTGCTTTCTTGATGAGGATGAGCTTTTATTTCTTAAATTAGAATATATTTTTCTAATTTAAGAGTTTTGTTGATAGCTTTAAATCAGTTAACTTAGCTTTTGCTTTTGTATGACAAGAAGAATTTGTTTTTAAAAGATTTTGAAGATTTTTTAGAAGATAAGAAAGCATAATTAAATAAATAAATTTATTCAATTACATGTAGATAATTTGGAAGAATAAATAAAATATTTAAATATTTTTTTTTGAGATTTAATTTAAATAAATTTGCATTTTATTTAAATTTGGAAGAATGGATGATTTAATTAAATAATTAAAATTATTTAATTATTTAGAAGAATAAAGTTGATATAGATGAAATTAATTAAATCAATGTAATTTATTTAATTAAATTGGAGAAAATGAATCAAATAAATAAAATCATTTATGTATTTATTGATAGAGGAATATTAAGATGAAATAAATATTTAAAATATTTATTTAGGTAGAGTCATGTCATTTTTAGGTGTATACATTATCTACATGAAATTTTAGCCTTTCTCATCATGGCCTTGACAGAGATATAGAGAGAACATCATTTGCAGTAAGAAGAAATGACAAATTTCATTATTTTATGTAGATTATGCCTTGATAATACATTCATTTATGTATAAAACAAAATCTTCTATCTCAAACATGAAGGAATGCAAAGAGATTCATTAGATACATTGAGTAAAAACTATAGAAAATCATGCAAATTTCCTTTTTCGTTCTAGAAAGATGAAATACTCATGCTTACATTTAGAATCTGGAGCAGAAAAAGTCAAAAATGCTAGTGAAACAATAGGAAAAATGGATATAGAACTCCAAGTTTCAAACACTCGTGTCAGTGGTTCAAAATGTAGAGAAAGAAATGCAAAATGTGTAAAGTGCAAAATGAGGGCGAAAAATGCCTTTTTGGCATTTAGGGTTTCGAAACCCTAAGAACCCGAGGGATCTTTTGTCTCTATTTTACGTTTTATTCCCTTGTATCATTTGAGCCGTGGTCAAGACATTGAACATGCAATGCCTAGGTAGTGCCACAAGTGGTCAAATATAGGTTAAGACTTTGAAGTCTTTATTTCCCTTAGTATTAAGCAAAACACTCAGTACCTTTTTGTTTTTATTATTCTTCTTTGCATATGTTATATAATGTAAAACAATAACCTCAAAATGATGACCTTATAAATCTTTTGAGAGTTATTGTTACCTTTTAATGCAAAGGAGAGTATGATGGAATGTTGAGGGATTTTATTGTTATTGAGAGAATATGGTTGAGTTGTGAAGATGTGGCATACACATGCCAAGGATATAGCATCTTGTTTTGCTTTGGAGGAGAGAAGGTTTGACTAGCTCTTGAGGGTAGTTAGAAATTGGTTTGTTTGGAGAGGGTGTCTAGGATTGTTTTGTTGCTCTTAGAGTCCTTTTTGGACTTGTTTTAATGACTCTTCATGTTTGACTAAGTCCTAATGGACTTTTTCTTGCATTTTGGACTCTTTTGGATGAGATCTAGTGGCTAGATTTTAGGCTTTATTGAAGCATCCGACCCCAATCAGTTTGAGATTCCTTCTATTGTGGAACCACTTGGATAGTGGCGGATATAGTCACTTTTGTGACTCTTTTGTGCTCAGTTCTTACATACAGATTAGAAAGACTTGTGATTTTCATCCTTGCTCAGATTTTGACAGTTTATAACTCATTCATTTTTGGACATGGAATACAATGGATACCTTGGTTATTTCTTGTGATGAAAACTCCTACCTTTCTTTTCCTAGTGCAGTCTTGTGTGTGTTGAATGATTGATCAAGCTATTTGTGAAATTCTCTTAGTTTCCTTGTAACTTTGTCTCATATATTGTACCTTTGCTACAAGTAGTAAGCTAATGCAGGTTATTAATTGTGTTGGTAAATGCATTTAACTTGTTAATTGTGAAGTTCTTTTCCTTTCACAATTTATTGTATCCTTAAACCTTTTAATGAAATATTTATCCAAAAGTATCCATAATAGACTGTGCAAAATTAGTTTCTATCAGTTTGAGCTAAGTGTAAACAAGTTTGAATTTCATCGTCTTTGTCAGTTCGGTGTATCACCCTTTTGCTTTAAGTTTTCATTTTAGTTTTATGAGTTTACTCCTTCCATTTTCTCTACAAAAAATCATTAGTTTAGGTGATTACCAACTAGGAAGCCGACCTTTTCCAGAGGTTGACCTTTGTTTTTAAAAATACCCACAGCTTTAGATGTCTTCCCATGTTTCATTAGATCGTTAAACTTCACGTTTAACAGGGTGCAAATTTCACTGATAACACTGACATCACCAAAATATTTTAATTTTTGTTTGTTTGTTTTGAATAAGGTTTATGCGCTTGGGAAATAATATTTTAATTTGCAACAAATGTAATTTTTGTAGAAAAATGCCCTGGTAATTTATAAATGCCTCAAATAATGGAGAATATCTTTTCTAGGCAAATGCATTAAATTCTATTTTAGTGGGGGCTGATTTTTGTCATAAGTGGGGTTGATTCTGTCATAAGTGGAGCTGCCAAGAATCATGGAATTAATGGCACTTATTATTGTAACCATCATAGTGTAAGGAACCTTTTAAGTGGTCTTTATGGCCCAGGTTGGTGGACCTAACTCCCAGAATTTTATTTTATTAAATTCCAAAATTTGTAACTCCAAGAGAGGGTTGTAATTATGAGACCCAGTCTTGGTAAAATGAGAATAACTTTCTCATATCTTATTGAAATTAAGAAATTTAAAATGTTGTGGAGAGAAAGGAAGGAGAAGCACAAAACGTAGAAACTATTTTAGAAACTTCTAAAAAATGAGGGCAAGGTTAAAGGAATAAGTGACAGGTTTTTATTGGAGCTAAGAGAAGAAAATTGAGGAGAGACCCAGATGTTGGGGAAGGAATCTAGAGGTGGAGAAATATATTTGTTGCAGGTGTTGGATGTGTAATTATCAAAAGCTCACAAGCTTCCTTATTTTGTAATGCATTTTTAGATTTGAATAATAGATTGTGTGTAGATTCCTCTTCATATCTTTGTTGTAATATTTTATTTTCAACCCTCTTGCATAGGCTTGTTTAAGTGTTGTGTTGCAAATTTGAATGGATTATTATCTCATTATTGCATCAATTGGTAGATAGTATCCCTCTGCCAAATTATTTCTCCTCTTTGACCATGGATGCTCAACAAACATTAAATTAAAATGTTGTTTCCCAAGCCCATAAACCTTATTGAAAACAAACAAACAAAAATTAAAATATTTTTGGTGATGTAAGATTGCCATTGAGCATGGATGCTCCTGCATCAGACTCCCGACCAAAAGAAAATCTAATCCCTCTTGGATGGAGGGCAGTAACTAGTTTTAATCCTTTGAATGCTCCTCCTTCATGTCCTCTATGCTCTGCCTCTTGTCCTTTTTGAAACAACATCAATTGTGTTATCTTTTCATTCATCCTTGTTCATAATTTTTTAATCCTTCCCTGAGAAAACAATCAATTTACCATTTTCCTTCTATTGGTCAATATGTTTACTCCTTAAGTTGGCTCTTTGTTATTAAAGATCATTTGCCTGGTGTCTTATGTACAAAATAATTTGTAGTCTTGAACCCTCAAACTTGAACTTTTTAAAAAAATTCAATGGTCCATGAGTTCAAAGGTTCAACGTTCAATGTTTTTCAGAAGGCTGCTTACCCTTGGTCTCTCATGCAACACAATTTGTATCTTTGAACCTCCCGATTGAACCTCATATTAGAGTTCAAAGGTTCAAAGGTTGAAAATTTCAATGGTTCATCATAAAATGTTCTGTAATAAGCATGCCTATGTCTTCAGCCTCATTTATTCCCTAAAACCTTCCTTGAGTCAAAATTTGTAGAAGATAAAATGAGCCAATGGGAATTGAACTTGAACCTCTATACCTTTTTTTTGCTTCATGTACAAAGGTTCATTGTGTGAAAAAGTATGAAGGCAGGAAATTGAAATAAAAAAAATGATCGGAGGGAAATATATTCGGAACACCATATGAAGTGAAAAAATTTTAACTTATGGAGGTTAAGGGTAATGATTACACATCAAGGTCGTGTGGGGGAATTACTTGTAATTAATGCATGTGTCAGAATTTATGTCTTATTAAGTAAATTCAGCACGAATTAATCGATTTAGTAATTATTTGACTGGATTTTATGCCTTCTATCAAAGAAGGAACTAGCTAATTTTTAGCAGTAAAACATACAGGGTGATATGAAAGAGAAACAGCGTTGGAGGTAAAGGATTTTCTTGCCCAGTTTGATAGTGAATTTAGATCTGTTAAAGGTGAGTTTTGACTTTCTCATAGCTATTGCCATTTATTTGTTGGGAAGAAGAATTATTTTGAGTTTCTAATATTGTAAAAGCAATTCAAACATTTTTTGTTCTATTTGTCCAAGCTATAGTCATGAAGGCTACCTATCTAGGTTCTGAACATGGTTCTAGCCTTGTTTGTTCTCTACCTAAATATGGGGATACCTTTTTAGCTCATTATGATTTAAAACATTTTAAGGAAAGAGCCAAAAATCCTACGTCAACCCCTATGATGAAAAGGATTGTAGAAAGTGATTTAATTGAAGCCGCAGCTTTTCCTATGGTGGTGCAGTGCCCTGAGTTAGTCCTTGAATGTATGAGTAAATATGACCCTCAAGGTAGATGTATTAGAGCTGCCAATGGAGATGTGTTATTGCCTATTAATAGACAAACCTTAATGGTTGTAATGAAGATTCTGTCCAAGGAGCCATACTCAGATCTTGATATTACCTCTTCTTATAGTTATTTTTCATTAAAAAAGGCAAATTACAAGAGTGTAATTAGAAGGAATTAGCTCTTAAAATTCTTAAAGGGAGGTTCAAGGCTGCCCAGATCATTAATAAGGGAACATATGATAGCAGAGGTAAAAGATATCATGGTGTTGTTACATAGATTAAAGGGTAGTTTTCAAGCATTCTATTTGGGAAGATTGGATGTATTTCTTTATTCAAGTGATTCTTCAGGGAGAACAATACCTAGATTGGGTAAAAATCATAGCAGAATGTTTACATCAAGGTTTGAGTAACTATCTGGGAAATAAAATTTATTATATGTCTTCATATCTCTTGTACTGCCTGGCATCTACAAGGGAGTGGGGAGGGTTTCCTCATATATCTTTAGTTGAAGATACCAAAATTTATGATTATTACCCTCATTTATAGATGCTAAAGTGTTATGAAAATTATAGAAGGGTTAATGTTGTTTTCACTGGCAGGATGGTTTATGAATTAGCACACAATGTTAATAAAAGGATTTCTAATGAAGCCATGCAATTAATCAGCATTTACAATAGCTACTTCATTCAATTTCCCAAATTCACTTACATCAGGGTTGGAGGTTTCGAAGGTGAACCCATCAAACTACCCAGATATGTCTTTGACCACTTTGTATTAATTGAAGGTTATAAGCAGTTAGCTCATATTGATAAGAAATTTCCAGTGAAAAGAGAATCAGGTATATCCTTCCTTGTTGACCTTGGTGACTATTCATGTCAATCAGCTTCTGATGATTTAAATCTGGAGGTGGGTTTAGAGAAATTTAATTTTCAGTATTATAAGGCCAAACTTAAGTTTGATAGCAAGGGTTTTGCTAAAGACAATTTGGATTTTGGAGAAGGATTTTCACATATTCCCCAAATAGAAGATTACTGGGAAGATTGCCAAGATGAATTTGAAGTTAGAAAAAGGCTTTGGTGCAAATTTTGCCTGGGGAAAATAGTCACCCTTAACCTAAAAATGAATATTAATGGTATAACTGATGATGAGGAATAGGTGATTGATTCTCAGTTTGAACAAGTAAAACAACTGCCTATTCCTAAAGTTGATTGGAATACAGATTAAGAGGATTAAATGGAAGTCAAAACCCTCCTTGTAATAAGAAGAACTAAAAAGTGGTTAAGAAAATAGAGATTGGGAAAAGTTCAAACTGAGGATTCTCAATAGTATGCACCCATTGATGAATCACAGTCTCCTATAAGCTCTTCTAATCAACTTCTTAATATTTGTGATGTAGGTATTTCAAAGTCAAAAGTTAAAAGGGGGTCTGCCATCAAAAAGACTAAGAAAACCCTTGTGACCAGTCTACTGACTCGCACCACCATTGCAAGAATTAAGAGCAGAAAGAAGAAGGAAATTTCAAAAAGAATAGTTGTGGACCAAAATACCAAAGAGGATTCAGATGAAATGATGAGTAATCAAGGGCCTAGTTCACCAGTAGCAAAAGAAACCAATACCGACCAACAGGAAGAGGTCGCTTTGGACTCTACCAATTTGATGATATTGCCCAATGCACCTTCTGTACAGCTTGCCCCTGATAAAGAGATTCCAGTCACTACGCCTAAATGGTTGGAGAAATCAATCAATGATAAGAGAAAAATAGTTCCATTTTCTTTACCACTCGAAGATATGGTTAGTAAAAGTCTGGTAAAGGCTCCAAAGTCTAAAAAGTTGAAAACTACTTCCAGGGTCGACATTGATCCCGATACAGGGAATTGGAATGCGGAAATAGCTCAACCAATAACTAATGAAGAAGTTCAAAACCTTACAGTTCAAAATTTTATAGCAGGAAAAATAGACCTTGGAATTGCATCGCGAGCTGCAGACATACACCATCTCGAGGCATCTACTAAAAAGATAGTAATTCGTACATGGAAGGATGATTAAGATAAGAGGGATCTGAAGCAAGCATTACGATCGATGGAAGAATACATTGATGCCATTCACAATCTAGATCCTCAGCCTGTCTCTCAATTACCTCTGTCTTTTGATCCAAAGTCTCTAGTTAATCAAAAAATGCTTGATCAGATACATAGAAACAAAATGGTGACTAAAGTATTCAATGATTGGCTAGATGGTATCATCCAAAAGGGTACCAAATATATTAATGATTTGAAAAGTATATATGATGAAACCATGGTTACTGTTGAAGATTTCAAAGTACAAAATACCTTGTAGGAAAAGGATGAAGTGAAATGGATGAGTGTAATAAATCAGATGATTGAAATTTAGAAGTATGGAGTGACAAAGTGTCTATCAGAAAAGAACATAGCAAACCTAAATGACAATATGCTATATGCAAGTAGAAGGAACATTGAATGGAGAAACTCTATATCAAAACAAGGTCAAATAGAGTTTACAAAGTTAATTAAGGAGATAACTGAATTTACCTAATCTCTGCACCATGATTTGGAATGTATTGATGTAAATTATTTGAAAAAGGATGGTGAGTCAGAAAAGGATGTTGATACCGTTATACAATCCTTCAAAGAAAAAGTCAGCTTTGTGAAAGAAAATGATAATCTGATAATTGATGATTTCTCCCAAATATCAAAAGTGGAATCGCTACTTCACCTTTGTGTCGATGCACTCCCTGGACATGCAAAAAAAGTAGCTAGCATTTGAAAAGAGAAGGATGTTTGGAAGGCATGGGTTAAACATATTGGCATCCCTAACTTCCCAATGATTTAGGAGTTTGTTGCTACGTACAAGGAATGGAAGACACAATGTGTCACTTTGGTAGAACAAGACAAATCTAGGGACTCCAACATGTTGTCCCAGTTATGATCGTGCTCACATAATCTTTTATTTAGTTATTTAGTTCATAATTATGTTTGAAAACTCTATCTTTTTAATTAGTTTCAAAAATAAAATCCCGTTAAGGGTCAGATTTTGTTTAACTCTGGGTTTAAAAAACAATTATAATGGCAAGCTATATATGTTGGGTTAGAAACATAGTAAAGGAAGAAAAAGATATAAAAATAGAAAAATTTTACTGAACTTTATGTTCTACAAGACATGTGATGTTTGTCTCAATGTATTTTCATCTATGAATGAAAGGAAGAAATGATTGCTACAGACTTAAATCTGTGTGTTTAAGTATATGAAATTGAGTTTCTATGCGAGCTCTTCTTTTTGTGGTAATTATTGTTTTGCTGGAAGACTCATCATATATATTTTGTTATTCATTAGTTCACAAGAATTCAAAGATACATGCATATATATATATATATATATATATATATATGATTAGTGTTGAAGATAGAATCTGTCTGTTCTATCATTGAATGATTTTGTATAAAGAAAAGGATATCACAATCATGACATAGTGATGTATGAATGTTAGTTTGCCTTAAATATTTTCTGGTTTAAAGTGTATTCAAATGTTAGAATAGTCCAAATTCATTAAAGATTTAAAAGGGAGCTGTACCTTAATTCAGAGGGGAATTATCTATGATAGTTCACCCAATTGTTGTTTAACTTATTTTCTCTGAAAAAGAAAAGGTTATAGAGTCAGAATAAAATATTATTAGATCAAGACAAATTTGTTAACCAATAGTTTTTGGTGACTCTATTGGGGAATCGAAACAATTGTTATGATTAGTCACCCTAATATGAGGTAAAAATGGTGCTTCCTCATGAAAATATAATTCATGTCTTGCAACCTAATCTTGGCTTTCAAGACAAACAGGGAGACATAATTAGTTAGTTAAATACTCTTGCATGGCGCACTCACTGAAACATTGGTGATTATAGAAGAGCAAGTCAAGTATTAGAAAGAGAAGAAGAATTGGCTGATAACTTAAGATTGTTGTTATTAAGGGAAAGAAGGAGGCAAGCTGAAAACGCAGTTAGAAATCAAGACCCTGAAATCCCAAGAGGCCAAGAATAGCCCAGGAACTAACAATTGGTTACCTAGTTACAATTTAACAAGCTAGAGTTTAGAAGATATACAAGATCTTTGAGGAGAGAAGGAGTTGAAGATTTTACGTTTTGAATGCTGCAAAACCTAAATTTTCCTTATATTCCTACTCTTGTTAGAAGAGCCAGAAGTAGACCTTCTAGCCCTCCTAAACCCTCGGCATTCTCCATTTGTCAAGCCTTAACTCTCTCTGGCACAGTCATCCCTTCTGCTATAAACGTTTTACCAATGGCTCAGCCTTGGGGAGAAGCTATAGGTCCTCTGAGCTTGGGGGCCAATCTGAATCCTCTACCTAAAAATGCAAGAGAAAACTTACCCAAGTTTAATGGAGATGGAAAACAATCACCTGAAGAACATCTGAATGCCTTTGCCATAGCCTATGGTATATTGGGTGTACAACATCAAGATGTGGCAATAAGACTTTTTTGTGTAAACTTTAACCGATACTGCATTAGAATGGTTTTATCACCTACCTGACTCTTCAATTTCAAACTAGAATGATATGAAAGATGCATTTGAGAATAGGTTCAAAAGTGCAGAAGATGAACATGCTCTTCTTGCCCAATTAACTTAGCTCAAGAAAGAAATACATGAACCGATGAAAGAATTTATAGCCAAATTCAATAAAATTGTGTACAAAATCCCAACTGCTAAAAGACCGACACTAGCGAATCAGAAATGTTTCTTTATCAACTCTATGCCTCCTGATATTAGTTATCACCTTAGAAGAGGTGGGGTTGTTGATCTAGAAAATGCACAAATGATGACAGTTGAATTAGAAGATGATCTTATTATGGCTGGAAAATGGGAAAAAGAAGTTCAGATACCTAACGCCCAACCCTCATCCTCTACAAATCCTATGGTTCAAAGATTAGTTAATGATATGATTACTCTGAAAAGATAAATGCCTAAAGTTAGTACATCTTTCCAACAACCATATCAAGATATCAGCAGAAGAAATTTCAATCAATAGGCGAATGCAGGTAAGGCATTGCAACTTCCACCAGGGCAAACAAGGTTAGCCACTGAAGCTCCCCCTAGAAAAGGGAATATGTGTTCCTTTCATTTGACTCTTGATCACAATGGGAATACCTATCCAAAGATGGTTAGATATGTCCAAATGGCTACTACTAAAGATATGTTGGGAGAAATTAACAAAGAAGAAAGGAACTTTGGGGAACCTGGCGACTCTGAAATACAGTTCCTAGAATATGAATTAGATTCAGAAAGAGGTGGTGAAATATTGGTTACCCTTGAGTATCCTTCATGTGCTATGCTTACCAGAAGTCAAAAGAATCCAAAATTTCTAAGCATTCAACCTTCTCAAGGAGTACCTGTCAAAGGTAAGGAACCTCTCCCTAGAACCCCAGACACTAGTTCAAAGGTTCAAGAGGTTCAATTGTTATGAAGGTCTTATCATGCTACTTCTTTTGATATTATAGAATTTTGTAAGTCTTCAAGAATTCAAATATCTCTTGCTAAATATCTTAAGTTAAATCCAAAAGAGCTTGATAAGTTAGTGAAATATGTTAAAGGTGATCATCCACAAATTGAACCCGATAGTCAACAAACTATTAATGTCGAGTCCTCAATTGCTCAATTATTTGCTTCTCCAGCTGAATCACCTACATACACACCTGAAATAGCCATTAATACATTTGATGATATATCCAATATAGTTGATGTAAAACCCAACCCATTTTATATCTCCTTATTTATAAATGGTCATAAACTCAGTAATTGTATTATAGACTCAGGCGCTTCTAATAATATTATACTCTCTATTGTAGATAAAGCCCTAGGCCTATCCCTTACCAAAACATTTGGCAGATGTTATACTATGTATGGTAAACAGATTCCTTTACTTGGACATATTAAAGATGCACAAGTTGCCCTTACAACCTACCCTGATAAAAAATTGAAGTTGACTATCTTGGTAGTAGACATCCCTGCCAGTTATGGGATGCTGTTGAGTAGAACTTTCTATAAAGACTTGGGAGGAGAAATCAAATTAGATTGGTTAGAGGCCACTATTCTAGTGGGAAAACAAAAAATGAAACTAGAACCCAAAACTAAATGTAAGTTTATTGTATTCCCTTCTGATGATCCCAAAGCTTAGATACTATTTGAAGAATGTGAATTTGGTAATTATTGTTTCTTCTCTGAAAATGTGAAAGAAGGACCCATTTCAAAACTAGCTTGTTTAAATTATTTATGGACAATGGAATTTGATGGTAGTTGTGCCACCATCAGCTTTGGAGTAGGAGTAGTTCTGATCTCTCCTGAAGGTGAAAAATTTCCTTATTTTTTTAAGTTAGAATTTAAGAATACTAATAACACTACAGAGTATGAGGCTCTATTACTTGGATTAAATGAAGCCAAATGGAAAGGTATAAAGATGGTCAGAGTAAAAGGAGATATAGAACTAATTGTTAAATAGGTGAGCGGCATTTTTATTGTTAAGAATGAAAGGTTAAGACATTACATCAACAGAGTTTGGGATAAAATAGAATATTTTGATGCTTTCTCTATCGAAGCCATTCCAAGAGATCAGAACACATGGGAGATTCTCTAGTAGTATCAGCTTCTCTTCTTCTTCCTCACCCTGATTTCAAAGAGAATTCATATAGAATAGAGTTGATCTACCATCCTAATGTCCCAGATAATGTTGAATACTGGCATGTTTTTGAGAATGACCAACAAATTAGAAATTTTTTGGAGAGTGTTGAGATGTTCTTGGGGACTTATTTTAAAGGGTCTAAAGAAGAATGTAAGAATTTAGGCCTAATCTAGGAATCAACTCAAATGGTGGGGTAATTTAATTAAAAGGAAACAAAATTCCTAGAGGTCTAGTTTCTCTTGAACATTTGTTCAATCGATGAGATGAATATATCAAGGGAAAATATGCTCAGACTCTTGACAAATTGGGAGATTGTGCAAAAAATAAACATTGGAATTAAAACTAATCCTAAATGGGTTTGTATTGGTAGATACTGCTTAGCAGAGGATAGATCTAAGCTAATCGATCTATTAACTAAATATAAAGATGTCTCTGCTTGGTGCTATGATGAACTAAAGGATTTCAAAGGTGGTCAATTCCAAAATCATATTCCTTTGAAATCAAATGCAACTCCATTCAAGCAAAAATTAAGAAAATACAATCCAAAAGTTGCAGAAGCCATTTACACAGAGGTTGACAAAATGTTGAAGGCTAGGATTATCTACCCAATTCATCATTCCACTTGGGTAGCGAACATTGTTCCAGTATGCAAAAAAATAGAGAAATAAGGATTTGTGTTGATTTTAGGAACTTAAATTAGGCTAGTTTAAAAGATAATTATGCCTTACCCATGATGGACCCTATTTTACAAATAGTTGCTGGATCAGAGATGATGTCCATGTTAGACGGGTTCTCCAGTTACAATCAGATAAGTGTGGCTGAAGAAGATCAACATAAGATTTCCTTCACTACACCATGGTGAACTTTCGTATGCCCTTTGGTTTAATCAATGCAGGTGCAACTTTTCAGCGGGCAATGAATTCATCTTTTAAAGACCTCAAAGATAAAATTATTGTCATTTATCTTGATGATTTGACTGTCTTCTCTAAAAAGAGATAAAATCATCTGAAAGACCTTGAGGCTATTTTACAAAGGTACCAGAATCATGGAATATCTCTTAATCCCAAAAAGTCAAGATTTTGTGTAGCAAAAGGTAAGTTACTAGGACATTTGGTTTTGAAAGACAAAATCAAGATTGATCCAGAGAGAGTTAAAAAAATACAACAATTAAGTCTCCCCTTGAATAGGACTGGAGTTAAATCTTTGTTTGGATAGGTCAACTTCCTCAGAAGGTTCGTTCCTAATTTTGCTGAAATTACAAAACACATTGTAGGAATGATGAGTGAAAAACAAGCATTCAAGTGGAATGAAACTGCTAAGAAAGATTTCAAAAATGTTAAGGAAGCAATTGCACAGGCACCTACTTTGATAAATCATGATTTCCAAAAGATTTTATCATTTATTGTTATGCTTCAGAACATACTATCTCTGGTATTTTATTGCAGAAAAATGAATTAAACATGGAATCTCCAATAGCCTTCATGAGTGTTCCTCTCAAGAAACATGAACTCAAATATTCCTTAATGGAGAAACAAGATTTTGTTGTGGTGAAAGTTGTCAAACAATTCAGGTACTATATACTTCATTCTCATTTAATCGTATTTGTTCCTAGCTCAGTTGTAAAAAGCATTCTGACTCAACAGGATGTTGGGATGATAATAGAGAAACATGGGTTGCTAAGATTGAAGAGTATGACTTAGAGATTAGGCCAACTAAATTAGTTACAGGCCAAGGCTTATGCAGATTGATTGCTGAGAATAAGGAAGAAAAAGAAGAGGAACTCCTCACTGTCTTATTGGTAAGTTTACAAGATCCATGGTTCGTAGATGTGGCACATTATCTTACTTATGGGGATTGTCCTAGTCACTTATCTCTGAAAGAGAAATGGAACCTGAGATTAAAAGTAGTGAACTATGTTATTTGGGGTGTTGTCCTATATAAAAAGGGATTGGATGGAACTTTTCTGAGATGCGTAGACAAGGAACAATAGAGTAAGCTTTTAGAGGTCTTCCATAATGAAGCCTATGGTGGACACTTCTCCTCTTCAGTTATAACCTTTAAAATTCTTAGGAATTGTTATTATTGGCCTGGCATGTTCAAATATGCATATAGATGGGTGGCTAATTATGAAAAATGCAAAATGTTTGCAGGAAGACCACAACTTGCAGCATTACCTTTGAGGCTAGTCGTTATTGAAGAACCTTTCACACAGTGGGGTTTACACTTCATAGGGTGTCTTTCACCTTCTTCAAGTGTTGGACATACACACATTCTAACAGCTACAGACTATTTTACAAAGTGGGTAGAGGCAATCCCTGTGAAAATAACTACTTCCAATGTTGTGTGTAATTTTCTCAGAGAAAATATACTGGTCCATTTTGGTGTTCCTCAGAAACTTGTGGCAGACAATGCTACTAGTTTTTCTTTGATTGAACTTACTTCATTTTGTTATGATCATAATATATCTCTCTCTCTCACTTGTCAGACTATTACCCTCAAGGGAATGGTCAAGCTGAATCCAGTAACAAGAATTTGATAGCCATCATGAGAAAACCGATGAGTGACATACCCAAAAATTGGCATAAAAAGTTGTATGAAGCACTCTGGGCTGATAGTCTAACCCCAAAAAGAGCAATAGGGATGGCACCTTTTGAGCTAGTTTATGGAATAGGAGCTCAATTATCATTACCCCTTGAATTATCTATAGCCAGATTACAAAAGGTCATTAAAGATCAGTATTTCCAAGATTCTTTAGAAAAGAGGGTTATGTAGCTGACAAAAATTGAGGAAGAAAGGAATAAAGTGGTCGATCAAATTACCGCTCATCAAGCTACAGTTAAGAAGATTTTTTTATCAAAAAATAAGGCCCAAAAATTTCATGAAAGGAGATGAAGTGCTTTTAATGGGATAAGAGGATGGAACCTAAAGGAGCTCATGGAAAGTTTGATTCACTTTGGAAGGGACCATTCAAAATCATCAGGTACTAGCTCCTAATTCTTTCAAATTAAAGTATCCTCATGGATTTGTTCTACCCCTATCCTATAATGGACAGGATCTCAAGTTGTAGCAATTGTAAAACAAGTGTCCCCTATTTTGTACAAAGTTGTTTCTTTGTTGTTGTGTGTTGTCTTTTTGTTTGTCAGTTTTGGTTTGCATCGGTTCTTTCCTTGACCCGTGTCTTAGTTTGTGCGAAACTAGAGATTCTAAGTTCTCTGCATTTTTAAAATGTAGTCCCTAGCCAGAGCCAATGTTACCTTTTCATTCATCCTTGTTCATATTTTTTTAATCCTTCCCCGAGCAAACAGTTAATTTACCATTTTCCTTCTATTGGTCAATATGTTTACTCCTTAAGTTTGCTCTTTGTTATTAAAGATCATTTGCCTATTGTCTTATGTACAAAATAATTTGTAGTCTTGAACCCTTGAACTTGAACCTTTTTTTAAAATTCAATGGTCCATGAGTTCAAAGGTTCAACATTCAATGTTTTTTGGAAGGCCGCTTACCCTTGGTCTCTCGTGCAACACGATTTGTATCTTTGAACTTCCCAATTGAACCTCATATTGGAATTCAAAGGTTCAAAGGTTCAAAAGTTCAATGGTTTGTCATAAAATGTTTCATAATAAGCATGCTTATGTGTTCAGCTTCGTTTATTCCCTAAAACCTGTCTTGAGTCAAAATTTGTAGAAGATAAAATGAGCCAATTAGAATTAAACTTGAACCCCTGTACCTTTTTTTTGGTTCATGTACAAAGGTTCATTGTGTGAAAAAGTATGAAGGCGGGAGATTGAAATAAAAAAATCGATTGGAAGGAAATATATTCGGAACACCATATGAAGTGAAAAAATTTTAACTTATGGAGGTTAAGGGTAATGATTACACATCAAGGTCGCATGCGGGAATTACTTGTAATTATTTCACGTGTCAGAATTTACTTCTTATCAAGTAAATTCAGCACGAATTAATCGATTTAGTAATTATTCGATCAGATTTTATGTCTTTTATCAAAGAAGAAATTGGCCATTTTTTAGTAGTAAAACATACAGGGTGATATGAAAGAGAAACGGTGCTAGAGGTAAAGGATTTTCTTGCCCAGTTTGATAGTGAATTCAGATCTGTTAAAGGTGAGTTTCAACTTTCTCATAGTTGTTGCCATTTATTTGTTGGGAAGAAGAATTATTTTGAGTTTCTGATACTGTAAAAGTAGTTCAAGCATTTTTTGTTCTACTTTTCCAAGCTATAGTCATTAAGGTTGCCTATCTGGGTTTTAAACATGGTTCTAGCCTTATTTGTTCTCTACCCAAATATGGGGATACCTTTTTAGCTCAGTATGACTTAGAAGATTTTAAGGAAAGAGACAAAAATCCTACGACAACCCCTATAATGAAAAGGATTATAGAAAGTGGTTTAATTGAAGCCGCAGCTTTTCCTACGATGGTGCAGTGCCTTGAGTTAGTCCTTGAATGTATGAGTAAATATGACCCTCAAGGTAGATATATTAGAGCTGCTAATGGACATGTGTTATTACCTGTTAATAGACAAACCTTAATGGTTGTAATGAAGATTCTGCCTGAGGAGCCATACTTGGATCTTGATATTACCTCTTCTTATAGTTATTTTTCATTAAAAAAGGTAAATTACAAGAGTGTAATTGCAAGGAATTGGCTATTAAAATTCCAAAAGGGAGGTTCGAGGCTGCCCAGATCATTAACAAGGGAACATATGATAGCAGAGGTAAAAGATATCATGGTGTTGCTACATAGATTAAAGGGTAGTTCTCAAGCATTCTATTGGGAAGATTCGATGTATTTCTTTATTCAAGTAATTCTTTAGGGAGAACAATACCTAAATTGGGTGGAAATCATTATAGAATGTTTACATCAGGGTTTGAGTAACTATCTGGGAAATAAATTTTTTTATATGTCTTCATATCTCTTCTACTACCTGGCATCTACAGTGGAGTGGGGAGGGTTGCCTCATACATCTTTAGTTGAAGATACCAAAATTTATGATTATTACCCTCACTTCCAGATGCTGAAGTGTTATGAAAATTATAGAAGGGTTAATGATGTTTTCACTGGCAGGATGGTTTACGAATTAACATGCAATGTTAATAAAAAGATGTCTAATGAAGCCATGCAGTTAATCAGCATTTATGGCAGCTACTTCATTCAATTTCCCAAATTCACTTACATTAGGGTTGGAGGTTTCAAAGGTGAACCCGTCAAACTACCCAAAAATGTCTTCGACCGTTTTGTATTAATTGAATTTTGTAGGCAGTTAGCTCATATTGATAAGAAATTTTCAGTGAAAAGAGAATCAGGTATATCCTTCCCTGTTGAGCTTGGTCACTATTCATGTCAATCAGATCCTGATGCTTTAAATCTAGAGGTGGGATTGGAGAAATTTAATTTTTAGTATTATAAGGCCAGACTTAAGTTTGATTGCAAGGGTTTTGCCAGAGACAATTTGGATTTTGGAGAGGGGTTTTCACATATTCCCCAAATAGAAGATTTTCTGGGAAGATTGCCCAGATGAATTTGAAGTTAGAAAAAGGCTTTGGTGCAGATTTTCCCTGGGGCAAATAGTCACCCTTAACCTGAAAATGAATATTACAAGTATAACAGATGATGAGGAATAGGTGCTTGATTCTTAGTTTGAACAAGTAAAACATCTGCCTATTCCTGAAGTTGATTGGAATAGAGATGAAGAGGATTGGATGGAAGTCAAAACCCTCCCTGTAATAAGAAGAATTGAAAAGTGGTTAAGAAAATAGAGATTGGGAAAAGTTCAAACCGAGGATTCTCAACAGTATGCACCCATTGATGAATCACAATCTCCTGTAAGCTCTTCTAATAGACTTATTAATATTTGTGATGCAGGTATTTCAAAGTCAAAAGTTAAAAAGGGGTCTGCCATCAAAAAGTCTAAGAAAACCCTTGTGACCAGTCTGTCAAATCGTACCACCAGGTCAAGAATTAAGAGCTGAAAGAAGAAGGAAATTTTAGAAAGAATAGTTGTGGACCTAAATACCGAAGAGTATTTAGATGAAATGATGAGTAATCAAGGGCCTTGTTCACCAATAGCAGAAGAAACCAATATCGACCAACAAGTAGAGGTCGCTTTGGACTCTACCAATTTGATGATATTGCCCAATGCACCTTCTATACAGCTTGCCCCTGATAAAGAGATTCCAGTCACTATGCCTAAATGGTTGGAGAATTCAATCAATGATAAGAGAAAAATAGTTCCATTTTCTTTACCACTAAAAGATATGGTTAGTAAATGTCTGGGAAAGGCTCCAAAATCTAAAAAGTTGAAAACTACCTCCAGGGTCGACATTGATCCCAATATAGGAAATTGGAGTGTGGGAATAGCTTGACCAATAACTGATGAAGTTCAGAACCCTACAGTTCAAGATTTTACCGTAGAAAACATAGACCTTGGAATTGCATCACGAGCTATAGACGTGCACCATCTCGAGGCGTCTACTAAAAAGATAGTAAATCAGACATGGAAGGATGAAAAAGATAAGAGGGAACTAAAGAAAGCATTACGATCAATGGCAAAATACATTGACACCATTCATAATCTAGATCCTCAACATGTCTCTCAATTACCTCTATCTTTTGATTTAAAGTCTCCAGTTAATCAAAAAATGGTTGATTAGATACATAGAAACAAAATGGTGACTAAAGTATTCGATGACTGGATAGATGGTATCATCCAAAAGGGTACCAAATATAGTAATGATTTGAAAAGTATATATGATGAAACCATGGCTACTGTTGAAGAATTAAAAGTACAAATGCCTGGTGGGAAAAGAATGAAGTGAAATGGATGAGTGTAATAAATTAGATGATTGAAATTCATAAGTATGGAGTGACAAAATTTCTATCAGAAAAGAAAGTAGCAAACCTGAATGACAATATGCTATATGTAAGTAGAAGGAACATTGAGTGGAGAAACTTTGCATCAAAACAAGGTTGAATAGAGTTTACAAATTTGATTAAGGAGATAACTGAATTTACCCAATCTCTACACCTTGATTTGGAATGTAGTGATGTAAAGTATTTGAAAAAAGATGGTGAGCCAGAAAAGGATGTTGATATGTTAGGAACCCGTGTTTAACCCTTCTCTTTACTTTGTTATTATATTACATTTGGACGCATATGCTTTGTAAGTTGTCCCGTGAGTATATTGTATTATCCCACATTCATGGGAAGTAATAGTTGTTTAGATTATACTTAGTATATAAGTACGTGTTGAGGCCAATGAAGTTATCCACGAGTTTATTGTATTGAGCTTGCTCAAAGGAGGTTGCCCCCTAGAAGTGGCCTGTGATCAATGAATTCCTTCTATGTTCTGCTATTTCTATTATTTCATTCATTTTTCATTATATTGTTGCAGGAGGTTCCTCTCATCTGGGATCAAAGTGCTTTTTTGGGCTCGCTGGGTGGAATTTTTGCCAATTTTTTTTTTTTTTTGCAGTGGCCTCCATGCACTGTGATTATTGCAGTAGTTCTTTTTTCTTTGCATCTATATTGTTCATTTCAATTGTAGGTTCAGATCAGGGAATAATCCCTATCCGCTTAACTGTGGGAAGTGCCTGGGCATAGCCCTAACACTCATTGTGAGGAGTACCATAGGAACCCCAAAGTAGCTGGCCCATTGAGAGGACCTACCAGTGAAAAGGGCAACAACCCCTACCTGATTGACTGGTTCCCATTTGTGAGGTAAACCAAGCGCTGTCATTTGTGGCAAAGCGGATATTAGTTTTACTTGAGTTGTGGAGTGAGGGGTACTACCCTAATACGTAGGCTGTTAGACAGCATTGGTAGCTAAGTGAATCCCTTGAAACTTTAGGAAGCCAAACATACCTGGGATCCATATCTATTGCCAGCTGACAAATCACAAATTGAATCTGTCTAGATCCATTTGCAGATCATTTGAGTAAAAAAATTCCATTTTTTTGCCATATCTTCTTTGCTTTAGCTCTATTTCCTCTGAAAATTCACTGGAACCCCTAAAATTCCATCTTGCATATTTCCTTCCTTGAGGACCCTATCCCAAATTCCACTTATCGAAGCCAGAAATCCCACATTTGTCTATTTTTAGGGTTTTCCATAACTTCTTCGATTCTCACCCAATCATCTCCAAATTTTGCCACAGTGTTCTTTTCCCTATTTCTGCTCCTTTGTCCCTCCTGGACAAATTTTCCCATTCTTTCACCCTGCTTCTGAAATCCCCATTTTCTACTTCCTTGTGCCTCAAAAAGTGTCCAAAACCTAGTCAAACCCCAATTACCCATTAGAGTTTCTCCCAAATCCAAATTTTCCTTTACTAAAAAACTTTCTGTTTTTGTTTTTCTATCCATTCCCAATAAAAAATCTCCTGGTTATGGTTGTCACCCACCAAGAAGCAAAAAACATGGAGGAACTTGCAGCCATCAAGACCAAACTCTAAAATTTGGATGAAAAAATTTTCTGGCTCAATCTTCAGCATTCAGCGATGAACAATAGACGGCAGCCAGAGTCTTCTGCAGATATAGGGTTTTCTTCTTCTGGCAATTTTTGTGGACCGAAGCTTGATTTTCCTCGCTTCAATGGTGACAATTCGACTGGATGGATATACTAGCCAGAGCAATATTTCAATCTACATAATACTTTTGATGTCAACAAAGTCCCACTTGCCTCCTTTCATTTGGAACATGAATCCCTTCAATGATTCTGTTAGTACATCAAAGCTCATGAAGAGCCAAAATGGATAGATTTTTGCAAACTCCTTTTGCAACGATTTGGCCCTAGTGTTTTTGATGACTTCACAAGAGCAATCACAAAACTACGCCAAACAGACACTATGAGAGAATATCAGATAGAATTTTAAAAACTAGCCAATCACATAGAAGGATTGTCTGATGAATTCTTCAGGATTTGTTTTGTCAGTGGTTTGAATGATGCAATTCCCTTTGAGGTTAAAATGTTCTATCCAAGCACAATGATGGAAGCCTTAGGGTTGTCTAAGTTGGCTGAGCACAAGATCACATCTCAACAACACTCCAAATCCAATTTTGTTCCATTCAGAATAATGGATCCCCAAAGCCCTCAAATAATGCCAACTCCTAGAACAACTCCTATCAAGCATTTGACTGAAGCAGAGATGTGGGCACATAGAGAAAAAGGGCTTTGTTATAATTGTGATGACAAATTCACTTGGAGACATAGATGTGTTGAGCAAAATTAAAATTTATGCAAATGCTCAAGATACTGTAGCTAATCAGGTTGAAACTTAGTAGTCACCTGTTGACCCTACTTCTTAGGAAGACCACCCAAAGATCTCTCTCCATGCTGTAGCAGCCCACAAACCATGCGGGTCAAGGGTTACTTCAAGAAGCTCCCTCCTACAATACTCATTGATTCTGGTAGTACTCAACTTCATTGACCCTCGAATAGCCAAATAGGCTAATTGTTTTGTTCATCCTTTCTCGAACTTTGATGTCATGATTGCCAATGGGGGCACATTACCTTGTAAAGGGAAGTGTCACAATGTGCATATCTCTATTGGAGATTATAACCTACGCTCTGACATGTTTTCCTTGCCCTTGGGTGGATGTAATGTGGTTTTGAGCACCCAATGGTTACGCACACTTGGACCCATCTTATGGGATTTTGCTAAACTTTGGATGCAGTTTTTAGAGAATGGGCACAAAAACACATTGAAGGGCTTACAACCAAGGTCTCTCAGCATCATAAGTTCACATCGCCTGGAAAAGAGTCTTAAGAAGAATTCATGAGGTGTCATCGCTCAGCTTCACTCCATTCAGATGCAACCATATGTGGTCTCCACTACTCCTTCAGCTCTACAACGAATGATGGCTATTTTGCATGCAGTATAGAAGTGGTGGCCATACCTACTAAGGAATCATTTTTGCATCAAGGCTACTCACCAGAGCCTAAAATATTTCCTAGAACAATCAATCTCCTCCCCAGCACAATAGAAATGGATCAGTAAACTCATGGGTTATGACTATGAGATCACTTACAAGAAGGGTAAGGACAATATTGTGGTAGATTCTCTTTCTCGCACATGTGATGACCAAGCTTCTCTTTTAACTATTTCTATGTCTATTCCAAATTGGTTGGAATTTGTTCCACAGGTTGTCTTCTATGAACTCTATGTTTCTCCATCGGTAGGGCACTTTGGGTTCCTCAAAACTTATGTGCGGGAATGGCGTCACTTCTTTTGGAAGGGAATGAATAGGGCAATTCAACATATTGTGGCTACATGTGATACCTCAGAACAACAACATCAATGGGCAAAGTGGCTCCCTCTCACTGAATGGTGGTACAATACCTCCTACCACGCTACATCTAACTTGACTCCATATGAAGCAATCTATGGTCAGGCACCACCATCGTTCCTTCCATACTCCCCCAGTAGTTCACAAGTTCAGGTAGTCGACATGGTTCTCCGCACCCAAGATTAGATTGGGGATCATTAGTTGGCTCTTTCTTCCTGCGTTCATCCAATTTTTCATGTCTCTTGTCTAATGAAATTTCTTGGCGCCAACGACAGAGCACACACTGTTTTACCACAACTGGATAATGAAGGATCCATCCTTTTGGAGCTAGAGGTAATCCTTGATAGGCACACTTAGCCTCTTTGCTCCTGATCCATCACAGAGGTATTAATTCAGTGGCATGGAATGCACCCAAAGATTGCTACAGGGGAACCAATCCTTCAAATTCAACAATAATTTCCACATCTTACGCTTTGAGAACAAAGCTTTTCTAAGAGGGAGGGGATGTTAGGAACTCGTGTTTAACCCTTCTCTTTACTTTGTAAGTATATTACATTTGGACGCATATGCTTTGTAAGTCGTCCCGTGAGTACATTGTATTATCCCACATTCATGGGAAGTAATAGTTGTTTATATTAGACTTAGTATATAAGTATGTGTTGAGGCCAATGAAGGCATCCATGAGTTTAATGTATTGAGCTTTCTCAAAGAAGGTTGCCCCCTCGAAGTGGCCTACGATCAATAAATTCCTTCTGTGTTCTGTTATTTCTATTATTTCATGCATTTTTCATTATATTGTTGTAGGAGGTTCCTCTCATGATACCGTTATACAATCTTTCAAAGAAAAAGTCAGCTTTGTGAAAGAAAATGATAATCTGATAATTGATGATTACTCCTGAATATCAAAAGTGGAATCGCTACTTCACCTTTGTGTCGATGCACTCCTAGAACATGCAGAAAAAGTAGCTAGCATTCAAAAAGAGAAGGATGTTTGGAAGGCATGAGTTAAACATATTGGCATCCCTAACTTCCCAATGATTCAGGAGTTTGTTGCTACGTACAAGGAATGGAAGATACAATGTGTCACTTCAGTAGAACAAGACAAATCTGGGGACTCCAACGTGATGTCCCAGTTATGATTGTGATCACATAATCTTTTATTCAGTTATTTAGTTCAGAATTATGTTTGAAAACTCTATCTTTTTAATCAGTTTCAAAAACTAAATCCCATTAAGGGTCAGAGTTTGTTTAACTCTGGTTTAAAGAATAGTTATAATGGCAAGCTATATATATGTTGGGTTAGAAACATAGTAAAGGAAGAAAAAGATATAAAAATAGAAAATTTTGCTAAACTTTACATTTTACAAGACATGTGATGTTTGTCTCAATGTATTTTCATCTGTGAATGAAAGGAAGAAATGATTGCTACAGGCTTAAATCTGTGTGTTTAAGTGTATGAAATCGAGTTTCTATGCGAGCTCTTCTTTTTATGTGGTAATTATTCTTATGCTGGAAGACTCATCATATATATTTTGTTATTCATTGGTTCACAAGAATTCAGATATATATATATATATATATTTGATTAGTGTTGAAGATAGAATCTGTGTGTTCTATCACTTAATGATTTTGTATAAAGAAAAGGATATCGCATTCATGACATAGTGATGTATGAATATTAGTTTGCCTTAAATACTTTATGGTTAAAAGTGTATTCAACTGTTAGAATAGTCCAAATTCATTGAAGATTTAAAAGGGAGTTGTACCTTAATTCAGAGGGGAATTATCTATGATAGTTCACCCAATTGTTGTTTAACTTATTTGCTCTGAAAAAGAAAAGGTTATAGAGTCAAAATAAAATATTATTATATCAAGACAAATCTATTAACCAACAAATTGGTATCAGAGCTTAGAAGGTCTGGGAGAGAGAGTTTGGTTTTTTACTTGTGTGTTTGTGCAGGTTGAAGGAAGAACCTGGATGCCAAGAGACTAGGTAGTGAAGAAAAGAGGAAACCTAGGTGAGGTGTCACAAAGGCAAGAGGAAGCAAGGTTAAAGGGACTTGCTTGAAAAGAAGATGGATTTTTTGAGAAGGTACATGCAGGCTGAGGGTTCACAAAAGAATAAGCAAGAAGAAAAAGAGAGGAAGAGGAAAGAGGAAAAGATGAGGTAAATAGAGGTTGAGAAAGAGATAAGAGAACTAAGGAAAGCTGTGAAAGAGATGGGAAAAGATATGGAAAGAATAGTTCAGCAGTTGCAAAGTTGGCACTTATCAGTGAAGAGGAAGGTTACATGGCCCATCAAGAAAATTGTCCAACGAAGAAGAAGACAAGCAAGGACAACAGCATTAGACGAAGAGCAAAAGCAATCTTAGATAAAGAAAGAGGTAAGCAATGAAGTGGTGAGTACATCTTTGACATCAAGCACTGAAGAAGACAAAGTAGACATGGTGGTGGATGAACCTTCATTTCATTTTCAGTCTCAAGAGCAAGTTGAACAAGTAGAAGGGCATATTACTATTAATGTTGTTGATGTTGATAATGAAGTTGCTAATAAGGTTGTTGTTATAGAGTTGCAGACCAAGTTCTTGCAGTTGGATGTTGTTATATTGTAGGGATCACCAAAGGAGTATGAGAAGCAAAGTAAAGAATACATTGTTGGTACTGACCAAGGTGTTTTGATGAATGAAGTTATCATATTCAGGTGCAGGTATCCAAAGTAGCGGATAAGAAGAAGTTGTTTCCATTTGATAGACCTAAGTACCTTAACAAGAAGTTGGAAAAACCTAAAGTGAAAATCAAGACCAATTGGAGTTGTTTCAAAGAGGACAAGAGGCAGAGCATAGAGGACATCAAGGAGAATCATTCAAAGGACGAAGACCAGTTACTACCCTCCATCCAAGAGGGCTTGGATTTTCTTTTGGCCAGGAGTCTTATGCAGGAGCATCCA
This sequence comes from Cunninghamia lanceolata, assembly GCA_027924645.1. Taxonomy (NCBI): domain Eukaryota; kingdom Viridiplantae; phylum Streptophyta; class Pinopsida; order Cupressales; family Cupressaceae; genus Cunninghamia; species Cunninghamia lanceolata. Next base: position 3,231,391 of record BSBN01000877.1, on the reverse strand, counting down.
TGGTCAATGGCAATCTTACATCACCAAAAATATTTTAATTTCTATTTGTTTGTTTTCAATAAGGTTTATGGGCTTAGGAAATAATATTTTAATTTGCAACAAATATAATTTTCCTTGGGCATATTGATAAATTTAATTTTTGTGAAAAAATGCTCTAGTAATTTATAAATGCGTCAAATAATGGAGAATATTTTACCTAGGCAAAGGCATTAAATTCTATTTTAGTGGGGGCTGATTTTTGTCATAAGTGGGGCTGCCAAGAATCATGGAATTAATGGCATTTATTATTGTAACCATCATAGTGTAAGGAATCTTGTAAGTGGTCTTTATGGCCTAGGTTGGTGGACCTAACTCCCAGAATTTTATTTTATTAAATTCCAAAATTTGTAACTCCAAGAGGGGAGTCGTAATTATGAGACCTAGTCTCGATAAAATGAGCATAACCTTCTCATATCTTATCAAAATTAAGCAATTGAAAATGTTCTAGAAAGATGGGAAGGGGAAGCACAAAACCTACAAACTATTTTAGAAAATTCCAAAAAATGAGGGCACAGTGAAAGGAATAACTGATAAATTTTTATTGGAGCTAGGAGAAGAAAATTGAGGAGAGACCTAGATGTTGGGGAAGGAGTCTAGAGGTGGAGAAAATTACTTGTTGCAGGTGTTGGATGTGTAATTATCAGAAGCTCACAAGCTTCTTTGTTTTGTAATACATTTTTAGATTTAAATAAAAGATTGTGTGCAGATTCCTCTTCATATCTTTGTTGTAATATTTTATTTTCAGCCCTCTTGCATAGGCTTGTTTAAGTGTTGTGTTGCATATTTGAATGGATTAGTATCTCATTGTTGCATCAATTGGTAGATTAGTATCCCTCTACATCACACATCATAAAGTAAGATGTCACAAAAGGAGAACAATGGCCTCATTCCATTCATGGTGAGATAGGAACAAGCACTCAGCCAAAGATAAACTCATAGTTTCTATTCAAAAGTTCACGTAGACATTAGAGATTTTGGTGCAGCTACTCTAAAAAGAGAAGACTTCAACACCATACGGGAGCTCTAACATAAGCAAGGGCTTGGCTATTTATAGATTCACGGCCTCTTAAGGATATAATACAATTCTGAGTAAGGTACGACCTCATTCCTTGTAACAAAAACCAACTTTAAAGATGCGTAGCGAATGAAGACATAGCACTAGTTTTCTAGGCCATAAGCATGGCGTTTAAATGAGGTCTTATCATTCAAGGCATAGGAAGATCAAAATGATGGCAGGCCATTGCAGAAATATAATGTGAAAGCATTAAAATGGGGTCATGTAAAACAACCTCATATAATCTCTATGCAATAAAGGCGGTAGTAATGATGAACTATAGGAACCCTACGATGCAGTTTCAATCAACGGCTCCAAGAGGCAATAGAAAATAAGCACCAAAGAGTGCCACTTGTCACTACCACGAGGGTCATCCCACAATAATGGGTTACACTTTTTGGTCAAACTTGACATTGAAATCAACATTTTGAACTAAATCAAGTCACTTTCTGACACCTATAGCCACTAAACCGTTAGGAATTTGAAGATTATACGAACTAGTGATTTGTGAGTTTTTGTTTGTAGATTCTAAATATATATATATTTTAAAAAAATTGGATTTAAATTGTAAAAAAATTTGCATCTCCTTTGATAACTAGTTTTTAATAGTAAACAACATTTTTTTAAAGTGATGTGTATTCTGTAGCACATAATGTTCTTTTCTACAAAGGATAAAATTCTAATTCTTTTGAATTTAGATTCATAACACTGATATATAGGGCATGCATTTGGTTTTATAATGTTTTGTTGAATTTTTTTTAATTAAGTTTTGAAGTCAAACGAATTATAATTTAAACATAAGTGTATTCCTTAAAACATAATTTTTTCTGTATGAATCAAAATTCAATTTTTTTATTTTGTTAAAACAAGGACATCAATACCTAGGGGATAGATATTTTCAAAAAAAAATTTCACTAATATACTAATTTTCCATGTGTGTAGAACAGAGAACTTGATGATTGGTGAAGAAACTACATTCACAAGAAATAAAAAATAAATATAATAATCAAATTAAATATATTTAAAATTATATGTTTTGGGAAGCTTATAATAAGGACTACATACTTACAAAACCTAAATTTTAAATGAATTAATTGGATACCTCAAAAGGTAAATCAAAAGTGTTTTTTTATCAGCATTTTGATAGGTGTAGAGGAGACTCCATTATAGGTATGGTTTAAAACTAGTGGGGTTTTGTTCAAGAGGGTTTGAATCTAAGGGGGTTTGATCAAACCCTCTTCAATTAAAATCCTTTAAATGGAATCTTTCAAGGATTGAATCATTATATTTTCTAAAAATAAGTGATTTCAACAAAAATCAGGATGTCCCAGAAAGTGTAACCCATTATTGTGGTAGCACCCGTGGATGCTTACAAAGCTCCAAGGAAAGTCTTTCCTCAAAGAAGCACTTGAGCACCACGTGGCATGAGTGAGCGAAGGATAACTGTTTATTTTTGTTTTCATAAAACTTAGAAATTGAGTTAGGAATCACGTGAATCTTATGTTGGATTATTTTAATGCTGAGTCATTGTTTATAAAGGACAGAGGTGGGCCTAAGATAAAGCTAAATGTTTTAGTAAATAAGAGTCATTTCATTTTATAAAGCTACAGGTGAGTAAAAGAGGATAAATAAGATCCTTTTAAATATAAATGAAGGTGGGTTCCCCGAGGCAAATAAAGCCAAGATTTATTATATAGAAGACTCAATATTATATGAAGAGTCTCTTTTATGACTCTTAAAAGACTCATTAGACTCTCACCCTATATAGCCCTAAAAAGATAGAAAGCATCTCTTTATGCATTTCACGGGAAACCTTTTTTATGACAACTGTAAGAAGAGATGAGCAGGAAAAGAAATTCATGCAGGAAAACAATGGGGGCAAGGATATTTTCTATCCATGGAAGTTAAGCTATAGCCAGTTTAGTTGCCAGATACAGTTATTTGCCAAATTTTGGGGCAGATTTTATGGGTTTCAGTTGCAGATATTTTTGAGGTAGTTGAGAAGATCTTCAAGGGATTCATTTTTCTGGGTTATAAATACATAGATCCGGGTCAATCCCAAGGACCCTTAGAAGTTCCATGGAGTTCTACACACATCTAGACACATAGAGATTTGAGTAGTAGCAGAGATATTTTTGCCTCAATGGATGCTTTTCATAAAGAATGTAACATTTTATTTTGTGCATATTTACCTCTATATTTTGTTCTTCTTCAAACAATAAAGATAAATACTAATTTGTGCATACTGAATCTATCTCTTGTTCTTTCTTCTTATTTTTTGTTTCTTTGCCTCTATTGAATCTATTTATAAACTAGATTATTGATCATACTGCAAGCTCTTTAATTTTTCCAGCTAATCTATTAGGGTTTGACACTGTGCAACTGGGTTGGTTTGAAATCCAGCGTATCACCATAGGATTAGGTTTTATTTTATTGTATATGTAATCTTGTTTCTCTTTCCCTTTCCCAAAACCCCATGAAAAAATGTAGAGCCATCTTCCTTTAAAATCTGGAGGTTGTTTCAAGAGTCCATCCCACATTGTTGAAGCTTCCCATGTTGGTGCTGAAACTCACGTAATTTTATACATCAATAGTTTTTGGCATGCCCAGTGGGACTAGAATAAAAGACTTGGGTCTTTGTTTTGATTGAATCTTTGCTATGTATTTTGTGGTTTTGGTGGAAAATCACAACAATATCTACTCATAGGAGCATGAATCTTCCACCTGGTGACTCTGCTAGTGAATCTTTCTTAGATCTTTGCTCCCACAAACCATGGCAGCGCTAGGTATCGATGTGCATTTGAGTATTCCTATAAGGGATCTACCTTTTGTGACTTGGGATTCAAGTCCTCTTGTCCTTCAGCAGCAGGGTCAAGTTCCTGACACAGCATGGAAGGCACTGCCTTATTTTCTTTGGGATGGATCTATTTGTCCTACAAATCATATTTAGGATGTGGTAAATTTATGCACCATTCACAATATCACTATTGAGAATCATGCTCTTCTATTGCTTGCATCTTTCCTCAAAGGAAAAGAAAAAGAATGGTATAGAAGTTTGCATCTCAGTTCAATCACTAGATGGGATCAGCTAGGAGGACACATCTACAATCAGTTCAAAGAGAGGGTAGATGTTAGCTCACTTTCCCAGAATCTCATCACCATCAAGAGACATCCTATAGAGAGCATGTGTGACTTCAATTCAAGATTCGATAAGTTATGGAAGAAGTTCTCTATTGATATCAGGCCTCCTCCAGTATTTACATTTCTTTATTATTTAAAGGCTTTAGACCCTAAAATATATGTCATGATACAAGACCTAGGAGGTGATACTCTGCCCCAATCATATAATCTAGCTATTAGAGCTGAAAATAACCTCATAGAGGCTAGTAAATTGCCTCCTCTTCCCTTAAAACCACTTATGCCTCATACAAACATTCCATCTCAGGCTCTTTCTTGTAGCCAAATGCATATAAGTTTTAGTCCACCCACCCTCCCCACTAATTTTCCAAATCATGAGGAGATGATGGAGGTAAAAAGAACTTATAAAAACCCTCACCCATGAGTTGTATGAGTTAAAATGTCAAAGCATATACAATGCTGATACAAATTTCATACCTCCAAGTCTGTATGAATAGAAATATGAATATAGTCAAAGGATGCCCAATTATCTTGAGAATTATGCTTTACAAACCTTTATAGCTGCAAACTAATCCATAGAAGCCATAGATCAAGTTCTTTGTCACTTTGACATTAAAGAAAATTTAAGTCGCAATGATCAAAATGCAAGCCAGAAGGTGACTCATGTTTATTCAGTATGTCCCTATGATCTTGAGTATCATGCACCTATGGCAACATATAACTCAGAAATTAATTATGAATCAACTCTTGTAGAAGCTAAAAAGTACTTCAAGAGGGGCTTTGAAGGTGAAAAGTACTGGGTAAATAATAATTCATAGTCTGTACCTCATCTTGAGGAAGAGGTTGCAAGAGAGATTTCTATAGAGTCTATCAAGAATGACTATTTTTATTTGTATAATGAAGTTTCAAATTTTGAAGAAGATAGTACAAAGATGCAATTGGAGCAGAAAAATGAGGATTTATTCTCAATTTTGTAACAAAGTTATCAGATTCTAGATGCAAAAGATCTTACAATTGAGCAAATGCATGGTTCATTTGCAAAGCCTGTTGAAGGTGATCATGGAAAATTTTTAAAACATAGGTAGATGCAAAAGGTGATATGTTCTCCATTCTTGAAAAGGGTATTGTCTTTTTCTTGATGAAGATTCACAGCTACAAGATAATGAGATCCAAAGAGATATCTGTAAATGTGAAGAGTCACATACTGAGTCACATTACACACCCTTGTTCTTGCAAGAAGGAATCCCAATCAGATTCAAGGTTGTAATTGGCACCTCAGTCAATTACATACCTGATTTTGATACTATCTTGAGTCATAATATTGTGGAAGAGCATAAAAACAATATCACTGATGAAGTTATGTTAGTAAAAGATTTCAAATGCAAGCAGATAAATGAGCTCCAACACTTGATTTTTCCTTCCCACCCTTTGTTGAAGTATGAGCAGCATGTAGATCAACCTATAAGGTATTTTGATGCAAAGAAAGACTCTCTAGAATGCTAGAAATAAAAAAGGTACTAGTTCTTGCTTTATTTCTTTATGCAGTTTCTCTGGTCCATTATCAATTCATTGTGGATCCACTAGAGTAGAATCATCCATACCAAAAGTTATTTTGCTACTCCTATGAATGGGTATGTCCCTATGTGTTCAATATGCCAATAATTTAGTCTCAGTGCTTGAGAATAAGTTGTATCAGTAGCAACATTAGTTTTTAGTTTCAGTTGTTTTGTTTTCAATAAGTCTCAATTGCTACTATAGGGATGATAGTCAATTCTGTGGTTTAGCTGTGTCAGTTTCAAAGGTCCCAGTCCTCATCAGTTGGTTTCAGTTGTGAAATGTGTTATGGTCTGGTAATATTTTAACTTCAGATTCAATGCATTTTTCTGGATGGCTTGTATCAGTCTAATACCACAATTGTTGGTTAGTCTTATTGATGTTTCAGTTTTGGCGTAATGGACTCTATGCCCAAAGGACAAGGGTTTGATTTGTAAAACCAAAGATTCTGGAGTTTGAGTAAGCAAGCTTACTTTCCCATCCAATCACCAAGAAATGTTGAGAAATTCTTCACTCCATTTCAAATTTTCATGGTTTCATGGTTTTATGGTACAAGGAGGGAACTTGGTCTGTGTTAATTCCAAGGCACAACACTCTTCAAGGAACAAAGCATGGAAGGGGCATCAATGTTGAATGATATATATTCACTGCATTTGAGTGGATTGACCTATTAGGAGAGGCTGTCATGTGTCAAGTATTTAAGATACGTGGGCCTTCATAAAACTCTTCATCACAACACATATAAAATAGTGCAAGCAATAAAAATATAAAGTTTTGGCTTATAATTTCAAACTCAGAGAACCTCGAATCTCATTACAAAGACACCAATTATGTAGAGCTACGGCTTCCCTTGACAAAGTCACAAAACAGTGGCACTGCTATTAAAAGCTTGAGCCAATATGAAATCCTAACATTGTTTTTTAGTTCAAATGCATCAAAGTATCAAACTCCGAGCACTCGGCCTATATCAAGGTGTGTAACACTATATTCATGGCTCAACATGAATGAATGCAGTCAAAAGTATATGAAATCAAGGTAAGCCTAGGCATAAGTCTCCAAGGCTACATCATTAGGTAAGGTACAAGAGCATTCAAGAATGGTGCGCAAACATTATGATAATGGTGCGGCATCATATAAATATGGTTTGGTCTAAATAATGCAATGCAACCATGAAGATATGGAGTACAACCTTTCAATGATAAACAAGCCACTTAAGAGAAATCCAACATATTATTTCAAATAAAATGCACGAGTCTACAGGGATGGTGCACACAATATTTTAGAGACCAGAGTCAAGCTACTATTGGCACTATTATTAAAGCATCACTCAGCATTCACATTGAAGGAAGAATAGAGGCACCATTGCAAAAAGGAAGCGGCCTGCAACAAAGATTTGGTTTATCCATCAATTGAAGGATGGCACCACAGACTAGGGGTCATATGAGTCTTGGCACATCATAAAGTAAGACACCACAAAAGGAGAACAATGGCTTCATTCCATCAATGGTGAGATAGGAACAAGTGCTCATCCAAAGATAAATTCATAGTTTCCATTCAAAAGTTCACGTAGACATTAGAGATTTTGGTGCAACTACTCTAAAAAGAGAAGACTTCAACACCATACGGGAGCTCCAACATAAGCAAGGGCTTGGTTATCTATAGAGGCATGGCCTCTTAAAGATATAATGTAGTTCTGAGTAAGCTACGGCCTCATTCTTTGTAACAAAAACCAACATTAAAGATGCACAACGAGTGAAGACATAGCACTAGTTTTCTAGGCCATAAGCATGGTGTTTAAATGAGGTCTTATCATTCAAGGCATAGGAAGATCAAAATGATGCTAGGCCATTGCAGAAATATAATGTGAAAGCATTAAAATGGGGTCACGTAAAACAATATCATATAATCTCTATGCAGTAAAGGTGGCAGCAATGATGAACTATAGGATCCCTACGATGCAGTTTCAATCAATGGCTCCAAGAGGAAATAGAAAATAAGCATCAGAGAGACCCACTTGTCGCTCCCACAAATGTTTGCAAAGCTCCAAGGAAAGTATTTCCTCAAAGAAGCACTTGAGCACCACGTGGCATGAGCAGGTGAAGGATAATTGTTTAATTTGTTTCATAAAACTCAGAAATTGAGTTAGGAATCACATGAATCTTATGCTGGATCATTATTTTAATGTTGAGTAATTGTTTATAAAGGATAGAGGTGGGCCTAAGATAAATCTATTTTTTTATTAAATAAGATTCATTTCATTTTATAAAGCTACAGGTGAGTAAAAGAGGATAAATAAGATCCTTTTGAATATAAATGAAGGTGCATTCCCTGAGGCAAATAAAGCCAAACTTTATTATATAGAAGACTCATTATTATATGAAGACTCTCTTTTATGACTCTTAAAAGACTCATTTGACTCTCACCATATACAACCCTAAAAAGATAGAAAGCATCTCTTTATGCATTTCACATGAAACCTTTTTTACGGCAGCTATAAGAAGAGATGAGCAAGAACAGAAATTCATGCAGGCAAACAATGGGTCCAAGGATATTTTTCCAGCCATGGAAGTTAAGCTATAGCCAATTCAGTTGCAGATATTTTTGAGGTAGTTGAGAAGATCTTCAAGGGATTCATTTTTCTGGGTTATAAATACACGGATCCAAGTCAGTCCCAAAGGGCACCAAGAAGTTCCATAGAGTTCTACACACATATGGACACATAGATATTTGAGCAGCAATAGAGATATTTTTGCCTCAGTGGATGCTTTTCATAAAGAATGTAACATTTTATTTTGTGCATATTTTCCTTTGTATTTTGTTCTTCTTCAAACAATAAAGAGAAATACTACTTTGTGCATATTGAATCTATCTCTTGTTCTTGCTTCTTATTTTCTATTTCTTTTTCTTTGTTAAATCTATTTATAAACTAGATTATTGATCATACTGCAAGCTCTTTAATTTTTCCAGTTAATTTATTAGGGTTTGGTATTGTGCAACTAGGTTGGTTTGAAATCTGGCATATTCCCATAGGATTAGGTTTTATTTTATTGTATCTATAATCTTGTTTCTCTTTCCCTTTCTCAAAACCCCATGAAAAAAGGAAGAGCCAGCTTCTATAAAATCTAGAGGTTGTTTCAAGAGTCCATCCCACATTCTTGAAGCTTCCCATGTTGGTGCTGAAACCCACACAATTTTATACATCAACACAACACAGGAGGAATGTGGACCAAAAAAAATGTGCGTTATGATTTAATTGGCACTTTATTATGTTCTATCAGACTAAAGCCATTTGAAACTATACTTCCAAAACTGATCAAAAGCTGAAACCTTGGATATAAGAACATCTGAGAGTTAGGAACATCATACCAAAACCACAAAACTGTTGGGAATTAAGGTGTCTCAACCTTTGCAAATTCATAATGTTGTATTTATTTATCCCATGTTGAGTTATCATAGTCATCACCTTGTGTATATGCAGCAAGGTAAATTTTGATGACTTTGGCTGCCGTGGTTTCCCCCTTGAATAATTAATGGGGGTTTGGGGGCAGCGCCCCCAAGACAAGGTCAAGGGGCATAGCCCCTTGCGGGTTCCAGGGACAGCACCCCTGCGCACTCCCTGTCGCGATACAGGGCGGGGTCGAGGGGCAGCGCCCTTGTGGGGGCTCGGGGGCAGCACCCCCAAAACCTCAAATGGTTTTTAATTAATGACAAGTGTCGGTGAGTATCTCTGCACAAGAGAAAGGAATCTTTGGGCGGTCAAGGGAGGTTATGACATCTAAGAGGAATATGATATTTTTAGTCATTGTATGACAGATTCTATGACAGCTGTAAGGTGCGTAAGAGCATCTGTCATAACCTATCTTGGGACCAAGCGCCCACTTCGGGATGAGATGTTGGACAAGTGTCTTTAGGCGTGGGTTTTGAGGCATGAGTCCAAGATGGATGGCCATCTCTAGAAGGTTCCATATTTGCCTTGTAAACTCTATATAAACAAGTGCTTGGATGGGAGATAGATAACTTTGGTACGAGTACTGTTATGCTGCTGGTATATCTCTAGATTCGACATTCGAAGACTCCTGAAAGAGCATTGGCTCTGAAACTGTATTGTAATCTATTATTGTTTACTGTAATACATTTGAGCTGTGTTTTGGAGTGTGGGGTTTTTCACCTGTAAGGGTTTTCCCCACATATATCTTGTCTCTCTCTTCTGTCTACTTTCTGTGTGTATTGCTGCAATATCTCATGTTAATGGTTTAACATTGCTATAATAGTTAGGATAAAGTTGAATTTGCATAGCCCTCTCCTCATTAGATTAGTGTAGGAATCATTTTCCGCACACCTAGCTTCCTTTCAAAAACTTGGTCTTCAACTGTGGACAAATGCCAATCCAAATACTATTTTTATGTTGCTGCCTCTGTAAACTGCCAACACTTAGCCAAAATGACTAAGTCTTCTTTATTGAACCAAAATCTTTGTTCCAACCTTGTTCCATTTCTTGTTGCCATCAATGACAACACTCAATTATTCAACATAGCAGTGTCTCTTGCCAACAATCTCCCCCTTTGGCATTGATGGAAACACTTAGTGAAAAATGCTTGACTACCTTGACTACTCCCCCTTTCTATATACACTCTATATTTCTTCTCCCCCTGAGATGTTTGCCAATTTTTCACCGATCTTCTTCTCCCCTTTGACATCAATGAGAAAGGTGGGTGTGCAAGCCAAAATGTGTCAAAAATTCTTCAAAGACCATCATATTCTGCCACATATATACAAGTACACATTTCTATCTTAATTTACAGTTTAAGGTAGAACATCATTATAGATAGTCTTTATCAAAGCTATCTCTCCATTCCATCTATTCCTTGCACTTTCTAGAGTATGGATGTGGCCATTTATCAAAAAGACTAGCTTATCTACCTTTTGGACATCTGATGGTGTATCAATTGATGCTTGTAATTTCAAGGCTTCTTCTACCAAATTGGTCATAGAATCAATTTTTGGACTTATCAACTGCCTTAGCTGGCACAACCTATTTTTGACCTCCCCTTTTCTTCATCAGAGTGTTCTTGAATCATTGTGAATATTTGAAACATGTATTTCTTTGGTACTTATTAACTCAACTACCAGATTATATGTCTTAGAAATATTTAGCAGTTTGAGTTCCAAGTCCTTGATTTTATTTTCTAATTCCCTTGTAACTTCTGGCCAAGATAAACAAAATTTGTACAAGTCACAGGCTTCTTTTATGGCACTTTGTATACCTCTTATTCCATGGTCTAAAGAGATTTTATCATCGATCAATATGATTTTTAACTCAGCTAATCATTTCTCATCAAACACTTTTCTGACCTTTGTTTTTGCAGATTTTTCAAAGGATTCAAAATGATTGTGTATTGATTTTATCATACCTTTTAGTTGATCAGTTGACGATAATGATGTATCTTTCTAGTATTCAGGCATCAACTTTCCTAGTACATCATATACTATTGTAATGAGCTTATTGTCTTACATGTGTGTTTTCATCATTTCTTATTGTGCATTTGCTTGGACAAATGATACTAATTTAAATTTCTATTCTAGAGACAAGGAATTTAGATTTATTGGTTCTGGTATAAACTTGGGTAGATCTAGGATTTGTGCACTTTGTTTCTTTTCAAAGGGTTTTGCAATAGTGTCTCTTGCCACTTTTTTTCACCAAGTGAAACTTTCTTTCTTTTCGTCTCGTCTGCTTCCTTCTCTTTCTCTACTTCAATTGTGGCTTCTGTAATGGATGGTGTCCTTATTCTTTTTATGGGACTAGATGCTGGTTTCTCCACTTCAAATCTCTTATCTTTCCTTTTAGGATTGATTGATGTCCATTCTATCGAAGCACCTATGGACATTGATCCTCCTAATTTGGTTTTTTCCTTACTTGATTGTTCATCTAATATTTTCTCTGACTCCTTAGGTTCCAAAAACACTTTAGAAGATAATTCTAAGAATGTCCCAAATTTGCCCTCTTTGGGATCATTAGATTTGGTTAGTAGTGCATTAGCTAATTCAGCCAAGACATCTTATGCAACTTCATATCCTAGTTTAGGGACCCATACAGTTCTTGGTTCTATATCTTGCATGAAGCACTTGTCTTTGTCCACCATGAATACAATATCCTTCTCATACTTTATCACTACATTTTTAGGTATCTGAAACCTACATGACATTTTATTTTGAAAGTCTTTAAAGTATTTCCAGATTAAACATGTAATCAATGTTCCATATTTGAAAGGATGATTAGTTTCTTTTGTTCTTTTCAAGTTCTCCATTAGTTCACTCCAAAGCAATTCGCAGAGGTCATAATCTGTATCATTGTTTATCATGTAATATGTTATGTATATAGCTAATGTAGACATAGAATTTTCCTTGTTGGAAAAGTATATTTTGTATCCAACAATCATTAATGCAAATCTGACAGCTAGATTCTTAGTATCATTTACTGTAAGGGCATTCTTATCAAATTTGGCTCTTGTTACCTACATTATCACATTGTTCTTCATTTTCTTCATGCCAGGAACCCTTCCAGAGGAGTTCATCCCAGTTACAACTTTGATAGCTTCTTTAGTTATCATATATGGTTCATCAAGCCATAGAAATTCATCATGAATTTTGCTTAGAATAAGCTTGACCCATGCATCATTCAGAATTGTGGGAAAATCCAACCAAGTGTCAAATTTCTTTTCTCCTAGAATTTTATACTCATCTTTTACTACAATATGCACAGTAGTCAGTTCGTCCAAATACAATTTTCCTAACTTCAAGTGATCATATTCTTCTAGACTAATATGAATGTATGCTCTGACATCTTCCATATGCATAACCCCATGTGGAGTAATTGAGAATGCCCCTAATAGATCATCTTCTAGTGATTTTCATCTAAGAATTGTTTCTTAAACTTGGGGCCAGGTATTTTCCCTTTCTCTATAACATGAGGAGTAAACATTTTCCTAGAATAATTTAATTTTCACAGCAGGGTTTTTATGTTGTAATTACATCTTTCACCAGATTAGGGTTTCTTCGATCTTGATCTTGACCTAAAATCCTTTGGAGAATGTTGTAGTCACTTTTGAATCTTGCTTTTGTTTGCCTTGGGAACTTTAGATCTTAGAATGCAAAGTGATTTTTCCTTTGGATACAACTCGTTTTATCCTTCACATGCCAAAACCTAAGTCATTAATGTCATCTTTCAAAAAGTTGTCAAGCACCTTCCTGACAACCACAGACACTTTAGATTACTCTGCAAATCTCCACAATTTATCCTTTTCTTCTAGAACTTCCTTCAAAAGACCTATCACATGATTATTTTCATCGTATCTTCATGCCAGATTCCAGCATTGGTCGATTGGCTAGGGGTTTTGAATTTTCAACACAGCTCCCCCTAAGCCATAGCACCCAATTTACTTCCTGGATGAAGTATCTTCACTAGATGCTAGTGTGGATCCATCCTTAACTTCAATTACTTCCTTTTTATCTAGATCTTGTCCATCTCTTTCTAAGTTTCAACCGGATCAACTTTTTCTTTTCCCATATCATTCCTCTACTTTGTTCTCCTTTCTTCAACATAGTAATTTCTCTTCACATTCTTGCTTCTACAAACTCAAGTGCAACATGTCCAAATTTGTTGCAATTTTAGCACATAATGTTTCCTTGTCCTTGATTTCTTCCTCTAAATGAATTCATCCTTGATCTACATTGATTATCCATGTGTCCAAATCTATTGCATGCAAAACATCTTCCATTGAATGATTGAGTATTTTGGAAGCCATTTCTTATCAGATTTTTGCATTCATTTGATCTATGACCAATTTTCTTACAATTGAAACATTGACCATAGAATGATGGAACATTCTAATTTATCCTTCTCCTACACTGAGTAGCTTTATGTCTAAACTTTTTGTAATTAAAACAATAGCCATTGAAAGATGGGTACCTTTGAGCATTTAGATGTCTAACCGGAGATCTTCTAGGTCTTCCCTTTTGATTCCTGAACTAGTTGCCTTTATTTTTCTTCAATTGAAAATTTCCTTGACCTGATCTTGAACTTCCTCCTTTCTCAAATCCTAAGCCGTGCTTATCATCTAAACTCTTTTGACTAGAAATCATCTCATCAAGTTTTGCAAAACTTATCTCAAACTTTTCGTCATAGCTCTTGGCTTTGTCCAAGTCTACTTTCAGGCTCACAATTTCTTTTTCAAGTTTGACACAATCTTCTGACTTGCTTTTTACCATTAGATTTAAATTTTCTTCTATTTTTTCTCTTTCCAAAATTTCCACTTCTAAATCATTCAGGGTTTCATTTGCTGATATCAATTGATCACTAACCTCTTTGTATTTTTTCTTTGAATTTCTTGACTTGTTCTTTTAACTTTGAAATATATTCATCAGTTTCTTGTAAGTTATCCTTCAGATCCCTAACTTCTGCTTCAGACTTTTCAAGATCGATAAGAGTTGCTTCCAGTTCCACATTGTTTGAGAAATTTCCAAATCTCCTGGACTAGTACACCACCTAAGCCTTCTCCTGAGGCATCGGTAATGACTACAAATTGACCCTCTGGGTTGGGTACTTTCAAAATTGGAGTTGAAGTCAATTTTTCCTTCAGTTATAGGATATGCAATTTTAGAGAAGTTTTTCATGAACTTCCTCTAATAACCAGCAAGGCCCATAAAAATTTAGACCTCATGAACATTTATTGGTATCAACCATTCCAAAAAAAGCCTTAATCTTAGATGGGTCCATAGTTATCCCCTTAGCTGATATTATGTGGCCCAAGTACTGCACTTCCTTTTGAAAGAAAGTACATTTGGAGAGATTGCCATATTGTTTATGCTCTCTCAACCTCTGGAGAACAATTATTAAATGTTGTATATGCTCTTTATCATTCTTGGAATAGATTAGCATGCCATCAAGGAATACTAGGACAAACTTGTCCAAACAATCCATGAACACACTATTCATAAGATTCATAAATGTTGCCGGTGCATTTGTTAATCCAAAAGGTAGGACAGTGAATTCATAATGTCCATACCTGGTTCTAAAGGCTATCTTATGGATGTCTTCATCCTTCAACCTCAATTGGTGATATCTAGACCGAAGATCAATCTTGGAAAACATAGTTGCTCCCCTCATCTGATCAAAAAGATCATTGATGCAAGGTAATGGGTATTTATTCTTAATGGTTGCTTTATTCAACATGCGGTAATCTCTGCACAACTACAAAGTGACATCTTTATTTTTCACAAAAATGACTGGGGCTCCCCATGATGACACACTAGGTCTAATCAACCCTTTGTCTAACCACTCCTGTAATTGAGCTTTTAACTCCATTAGTTCTGTAGTGGTCATCCTATCAGGGGCTTTAGAAATAGGTTCTAATCCAGGAATTATATCAATGGCAAAATCAAAGGCTCTTTTAGGAGGTAATCCTGGTAGTTCATCTAGAAATACATCCTCAAAATCTCTAAGGGATACATATCCAAATCTGATCTTTCCTGACCTATTGATTCATAAAACATTAAGTCATCTTGGAAATAAGTTTCCTCAGTCTCATTTAGTTTTTTCATTTTTACAGTGAAAAGTTGACACCCTTTTCTTTGAGCTCTTTTCATTTGCAGAGTAGAAATTTATCTTAACTTGACTTCCCTACATTTACCTTGGAGAAGGACTTTGTTTCCTAAATCATCTAGACACTCTACTATTTTGGAATAACAATCCACTTTGGCTCGATGTCTCCATAGACAATTTATCCCTAGGATAACATCATACAAGCCTAGTGGGCCTACATAAAGATTTACTTCTATGGAAAAGCTTGGAAGCTCAACCCTAGCCTCAGATAGGCATTGCTCTACCTGACCCTTGGTGTGATTTGCATATTCTACAAACCATGTGTTTTCCATGAATCCAACTTTTCTAGGAATTTTATTAGCAATTTTAGGAGAAAAAAAGCATTTGGTAGCACCAGTATCAATTAAAACTGAAATGGGAACTCCAAATAAAATACATGTTATCTCAATGGGAGTTATTCAGTATTCAGCTTATCAATTGTTCAAGGTTGCATGAATGCGTTGCTGGAATGCCACTTGCTAAGAGGGTAAAGGGTTTCCTCTTGGTTGTGCTCCTTGTGGCTTGTTAGAACACTAGTTGGCGTAATGATCTTCGCCACAAGTATAGCACCCTCCCACTGGTCGTCACCTCTCTTGACATTTGTCAGAATTGTCTCCATTCTTCCTAGAGCAGTTATTTCCCTTTTTCTCTCCCTTGGACTCAGTTTGTTTATGTTTGGTCCCCTTATCATTTTCCTCAGAATAATCATATTTCTTCCCCTTTTTCTTAGAGGATTGTGAGGATTGAGACTAATTATATCTCTTTCGATTCCTTTCTCTATAAGTCAACATAGCCTTCAGTTTCTATTCCTATTTGATGGCCTTTTCACAGACCTAGTCCATTGTAGTAGGACTATGAACATCAACCTCATCCCCAACCTAGGTGTTCAACCCCATTATGAACTTTTGAATGCAAAATTTCTCATCCTGTTGGTATTGCAGCACATACTTCAGCAGTTGGGTGAATTTTTCCCAATATTCATTCACCGACATATTAGCCTGTTTTAGATTTTGAAATTCTATAAGTTTCTGATCATAGAACAATTGAGGCAACCATCTTTTCCTGAAAAGTTCTACAAACATGTCCCATGTAAGGCTTGTAGACCTTAAGCCTAGTTCCATCCTTTTGTTCATCCACCATGTGGATGCTTCACTTGCCAGCTGAAATGCTCCCCACACATCCTTAGTGACCTCATTATAGTTTCTAATTTTAAAATATTTTTCCATTTTTGTAAGCCATGCCTCTATGGCATCTCCTCTTACGGATCCATCAAATTTAGGAGGCATGACCTTCTTCATGTCTCAGGATAGTTCCAAAGCCATATGGTTCCTTCTATCCTCTTCTTTCCTAGCCTCAAAGTTATTCTCTCTGTGCTCACTTTGGGTGGTGGCATTATGGCATCCCTCGCCATCACCCCCATCATAGGCATCCCGCTTGGGTCCTTGTCGGCCCCTAACATCTTGTTTGAGAGTTTCTAACCTTGTTCTTGTTTCTTTCAATAAAATTAGGATCTGGTCTAACTTAGATTTGGAGTGCCCTGAAGGATATCCTTCTTTCTAGTTATCTCCCATCCTAGTTCTAATATGAACCTTGGTTGCAATCTACTTGTTCCTATAGTTTGCAGATTAACCACAGATTAGTTTTTCCATGTCATTTAATTAATTCATTATACAAATCTATTCTCATTCATGTAATCTTTAACAAGAAAGGAAAGATTGTAAGAATTTTCCATTGCATTGTAGTTTTCATTGGATTACATATAATCCATCAAAATTAGAATTTTTTTGTTTACACCTTGCTACTGCAAGTCATTTATAGTTTAGGATAACTTCCTATATTCATTTCTCAATCTTGAGATTTATCATTTTAGCCTTAGGAGGTGAGGATAATGCAAGTACTCCTTCACAATCTCCTTAGGTACATCATAATCCCTAGGATTATTTTCCATAGCTAGAGCTTTCAGTGCAGAGGGTTTTGTCAATACATCAGTAGAGTTAGGGGTAGCCATCCTTTCTACTTTCCTTAACTCATGTTTGATGTGTTTCATGGCATCAGTGAAGGCTTCCTCATCAGTTAACCATGCTCCTACTAGGCAGCCAGTTTGTTCAATTTTCCTCACCCTTGAGGCTCTTGTTTTTTCCTTCTAGAACTTAAGGTAATGCCCTTTATCTATTATCTTCTTTCGGGGTGTTGTTCTTATATTTATCATTCTCGAAAAGAACATTGAAACATTAGCATTCTTAATGTTTGGTAAAGTAATCATCAAGTAGTGAGCTCATAGGTCCATGTATTGAACCTGGTAGCTCTGATACCATATCTAACATCAGTTTCCTTAATGCTCAAGATTTAACATAAACATTCATCATCTTAATCAAGAGATTAGTTAACAATATGATTAACCAAATCAAAATTTAACCATCATGAATCATTATCATTTCATCAACTAGGCATGTTATTCTAATAGAATATAACAAAGCTTATAATACAATAATCATTACATATCCTTAGTGAGTAACCATCACTAATCATGTACAAGTTATGCCCAAGGCATCATGAATCAATTTATAAATTACATTTGACTGATAGGTCATTAAATGCAAAATATTATATCTAGAACAAATGTTATCAATCTTCATAAGCCTCAGTTTGTCTCATGCTTGGGAAGGAGAGCATCATCCCGGTGCTTTTCCACCAACCACGGACCTGTAGTCCCCCACTCAACTTCCTAACTAGAAGTGGCCCTAGCCTTCATGGAAAGGTTAGTTATTAGGAACCATTAGGTTGGCCATCTGAGTATCTAGTTTTGTGTCCTTCCTAATGTATCACAGTCACACAACTATAGATCCACTCTAACTATGTATGATACTACTGGACACACTAAGCCATCTAGAGCACTGTGGACCAAAAATGCATGCAAAGATGGATGCATTACTTTGGCCAAATATTTGCATACATATACATTGCACAATGAATGTAGTCATACGTACACCACCCTAACTTGACTTATAAGATGTCATATCCTACAGTAAATTCAAATTGACCATTCTCTCTAGGTCTAGTATAAGTGGGATGAATTCGATTCATCATCCGTGTTTTGACACTTGACTCCCATCATAAGTTGGTTATGACTAAATGGTTTACTTTCATAACGAGGAACTTGTGAATCCATGTCACCTTGTTCCACTTTCAATTCATATCATAATTGACCATTTTTACCACATTGGGTATTCTATGATTTACAATTTCGATTTAAAATAACTTATAGATTAGAATCATAATTCTTGTTGCTCTAGGCATACCTTGCCTTAACAAATGGAATAGTTTCGTAATGAATGATAGCTCAAATTACTCTTATGAGCTTTTAGTGATAAACCCTATCCTCATTTGTTTACTCATAAGTAAAGTAAAGGGTTTAAAAACTTGTGATCATAACCATATAGGTCTTAGTTATCAAAATAAAGCAATTTCCATACTAATAATTTAGCAAACATGCAAGTTGTTGCATGTTAAAACTATGATCTTTAATGATCACACCACCTCCTTGGTTGAGGGTAGACAAGTACAGTCACGACTATTTAAATAACCCTCTTTATAGCTACAGTCGGGTTTTCATGCAAGTTGAATCAAGAATTCGTTTGAGTTCTATAAGCATAGTTATGTTTAAGGCCATATCAACCATCACCACAGTCATGGTGGCTATATTGGTTATAATGAAGACTATAACAAAGTACTAAACATCATCATTCCATACTTCTTATGTTGCGAGCACCTTGAACTCGAGTCTTGGCACTATTATTATACAAGCCATGTCATTATTCAACATGTAAATGTTGTAGTATATATATGTGCTCGACCATAATGGCCTCGAGCCATAGTTATAGTATGGATTGTAATGCATTAAGCTTGGCCTTCGTGGCTTTGAGCTATAGATATAACATGTTAAACATTGCAATATAGCTCAGGTTTCATGGTCGTGAGCTTTAGTATAGGTAGGGATACAATGCATTGAATCTCGACCTCCATGGCCTCGAGAAAAGTCACAAAAAGGAATATAATATAGTATAGCTTGGCCATAAGTCTCAAGCTTAGACATAGTGAAGATTATAGTGCAATACGGCCTAGCCATAACGCCTTGAGCCTCTGAATCAGAAAGAAATGCTTTAAAGATTATACAAGCTCGGTCATAAGGCCTCAAGTCATTACCATATAGAATATATCAGAGATAAGGACACCGCAGTAATAGTTATAAAAGCATGAACCCCATATGCTATGCATGCTATGGGAGCTTGATATAAAAGAAACTCATAACTGAAAATGTATATAAGGATAACATTCTCTACTCTACCTATGCACAGTCCTTCAAATCTAAAGGTATTCCCAATTCAACCTCCATTTGTCCTACTCTGTGTGTCTTCCCTTGCATAGAGCTAAAACTCTCCCTTCTTTCCAAAACCAAAAGATCATAATGATAGTCTTTCCAAAAGACTAAAGAATTATTATCTCATCCTAATTCACATGCCTATTTTCATGGAAACTACCACCCTTTACCAAGGTGGTGTAAGTGGTTTCTCCCACTTGGCCAACTACCACGATCATGGCTTGCACAAGCATGACACCTGCTAGTCTATGGTGAGCTCGAACCTCCCATTAGTTATGATGTCAACTATATCAAAATAATAAACACAATAACATAGAAAAATATTAAATATCAAATTTATATAATTATATTATAATATTTTTACACGCATCCACTAGATGCATGTGAATGCTAATATTAACCAATATGTCATTTTCCAGCATCACCTCCTTCATGGAGATAGAGCCATCATGCGATTTAGGAATCGAGCACCGCTCTCCCTTCTTCGCTAAGGACTCGAAACTTAACAGACCAAACAATAATGGATTTAGAATCTTAGTTCAAAAGTATTTAGAGCAATAAGAAAAGGCTCTAACAAAAAGAAAGACTAACTCTGACTCATATTGACATTCCAAGAATGTCGTTGGGTTGAGTCGATGCAACATTGTTGAAATGAATAAATTGACAAGATGACACAAAAGGAAAATCAATTGGCCAAGAAGAAGCTACTGACCTCACTTCCTAACATCTAACTCCTCCTCCAGGATGATACTCTCCTTCCTTCTTCGAAGGACGTTACATTTTCCTGTTTAGACTCGGGACCACAAAACCATGATTAGTGCATCATTATCATATCCCATAATATAAATCAATTAATGTTCAAAACTAATTAACATCAGTCACTAACTTCATAATCAAAGATCAAATTAGATATTTCCACAATATCAAATCAATTAAATATGATAAATCCTCTTGATTATCATGCAAAGTTAATGATTTAGTCTAATTGTAAGTTGGGGATGTAACAATAGATCCAAAATGAGTCAAGGCTATTGATCTCATTCCACAACCCAAATCAGTTAAAGGAATACAGTCGTTTTTTAGGGAAATCAACTTTGTTAGGAAATTTATTCCTAATTTTGTTGAAAAGACTAAGGCCATTTCTAAAATGCTTAAGAAAGGGCAATATATTATATGGGAGAAAGAACAATCTGAAGCATTCAAGGATATTAAGGAAGCTATCAAGGAGGCACCTGTATTGATAAGTCCAGATTATTCTAAACCCCTTCAGTTGTTTTCCTTTGCTTCATTTTATACTATTGTTACTCTACTTCAGAAGAATGAAGATGGATTTGAACAACCTATTGGGTTCTTTCGCAAGTATTTATAGGCTGCTGAATTGAATTATTCTATAATGGAGAAGCACGTGTATGCATTGGTTAAGGACATAAAGAATTTTAGATCTTACTTCACAGGTGCTAAAATCATAGCATATGTACCACACACAGCTATGAAGGATATCTTCATACAGCAGGAAGTTTCAAGTAGAAGGTGCATCTATGGATCAATTGGATCCAAGAATATGATATGGACTTATAGATCACCAAACTGGTTAGAGGCTAGGGTTTAGCTAAGTTGATGGAAAATTCCAATTTAGAGGCAGTTGAGATAAATGAGGTAAATGCTTATCAATTTGTTGATGTATGTGCTTTAACAAATGACCCATGGTATAGGGATATTATCTTTTATCTTGTCAATATGCATTGCCCCCTAGGCATGAGTATAACTAAGCAAAGGACACTCAAACTCCAATCCCAAAGGTATGTCTTGATCCAAGGTATTTTAATGTGGAGAAATCATGGGGGATTGTAATTAAGGTGTTTAGATTAGCAACAATCTGAGGAAGTTACTGATGAATATCACCAAGGAGTTTGTGGTGGGCATTTTTTATGCTAAAACCACAACACATAAGATCATTAAGGTAGGCTTTTGGTGGCCTAGTCTCTTCAAATATTTTGCAAAACAAATTAAAAAATGTGATCCCTGTCAAAAATTTGCAAGTAAGTTGAAGTTCCAAGGTACCCTTCCTCTTATGAATATTACCATTGAAGCACCATTTCAGCAATGGGGCATTGATTTCATAGGGGAGATCCAAGCAAGATCAAGTAATGGGTATAGGTGGATATTGGTGGCAACTGATTATTTTACTAAGTGGATTGAGGCTATTCCAAGTCACAATGCCATGTCCAAAGTAGTGATTGAGTTCTTGTTGAATAATTTGATAACTATATTTGGTATGCCATCTAGAATTGTTGCAGACAATGCTATGTGTTTTAGATCTCAGGACATTGCAAACATGTGTTCCAAGCATGGGATAAGTTTGATTCATTTATCAACATATCATCCACAAAGTAATGGACAAGCAAAGTCCATCAATAAGAGCCTCATGAAAATTTTAAAGAGGACTTTAGATGAGAACAAGAAAAGGTGGGATGACAAGCTAAAATATGAAGTTTGGGCTAATAGGATCACTTATAAATGTGCTATAGGTAAGATTCCTTTTAAGTTAGAATATGGGAAAGAGGCCAAAATGCCAATGTCACTAGAATTGCTTGTGCATTAATTGCTGCAACAAATAGGAGAAGATGGAAATGATGTTGTGGCATTAAGAATGCATGAGTTAATAGAGCTGGATGAAGTCAGAAGGATGGCACATGACAAAAACCTGCTAAGGCAACAGAATGTGGAACATTTGTTCAACAAAAGAACATTCAAAAGATTTTTTTAGACTGGTGATTTAGTTCTTCTCTGGAATGCCAAATCAGAAGACAAGGGAAGACATGGTAAGTTTGAGCCACTATGGTTGGGCCCATATCAAATTGATAAAAAGCTAAAGTGGACACCTTTTATGTTAGAAACTTGGAAGGAGAATTGTTGGAGTTGTCTATTCATGGGCAACATTTGAAACATTACTTCTCATAGGTGATGATTTTCCTTCAAATTTTGTGGTAAAACCTTGTTATGTCTGGTATATTTTGACTTTGAGTAGTCTTGACCATTGTTGGTCTTGATGGTGTTTTGTTTTGTTTTCTGTGTCTCATTTTTTGATGTTTTGTGGTCTGCTCCAGAGATCTAGATTCTCATTGTGCCATTGCTTGGCACACGTCCCCAACCAGAGCCAGTGTTGACACCTGAAAAATTAGTCTTTAAAATGCCCTATTTTGCCCTCATGTCTCATTCATATTCCCACTTGAACCTATAGCTTATAACTGATCAGAGACATATCTCACAGGTTTTCATATCTTTGCCATTTGAAATGCAAGGTGAAAAATCCAAAGAAATTAGCTAAGCCCTAAGTCTTATAGTCATCATTATACTTTATCTTATAATCCTTTGTTGATTGTCTATCCTAGGTCACCACTTGTTTAAGTTACAACCTTGAGCCTTATATACCATGAAATTACTGGCCCCAAGTCCTATTATTTACCTACTTTAGCCTATAAATGTCATATCCTTTATAAAATCTTGAGTTGTAAGTCTTTGTGGGGTCTAAAAGTGGCACATGGCAGGATTTCACAAGCCCGAACAACATCTAAGGTGACATCTTTTTCCTACCATGAGGCTACAAAATGTAGACAACTAGCAAGGATGCACAATCTTACAACCATAAGATCAAGAATTCAGAATCAACGAAGCAAGTGCTTCCAGGTGTCAGGTGAAGAAGTGAGATTTAAGTGTGAAAGATCTAATGGTAGCACAAAGGCGTAGAGGAATAATTGCAGAAGGGAAGATTCTCTGCGCGGCCATGAGATTGTGACACGTGGCCAACTATCGAAGGAAGAAGAAAGGATTGCGTAAGGAAGGACATGTGGATAGCTTAGCACACTTGCGCATAGCCAAATGGAGATGGACCATTTTCCAGTGTGTGTCTGTGACATATGGTGACACGTGGCGTGTTGGCACCCCTCCTCAAGAACTTTGGTGGCTGTTGATCTTAAAAACAAACTCATCTATGACTAAAATTTGAAGGAAGTCTCTTAGGCATCCTGAGGGTGGGAAGATGCACAAATTTGGAAAAGGCATTCAGAGGTCAAATTTTGAAGGTTTTCAAAGTTGATAAAGCACAGAATCAAAGGGTTCAATTTTTTAGAGTACTAAAAAGTTTTGCTCAAGGATTTTTTGTCTCACTTGCCATCAATGAAGATCAAATCTTCTCAGCTACTCTCTTTTGGATATTTGTTGCATCAGCTACTTGCATTGAAGAGGGGCAAAATACCCCCATCTGCCTAAGGATTCAGATACTTTCTGCAGTTAATTCTTGTAGATAAACGTCCCTTCTAGCCAAGATGTTTTTTGACATGGCCCATAGGGGGCAATTCATTGTAACCGAATTCTAGGTCAATTTGAATAATGCTATATATGCATGAATGCAAGATGTAAAAAAGGTTGCTCTTTTGGGCATTTTTCAGGTAGTCAAGTGTAGAGCTTTCTAGGGTTACAAATAGCAAAAAAGTTCTAGTTCTCTAGCAGTGAAGACACATGTTATGAAAGGTTTATCATATTGATTACAGCTATCATTGTATGAACTTCTCCTTCTTATGTAATCTTCCAAGGAAATTCTAAATTTCTCTTTGGGTTTCCTCTTGCCACACTTTGTGGTATGACTGTAACCATTAATCAGATGAATGAATAGATTCTTAAAACATTACATGTTATGTGATGATCTCTTTATGGTTGTAGATGGTTGATTATATCTTGATGAAGGATTACTAAGTATATTCTCCATTAATTGTTGTTTTTCTTACATTTGAATATCCAGAAAGTGCATGTTTCATTTCTCTTGTTGTTTTCTTCATTCTGTTGAATTGTGGACTCCACAACCCAATATAATTTAGGCACAAGTCTGAAGGTTTCCATGATCACCCACACTCTTAAAAAATAAAAAAAAACTTATAATGTGTGAAGAAAGTAATTAATGTGTATGTATTGCAAACAAGCATATCTGCACCTTCCATTGTCAATGGGAGTGCCCTTTTATCAGCTATATAGGGTTTATTAATGACAACCAGTTGTTTTAGGTCCAGTGATAGTCTTTGGGGCCTAGAAGGTAGTTTGGGTTTGGTTGTCCTATTATTTTTAGTCGTTCATTTGGTTTAAACCTAATACTTGTTTAGGTATACCCCTTGGAATATCCCTCCTATGTTTAAGCTGAGCCTGAAGTGCAGAGGAGTTAACCCACTCCTATAGGTTTCCCAAAATCACCTTGAACTTGTTGATAAACCTCTTCCAGTCATCTAGAATGACTATCCCTGGACCAGGTGATTTAGGAATGTTTTAGGGTTTAGAGTTGCAGTTGTTTTGGGAGTCAACAGTTTCTATGATGTTGTCAAGGTTTGTATGGTGTATGACATCTCTAACGGTTGTGTAAAGGCAGCAAACCCTGCTTACACTTGCTCTTCAAATCCATGGGTGATCTTCTTGCGACCTTCTTCAACAGTTGTTTCTTGTGATTCTGATGTGCCTAACATACCCACCCATAACTTCCACTTCACTCAAATCAAAGATATCTAGTCACTTGCTACTAATTCTTTGGTTGATGTTCTTGGTATTTTGGATACTATCTCAACCACATTGACCATTTGTAAGTGCAATGTGACACAAATAGCTAAATGTGTTTCTCGCCTTATTGACACTTCATGGTTTAGCATAGACGTGACTCTTTGGGGAATCCATGTTGAGGTAGAGGGGGAGAAGTTGTATGATATGCACTCCTAAGAGGAGCCTCCTATTCTATTGGTTAGAGGTGGTCATGTGGCATCATGGAATAGAAAGACAATAGACATTATACGTTCTGCAGATCTCTCTTTTAAATCTGGCATCGAGGAGGCCACAATATTGAAGTTCTTGTGGGCCTTGAAGGGTTCGTTGAATGCTTCATCACATTTGACACGAGGAGGTGCTCGTTCTTGTGATCATGATAGTTGTGTCATTATCTTTGATGCTTGATTTATTTCTAGCTTTGAGAGGACCGAGTCTATGGTTGTTTGTGCCACTGTGATAAAGCTATAGCTAGATAATTTTCTCTACCTTTCTTGCCCAATTGTTGTCGATAGAAAAAAATGCAAGAAAAAGGTTATGCAATAAACAGATAGCCTTTGGCATTGTCCAAAATGTTCTAAATACCTCACTAATTGTAACTACAAATATATGCTCAAACTTGAATTGCAAGACCATACAAGTGTCATCCACTGGGTTAATGCTTTTGACCAAACTGGGAGTGTTTTGATGGGTGTCACTGCCATGGACTTGCAATTGTTACTACCTAAACATGAAGTGGTTCAAGAGATCTTGAGGAATATCATTTCACATCAGTTTGTGTTTAGGTTATCTGTCAAACGTGAAACATACAATGATGAAGAGAGGGTTAGTGTTGTTGTGACTAGGGTTGAGCATATTTCCTATGGATGAAAGTCGCTGACTTTTGAATGAAATTTCAAAGTTGTCTCTGCTTGTATAGATCAAAGGCTTTAGTTTGTTTCTCTTGCCTTGTTCATGTGCCTTGGGTCATTGAATATAGTAATCTTTGAGACTTATTTTGAATTGCTCTTATTTCTATGCACTTTTGTTGTAGCTTTATGTTGTAGAGATGCCTTTTTCTATGCCAAGGCCACAATATTTTGATGCTAGGCCTACCCTTGGTCTACCTTGTATATACCTATGTTAATTCTTTATGTATGCTATGGTGTTGAAAATTGTTGAAATCTTCTTGCAGATTGTCTTATATTACAATTTCTACTGTTCCTATGCACATTGTGTTTTGTTTTTTAAATTGGTTGTGCCTTCTATTCAAAATCAATGATTATGGTTTCAATGCATCTTGTTGCACATTTGATATATTGGTTTGTACTTTGTTAGTGGTTGTTATGGTGGGTTCTCTCTATTTCTATACTTAATTGCATTATAGTTTTCCCTAGAGTTTGCTTGCATCTAAAGTTTGTTGCACTTTTCTTTCATGGTCTTCTTTCATGCCATTCCTTCTACCTAATTTTTTTCCTACTCTTTCCGCAGGTTGTTTCTCTGATTCACTATGGTCCACCTGAGTGTGCAAAATGTTGCATCTAGTAGTGGCTCATTGACACAGTCTCAAAGGAATGAGTTGCGATGGCTACACTATGTAGCACAAAAGTATGTTCTCAATAGAGTATAGCATGAAAAGAGGAACCTATCAATGCATAATGGAATCCCCACTAGCATCGATGGAGTTTACATTCAATCCAATATCCATACGCCACCCTCTTAATTTCATATTGGATCAAACTTCCCGCCCCATGGTTCAACACACTACCCCTAGATGTTAGTACCGGATGGGGCAAATAGCAAACTTCCCCTACAAAATAGCTGTAGTCCAGTTCTTGCACTCTTGGATGTAGCCCAACAACCTTTTTGATAGAGAAAAGATTGACTCTCGGTTATGCCTATCTGCTCAGTATGCATGGAATGTTATCTAGGCATCCAAATTTGTTAGTCACGCAATTCCAATGTTTGTTCTTGTTGCCTTAGCAAAAATTGGAAATGTTTCTCCAAATGGAATAATATGGATCCTGGAAGCCAACCACATTGTCTATAAGTGTTAACACAAGTAGAGTAGATGTTAATTGCGTGGGTGAATCCAATCTTGCAAGTGTTTCATGCACATGGTGGACAACTAAAATATAGTGGACATACGCTTAGCTTCCCACATGACATTACTGGTATTGCTACACACTTGCCAAGGCATATTGACTAGTTAGAGATCATAGTTGTGAGAAAGAATATCCAGAGCCAAGAAAGCTATGATTTTTATGTTAGTTGATCACGCATCCTTCAAGCCTTGAAGTTTAAAATTGCTCATGATTAGTACTACAAATATGTCCAGCTTTATGAAACTACAATTTTGTCTTTACCAACAACCGTTACTGATATATCAAGCATGTTAGTGCACTCATTCGTTGATCTTCCAAGGCCAACCCTTGGCCCTAATTTTGTTACCGAGGAGGGGTCAAGTAATCTTCAAAAGGAGCCGAGGCAACACTCCACTTTTGTGGCTATTCTCCTTCCTCGATGAAGGGAGATGGGCAAGGTTCATGATCTCCTGCATTTGGGACCTGATCATACCATTGATGTTGTTGAGTGGCCAACTAGTTCAATGACACCAGTTAATGAGTACAACATAGAGGGCTTGTTTGCAATGGCACTCCCAACACTTTACCCTATAGGTGTTGCAAGCTTTGGGTAGCCACAGTTGAGATAGGTGAAAATGCATGAATATGTTCTACACCTGATGAGATACCATGATAATAGTTTTGGACAGCACCCTCATTTCTATTACTTTGTGTATAACTTGATTATGCGACGTCAAAGCCAGTCCATTGCTTCAGTTTATGTCAAAAAAATTGGGAGGATAGCCTCCCATATACTGTTGGCGAGCTATGTCAACACTTATGTGACTTTCCTGATGACAAATTGTAGAGTACTTGATGCAATTTGGCTCATCCTTGTGTGGCACTCACGCTTTTTGGACAATTCTAGAGGAGAGCTTTCTGATATGAATCTTATACAACTTGGTTGCCCTACTTTGTTCTTCAAATTGAGTACAACTAATACAAAGTGGCCAAACTTGCATGTTATCATGCCTGGGTCACCCCCCTCCCATCTAATTCTTGCACAAAAATGGAGGGTGTAGAACATTATTCACAATCCACATTTGATTGTAATGCACATGCATCACCACTTCAATATCGTTTATGAGGAGATGCTTGATAAGCTTC
The DNA here is from genome assembly GCA_027924645.1 of Cunninghamia lanceolata. Taxonomy (NCBI): domain Eukaryota; kingdom Viridiplantae; phylum Streptophyta; class Pinopsida; order Cupressales; family Cupressaceae; genus Cunninghamia; species Cunninghamia lanceolata. The sequence continues at coordinate 3,202,805 of BSBN01000877.1, read as the reverse complement.
TATGGGTAAAGGATTATTGGTATAGGTTAGTTGGTATATATAGCTAATCTTGTTTTTCTTATTTTTCTATTTTCCTATTTCCCTTTTCATTGCTCTCTCTTGTGGTAGGTATGAATGGCAGCATAGAGGTTTTGCCCACATTCATGGCTTCCTTTGGCTTGAATATGCACCTACCATGGAGACAACTGATTGGAAGGACAAAAATATTGTCAAAGGTGTTGTGGATTACATAAATAGCTATGTGTCCACATAGAAGCCACGTGGAATGGGGAGAGATCATTAATGTTCCATCGCTCCATTTTAGATGACCCTTGTTTGTTAGACACAGAGAGAATCTTGACAGTTGATTCTTCCATGGACTATGCTGAGCTAGTCAATCATGTTGAGCGACATACAAAGTACACCAAAGATACATGCTTATCTAAGAAAGGACCATCATTTTCATGCCGCTACAAGGCTCCTTGGGATTTGCAACTTGTTTCGACAATGGTTATTTTAGAAGATGGTCATGTCAAGTATGTCCATGCTCATAATTATGATAGACTAAATATTCGTAACCCTACCATGCTTTCCATATGGCAAGCGAATGTGGATTTCTAGCTTCTTCTATCTTGCCATGTAGTCCTCATCTATATTGCGAAATATGCTACAAAGTCTAAGCATTGCTCAGAGACCTACCATGATATACTTTCTCATATCTCTACTAATGTTGAATCTAATAGACCTACAACCATTGCTTTTCACAAGTTCCTAATAGAAACTATGGCTGATTGTGATATCAGTGCCTAGCGGTGTTGTCACTTATTGTTAAAATTGCCTCTGGTGGTGTGTAGTAGGCCCTTTGTTTCCTTGAATGTGAATAGGCAGCAATTGTGTCAAGCCAACCATTCTAATGATGATAGCCTTGTCAATTCAACATTTATTTTTGCATACATGGCATGCCCAATAGCTTTGTAATCGATTACATTAATAGAGGTTGCAAAGAACTGGAAGTTTAGAGCTTCATGTAGAAACAATCAATGGGCTAGACACCATGTTCCTACAATTGTACAAGTGAAACCTCACCTCACAAACATTCCTTCTAGGGGTTCTAAAGCTTTTGTTTCCTTTTGTTGGAGTGAGCTTCTTTTGTAAACAAAATTTTGTTCCATTGAAGATGACATGGGCTCCTCTGCTGATGAGATTGTGGAGAGGTGGGAGCGCCTACAAGGGACTTACAATGTATGGCATGTTTCCTGTAGAAATCTAGATTGATCATCTAGTTCTAATGATGAGGACCCCCTTGGTGAAGTAGATGCATTGAATGTGGATACAATTGAAGAGTGGCAACTTCTTTCTTCCCTATACCAGGCACTAATATTGGTTTTGATGAACTTGACTTGCTTGGCAGGCATGACATTGATATTTCCCATGATTGGAGTAGTTGTTCAATCCCTCAGAGACTACAATTAGTTGTAGTTGATTTCATTGAAGCTAGTTGAGTATCCTACCATCCTACAAATGCTATGAGAACAACCTATCATTTGGAGTAGGTAGTTTATCTATGGGGCAACATGTTGTCTTTGATATTATTCTAACACATTTCCAAAGGGCTAGAAGCAAGGATCCACTTAGGATGATTATTCAAGACACTGCCAGTACTAGAAAGTCATACTTAATTCATATATTGAAAGATGCACTCTCTCATGTTCTACCTTCATCCCAATCACCATTATTGTTACTTTCTCCAACTGGTGTTGCAACATTCAATATCAATGCATCCACCATCCATGTAACCCTTCACATACCATTGAAAGAGATGAACCCGCTTGAAGGGCAATCATTAGCAAGATTTCAGGAGAGCATGTATTTTGTTGAATACTTTTTGATTGATGAAATGATCTTCATTGGGCCAAGGCTCCTTTCTTGTATTGATAGGCATTTACATGAAGCATTCCCCATGTGTAGCCAGATTCCCTTTGGTGGATGCTCCATTATCCTTTGTTGGTGATTTGGGTTAGCTGCCTCTTGTTAGAGACATTCCCTTATATGCATGCAACTCGTATGGTGCAATGTTGTGGCACTCCTTTCAAACTATTGTTGCATTGAACGATGTCTTTTGGCAAGAAGGTGGTGGCAAGGCATAGGTCCAAGGTCCAATTTCATCAACTCCTAGATAATCTTAGGAATGCGGATGCATGCTTGCTTGATTGGGAACTCTTGATGTCACTGACTGATACTTTCCCTGGCATAGATGACCTTCCTTCATTTTGCTCCTCCATACATTTGTTTCCAACAAATGCCTGGGTTGCTCAACATAATAAGCATATGTTACAATCATTAGGGGTTCCCGTTGCACAGTGCAATGTTGAACAAGCAAGGGGGAGGTCTGTTACAACCCTTGAAGATGAGCAGTTGCCTTTTGTAATTCATTTGAGTGTTGGCCAAAAAGTTATGCTCACCTCAAATTTCTGGGTGGCTGCTGGACTTGTTAATGAGACGCTGAGAACTGTTGTATCTATTGTCTACCCAAATGGTTGCAATCCTCCAGACTTGCCAAGCTTCATTGTCATTAGGTTTGACAACTATGCAGGACCTCGTTGGGATTCACGTGACATGTGCCTTGGCCCTATTGCTCTAGTGACTTGTGTCTCTTGGAGACAAATCTCGCTCAGGATGGTGTGGGCTTTGACCATCCACAAATCCCAAGGACTTAGTCTTAACAAGGTCATGATAGACATTGGTCCTATAGAATGTTAGGGTTTACTATTCACTGTTGTCTCCCATATTCATCGTTTGCAATACATACACATCTTGCCTACTTTCACCTTCTAGTGTTACGCTCGCATGCAAGACAATACCTATGTTTCTCTCAAGAAAAGGGAGGAGTCATGCCTCAGGGCTCTTGAAGCCTCAGTTCCATAGCAGTCTTGTTTATTTATGCACTTGATAGTGCTCCACTGCATAATGTGTGTGTTGTATTTTTTGTCAACCCAAAAAAATGACACTCGTGTAACTTTTCCATGTGCCTACTTTCCTAGCAACTAATTATTTTAAAATTTGTGTTTTCCCTTTTGTATTTTTATTTTAGGTCCTGGTTAAATTATTTAAGGTTTATATATGTGCCCATCAATTTCCCAACTAAATTAACCCATACAACACATTCTAAAATTGGAATACACATTGCATCTTGAAAAAGGAGAGGCACATCTCAAGGTACTTGAAGCCTTTGCTCCATACTGCTCTTGTCTATTTACATGCTTCATTGTGCTCCATTCCCTAATCTTGTATATTACATTGCTTTCCTCATGTAAATTTAACAAAATTGTTGTGCATGGGAAAACTGCGTTTAAATTGTTGCTCTTCTCCTTATAAGAAATGGACACTACTTGGAAATGATTATCGGCGTGCCCATTGCACATTTTGTGCGATTGCTAGTTTTAGAAATTGTAGTGCAGGGTAAAATCATTTTTCTATTATTAGTCTTCTCCTTTTAAAAAAGCGACAATACTTAAAAATATCTAAAGGCACACCCACTACACATTTTGTGGGATTTCTAGTTTATATACTTTAATCATCATCTTCAACTTCAATCTGCACTTGTCTCTCTCTGAAATGTGGAATCAAGCCTGGAATTTGACCTTTATAGGGCCCTGCCTATCATATAAATTTTTATGATGGTTTGGTCATTTTACTACCTTTCAATTGATGTTTTAAGAAAACTATAACTTGTCAAAAAATGTTGAGTGATTTTTTTATATTGAAAGAATGCAGGTTGTACAAAAAGTAGTCTAAATACTGAAAAAGAGTAGAAGTCAACAACACAGTCATAAACAAAACTTCAAACAACAAGACCTCTTCCTTTCGAGAAACTTCATAGTGATCAGCTCAAATCAATTGTTTCAAGTGGTTCACCTTGACATTCACAACTGTACTAATCTTCCCTCAGCTATAGAGGATTCTTAAAGTTGATCATTGGAATTTGACACTATCATGATAAAGTAGTCAATGCACTACTAGAAACAGGCCATCTCACTAAACCAAGATAAAAATAGGCCATAGAGTTGGAAACCAACAGTTGTATAGGAATAGGGTCTAAATAAGACCATCAAAGAGCACCAAGCTGCTACACAACCTGAAATAACTGTACCATCAAGTTCAACCATGCATTAAAACCCCTATACATACAACATGATAAGGATGGAGGATTTGGATTTTAATTTTGTCAAGTTGGAAGCTAATCTTCAAATTCTTATTGGAGACTCTTCTTTAGGCCCCGTGAAACTATACCCAAAACATTCTCAGGCTCCATTTGCCCACTCTAGAAGTAATGAATTGTTGCAACCATTGAAAATACTTGGCCTCCACTATAAGGCAGGTTTTAAAATAAGAAGGGATGGATGGTTTAATTTTATCTATTTTAAAATAGGATAGCAAAGCAATATGTTTCACAAAATATTGGTCGTACCTTAAGAGAAACCCATCCACTCGACAAACCAACTTGCCCTCCTTTTGAAGTTTGAGAGAACATTCAATCTCTGATTCACCACACTATGCTTAGGACTTGACTTGTCCAGTTGTATCACTATTGAGAACATTTCCAATTCAGCTCTGATGTAGGCATCTTCGTGCGTTGATAGAAAGGTGACCTTGGTGAATTGAATGACAATGGAAGAAGTAGCATCAATTCTTTTTACTAATTGTAAATCAGCTCTTAATTACAACTCTTTTTAGTCTTTGTAATTGTAATTTGCAAAGTTCCACTTATTCCATATATAATAAAAAATGAATGACATATTAGCAAGTATAGATAAAGCAAAGATTTGTTTCTAAATTGATTTTTAAAATTTATCGAAGATAAACATTAAACATTCTAAAAAAAAAATTACAATTACCTTTGAAAATATTCTAAATTATATATTTTTATATAAATTTAAAAAATGTTCAAGATAAACATTGTAAAAGAAAACATCATTTATATTTCTATAACAAATTATTATAAAATAATATATATTATAAATAAGAATATTATTTATAATAAAATTTTACGGTTTATGAATAATTTAGAGCATCATATATATGGTTATGTAAAAATTTAACAAGTCAAATTATACAGTCTAATTGTAAAATACGGTCTAAAATGACAAAAACAGTTAAATAGACCATCAAATTCCCGCCCTGTGTGGAATGGTGAACATAGTGTTTTTGTTTTTGCCAGCCACTTTATGCAGCATGATAATGACATGAATGTTGGCAGTCTAAGTGAGTTATTTGAGGAAAAGAGACTTCACAACACAGCCCTGTCTCTTGGTCAAGATCCATAAGTGAAGAGAAGACATTGAAAAGAACTTGATGGGATCTTAAAGTGTTGGTGCTTGGTCCCTTAGGCTGTTTGGTCTCATGGATGTTATTAAAACTCATTCATTCATTTATTCCCCACAAAAAGAGAAGAAAGTGGAGAAAGATGGGAGGAAACTACAGCTCATTTTCGTCTTCTGGCTTTATCTCTTAAAGATCTGACAAGTCAAGTGCAATGGTGCTAAGTGTTTTGTCTTGTTTTTTGAAAAGTGTACGCTGCTCAGTTGTGTCCTCGTACAGCAAAAGAAAAAGATTGGAAAGTGGGAAGTGCATCTTGAATCTTGGTTTCCACACAAAAACGGAAGAAAGTGGTGGAAAATGGGAGGAAAGGAAGACCAACTTCAAATGAAATTGCGCAGCAGCCACCTCGGTTAACTTTTCTTCAGTGCGGTGCGAATATTTGGCAACTTCGTAGAAAATATTTGGACTATTTCTTCAATACTGTGGAATATTTGGACTATTTCTTCGTAGGAAATATATGGAAATGGTCGAAGAATCGCATCCCTTGACTTTATATTTGGAATTTTTTTACATTATTTGCAATGTTTATTTTTTTATTACTATTATTTGCAATAAAGCTTACAACTATGCAGTGGACATTTATTGGACATTTATTGTAGTTTGTGAAATTTATATGTGAGTTGTGCAATTCAGAGCCTAAATTTGATGGCGGTATGGCTGTATCTAGGCATTTTTACTGTAAAATACAATTAATTTTTTTTTAAAATTATCATATGAAAAGAGAGATTTTGAATATGTTGTCAAAATTTATATAGAATTGTGATAATATATATATCTTAATTATATCTTAATTAGGGTAATGATTATGTAAGAAATTTTCTTTTAATCTAAAATTTAATATTGTATTTAGAGAGTTATGCTTACTAAAATTAGAGGAATTATTATACTATCTTTTTATTTATGTGAACATTTTGGATGCTTATCTTAATTAGGGTAATGATTATCTAAGAAATCAATATTCCTTTAATCTAAAATTTAACATTGTATTTAGAGAGTTATGCTTACTAAAATTAGGGGAATTATTATACTATCTTTTTATTTATGTGAACATTTTGGATGCTTATCTTAATTAGGGTAATGATTATCTAAGAAATCAATATTCTTTTAATCTAAAATTTAACATTGTATTTAAAGAGTTATGCTTACTAAAATTAAGCAAATTAATGCACATACACATGTTTTATACTATCTTATTATAGCTAGTAAATTCAAAGGCAACCTTTAAAGCAAATGTATAATCATTTATTTATTTTTATTATAGCAAGTAGATTTAAATATATGTTACACCTTTATGTTTGGTTATCCTCAATGTCCTCTCCATAAAGACTTATGGAAGTAGATCTAATATATAAGGGTGTAACATATATTTGCCTAAATAACACTAGATTATTTAAATCTACTTGTCACAATAAAATAATAGTTTACATAATGGTGAACAATTGTGGCTCATGAGTTACACCAAATGTGATCTTGGTTTAATCAAATGTTAAAACCCTTCATTTGGGTTGCACCTAGTGTTGCCTTCTTTTAATCAAACATTAAAACTGGTTTTTAGGTGCATCACCATTCCCTCTAAACTTGTTGATACAACATTAGTATGATTTTGATTTTTATTTCACCACTTATCTACATTTGATCTAAGAGAGAAAATTAGGAGCACCTAGAATTGGGTACAATATGTTAATATTAATTCCTCTCAATTGAATAGATTATTGTTTTGAGAAATCACATAGAATTTTCTATAATTTTGGGTGCAAAGAGGTTTAAATAAACAATCAAAATAAGTAAAGAAATACAAAGTATGATATTGGAGTGAGAAATTATGTAAGAGAAAAAAACATATAGATGCCACAAAATGAGTAATGTATCATAAATTTGCCTCTCTAACTATATTTAGAAAAAAATACCCACACTTGAAATGTGCTAGCCAATCATTATAGAGAAAATGACTAATTGTAACATAGTAGAAAAACATTAACACTATAAACCATTTTGTGTGCAATATAATCACTAATCTCAAAATTAAGGTGAAATTTCTATATTTTAAAATTTATGATGTACAATCTTCTTTGCTTTCACTCTCTATACATTTAGGAGCACCTAGAATTGGGTACAATATGTTAATAGTAATTCCTCTTAATTGAATAGATTATTGTGTTGATAAGAGTGATTGCTATTTATGGGTTAAAATTCTAAAAGTTGTTAAGATGTATAATGATGTTTGTAATGTGTTTTTGTTTGGAGTCAAACTAGCTATTCATCCATCTCAAGTTATATTAATTTTTTTCTTTTTTCTCTTACATAATTTCTTACTCCAATGTCATACTTTGTATTTCTTTACTTATTTTGATTGTTTATTTAAACCTCTTTACACCCAAAATTAAAGAAAATTCTATGCAGAGACAACTTTTATATATGCGTAGTCGTCTTCCACTTGCCTGATCGCCAATGCTGTTTCACTAATAGCAATAATGTCACTAATGCGATTTCTCATTTGCTCTGTTTCGCAATCCTATCTATCTGCAAAGAATTGATGACAAGATCAGCGGAAAGCTGATACAATTCTGACTCCATGATTCTTATATATCACCATCAACAAATAACAAATAATGTACCTAAGCAAGCTTTCACTTTACTTTAGGAGCATTCAGACAAGCGTGAGAAGGACAAGCATTGTAGTCTTGCGCAGCAAGTTTCCTTCGACGGCTGTGATCATTCTAATGGTCGTCCTGTTCTGACGTCTGTACGGAGTTCGTCTTTCGGTGTAGTGTGACGTCCGGTGAAGAAACGCGACGAACCGGTGAAAAACAATTAAGATTGTTTTATACAGTGTTGAAACCTTATTAGATGTATTTATCCCCAATTAACAAGAGGGGCTTATAGAACACTACATGTAATGAGACCATATATATATATATAGATATATAGATATAGATATAATGCGCTCGTTCTCTGCCAATATTATCATGGCACTTATAACTAGCAATCACACTTTAGTGTGCAATGGGTGCGCCGAAGAGCTATGGCATGTCTGTAAGTGAATGATGATTGTCTTGTATCTCTATGACCCATGTCATTTTTTGTTTTCTCGAGTGTCATAAATTAATTTGTATAATCTTAATGAATTTTGAAATCCATCCTTATTTTTTCCTTGGTAGCTACTTCAAATTTGTTAGCTTTTTTATTCATGCACTTCACTTGGGTTCACTTGCATTCCATTAGTCATCACCTAGGTATACTATATATAAGCTAGGTTCAAGTGGAGAGATCCAAATGTAGGTTGCTAATTATCCCATGCATTTGATTCTAGAAACATCTAATAAAGTCGTAAATGACAAGTAAGCTAATCTTAAAACAATGATATAGCTGGCTTGGCAATGAAAAGAACATGCATGCCCCATTTTACATGAGTAGAAGCTCAATATCTATCAAGTCTAAGTAACCATCTCCCAATAGTATTTATGTAGGTCAAGCATTTGTTCTCCAAAGATGGTAACATTTTATGTCAGATTCTTTGGAAGAAGCGATAGATTACACATTTCCAGACATGAAGCACCTTGCATGAAACATAGAAGTAGCAAGAACAATTGTCTTGATATTGTGCAATGTAGCCAAGAGGAATCCCTTGCAAATTTTGTGTTTGTAGAGAATATCAAGCCTTGTTGAATATGGGGTTAGTGAGTGCATCTCCTCTCATGTATGTTTAAAATGGCATTGTCATGAATGAATGTCTAGCAAAGTATTTCTTGGATAACAAGATGGAGTGCTCTATTAAATGTCCTATAAGAGAATCAATAACAATTGCAAGGAATTGAAAAGACTCTCTCTCTCTCTCTCTCTCTCTCTCTCTCTCTCTCTCTCTCTATATATATATATATATATATATATATATATAGATATATATATCTTGTTCATGCACTACAGTTGGGTTTACTTGCATTCCATTAGTCATCACCTTGGCATACTATATATAATTTAGGTTCAAGTGGAGAGATCCAAGTGTAGGATGTTAATTATCCCATACATTTGATTCTAGAGGCAGATCTCATAAATCCATCAATCTTTTGGATTTCACTACCCCTAGCATTTAGATTGAATATAAATATATGTTCAAAATATGCACTATTTTCTAGGATTTGAAGAGGCAATAACATTGAGAAAGTTGAAAGAATGTGTTTACAAGATGATAGGTATTCGTGAATAAGGTGGAGTGGTCCATCGATGCATTTATAAGTGTTATGGTTGTTGACATTGAAATATAATGCATTGTCTTATGAGCTTTCCATTTAGTGGGCAGGATCATTTCTTAAAGGGATGACTATAGGGCTAATTATGTAGAGAGTGAGCCATTTATCTAAACTCGTTTTGATAGAGTCCATATCTCTATTTAGGGGAGAACACTCAATAATTTTGGTCCTTAAAATTATAATAATGACTAAGTATTTTATAATATTTATTTTTTAAAATAAATTTTATTTTATATAGTAGGAGTAATTACTAATTTATAATTTAATAAATTATATTTTAATTTTTTATCATAATAATTATTTTTAATATGTTTGTCAAAAATATTTGTTATATAGAAATTAGTTTTCAAAATTAAATCTACTATTTGTTAGGTTAAGTGTTATAAAAATATTATACTAATGAACCAATTTTGAAACTTTAAAATTGAAAATATGTGCCCACTTACACTATTTTAAATATTTAATGTGAAGTCTTTCAACTCTTATAAAAATAATATATTAATGCAAAGTCTTTTTTCCCTCTCACATATTTATATTAAAATGACAAGTCTTTTATAAGGGGTCCTTTTTTTGATGGGTCCTTTTTAAAATATTTTATTAAGATATTTAAATGTGAGCATTTATTTTTAATTCTCTCTCTCTCTCTCTCTCTCTCTCTCTCTCTCTCTCTCTCTCTCTCTCTCTGTTCCTCTCTCTGTATCTCTATCCCTCCCTCTCTCCCCCTCTCTAGCTCTCCCTCTCTCTCTCTTTCACTCACTCACTCACACACAACCCATGGATAGTTAGTTATGTTGTTGGATTTCTTATAAGTTATTTGAAGTAGTATTTTATAAAAAAATATACAATATTATCTCTATTTAACAATTTATATTATAGATAATATAATATTTAATTATAAATATAAACAACACTTAGTAACAAGTCTTTTTTGGCCTCTTACATTTTTAAATTAGAATGGCAAGTCTTTTATAGGGGTCCTTTTAATAATATTTTATTAGGATATTTTAAATATGGAAACATGTTTTTTATTTTGTCTCTCCACCTCTTAAAACTTAGACAAAAGATTTTTTATTTTTTATTTTTTAATTTTATTTTAGTAGTCAATAAATGTTGTTTTTAGAGTGATTCATATTTAAATGATTACTAATATTTTTAAATTTCAAGAAATTACAAATATATTCAAGTTAATAAATTCTTTTGTTAATTTCATTTCTATGATTTTTTTAATATTATTGTATGGTGAAATTGGCATATCTATGGCATTTCTTATTTAGTTTAGCGTTAATTTTATTGTATAATTTCCTGTTGTTTCTTTTTAAAACCACATAAACTTAATGTTTTAATAACTAAACATTATCAAATTATGACACCTAAAACATAATTCCATTGTATCAAACTTCTTTTAATAAATTATAATTATTTTTCTTAAAACAATACATAAATCTATTTCATTACAAAGAAAAAATAAAATTTGGAGATTTTAAAACATATAAATTTATAAATTGTGATAAAAATATTATCTAGAATAATAAACTTGTATGATTATTTATAAAATTTATCTTGCTTTGTCACCTGGTCAAAATATTTGCTTTCCATGGTTGGGATAGTTGGGAGCCTAATTATGCAAAGGCGTTCCCTTTGTGAAGAGGATGGCTAACTTCACAGATAAACTGCTTCCTCTTGCTCTCTTTAGTATGCAATGGGTATGCTAGAGAGGTCTTAAAGGTGAATTATCAGGTCCTTACGAAAATGATGTCACTTTGAGCATAGCTCCGCATGGAGAAATGATTGCTTGAAACTCATTCTCTTTTATCTCTCTCTATATCTCTACACCATTCACATTGATATTTGACAAATTGACAATTAGAAACATGTCCAACTAAGATTACGTTATCGTCTTGCATTGTTCTACGATAATGTCAACCATTGATGATGAAAGTGCTCTCTCTCTCTCTATCTATATATATAAGATAAGTGACATAGACAATGAATGTCTATGTGGGAATGGCAATGTATACCATTGAATCAATGATTGTGATGTAAGCTGATTGATGCTTTGTGTTAGAGTGCACGATCAACTTTGTCCTTGACAATGGATGATAATTGATAAAGATAATTTTCCGTGGCTTGTCAGCAGTTTTTGGGCTTGTTTTTCGAATCCATTCACGGGTGTATTTTTTACTCCTTTCTCAGCTGCTCTCCTAAACCTTAAATATTCTTTGTATTTTCGTATTTCTCAATATAAAATAAATAAACAAAAATTTGACCTGCTATTCCATACAATTTCGTTGGTGTAACGCGCTAAGAAGGATGGTTTGATAGGCGAAAGCTTTAAGCAGAATAGACTGCGATGTGAAGACTGATGATGACTCATTAATAGACGAACATCAGAGGGAGGGCTCACTTCCAGACAAACGGGAAAGTGGGTACCTTTAATTTATCCCCGTTTCTATTTACTTTATTAACGAAAATGAAATGTTGAACAAATCTTAAGAGAAAATTGATATTGCATTCAAATCCACACGCCTAGAAAAGTTTAAGTTTATATATTTTATTTGACGAGATAAGACTTACTAAAGTTAGCACAAATATCCAAACGTATAAGGTGCAGATTACCCGTCTCACAATGTAGCTGATTTTGTTTGATCTGCCAACCCCTACTTTTATTATCATTTTATTTAAGTTATCTTATTGTATAGTCCACGCCAGAAAGATGGAGAAAGTGAAAGGAAAAGATAGGTGAAAATGAAGGTGCAGTGCGTATACTAAATCAATTCTGCGTGGGTGTACGGAAGTAGACAAATGAACATATGCGATAATCTATGTTTCACAAAGGGAACGCCTTCGGCGTAATTAAAGAGAGTTTGTGAAATATAGATTTCTTATGAACAAGAAGATCAATTATACAGAATCTAACAATGAACATACAGACAGCCGGCAAGTTGCGCCAGTCCACGCTGAGAAGGTTTGATTCGATTTAATCATAGCGGACAAACAAACACTGCATGTACCAAAATTATAATAATGACAGTATTTTATAATATTTATTTTTTAAACTAATTTTTATTTTATATAGTAGAAGTAATTACTAATTTATAATTTAATAAATTATATTTTAATTTTTTATCATAATAATTATTTTTAATACGTTTGTCAAAAATATTTGTTATATAGAAATTAGTTTTCAAAATTAAATCTACTATTTGTTAGGCTAAGTGTTATAAAAATATTATACTAATGAACCAATTTTTGGAACTTTAAAATTGAAAATATGTGCCCACTTACACTTTTTTAAATATTTAATGTGAAGTATTTTAACTCTTATAAAAATAATATATTAATGCAAAGTCTTTTTTCCCTCTCGCATATTTATATTAAAATGGCAAGTCTTTTATAAGGGGGTCCTTTTTAAATTTTTTATTTTATTTTGATGGGTCCTTTTAAAAATATTTTATTAAGATATTTAAATGTGTCCATTTATTTTTAATTTTATCTCTCCACCTCTCTCTCTCTATTCCTCTCTCTGTATCTCTATCCCTCACTCTCTCCCCATCTCTGGCTCTCCCTCTCTCTCTTTCACTCGCTCACTCACACACAACCCATGGATAGTTAGTTAAGTTGTTGGATTTCTTATAAGTTAATTTAAGTAGTATTTTATAAAAAAAATATACAATATTATCTCTATTTAACAATTTATATTATAGATAATATAATATTTAATTATAAATATAAACAACACTTAGTAACAAGTCTTTTTTGACCTCTTACATTTTTAAATTAAAATGGCAAGTCTTTTATAGGGTCCTTTTAATAATATTTAATTAGGATATTTTAAATATGGGCACATGTTTTTTATTTTGTCTCTCCACCTCTTAAAACTTAGATAGAAGATTTTTTATTTTTTATTTTTATTTTTATTTTAATAGTCAATAAATGTTGTTTTTTTAGCTCACCAAAACAATGTACATGTATTGGACACAAATTAATTATAATGTCATTTCAATCATACAAGGATTATTAATAGAGTTCAAATTTCTAGGACACCAAATTTATTATAAAGGTTTCAATTTTAGAAAAAATAAAAGTAATGGAAAATACATTAATTTCATTGTTGTTTAAATAAAAAATAACTAAAATTATTCGAGGTCATTGAGTTATTGAATGATCTACATTGACTATAATCCTGGAGTGTGAGCTAAAAAATTCTGCGAAAATGCGAATAAATACAGACAACATCATATAGCAGAAGGAGAATGTGGTCTACGGGGGCAGGGCTCCCCCTCCACATCATCCTGACGAACAGGGCTGGCAAATGGTGAAGAGCAGAAGGCAGCAGAGGGGAGGTAGGGCAAAGGAAACATTAAGAGGAATAGCTCAGGCTAGAGGGTTAGGAATTTGGGCTATCCCAATTACCACGACTACTCTAGCATTCGCAACAGGAGCAAATCGCACCACTCTAGGTCAAGAGGAAAGAAGCTACAATGCTCGACAACCCCCTACTGTCCCCTACCCTTCTAATCCAAGACAAAAATTTGTGGAGGGTTTTTGAAAACCGGCCCCCAAAATCACCTACGCAAAGGCAAATCCCCATACTGGCAACAGGGTGAACTTCAAGGCACCCTACCAAGGGCAAATCCCCAAAAATCCTAAATTTGGTAATTCAATCCCATATACTCTGGAGAAAGGCAAGGGTCTGGTAACAAATTGAAACCAGGCAAATCCCAGAACCCAGCAGTCAAGACCACAGACTAGCCTGATGTGTTATCAAACTGTGGAAGCAAAGGAAAAGAGGGCCTCGATAGATATCAGAAATATATATACAGATGGTCTGGGGATGCACTGCAAAACTCATGGCCTCTATGTTCACTGGGGCAGATTAGGGCGACTAGTGAAGGATATTGTGGAGTGGATCCAAGGCCTTTACAAAGACAAGGTAAGTACCACTATCACTTCTAAAGATTTTATTTTCATTGTCTGTAAAAGCCCAAACCTAAAAAAAGAAATCTTAAACAACAAAAGCATGTTTTATAAGGGTCATGGTTTTGAGTACCAAGATTGGATACCTAATTTTGATCCCAGTAAACTTAAACTCAAAATAGCTAGATGGGTCAAGTTGCCAAATTTTTTGGTTGAGCTCACCCATAGCAAAATCTTAAGGGAAATTGGGAATCACCTAGGAGAGTTCGTGGGATTGAAGAAAGATTTCTTGTCCCACTCAGATGTGCTCCTATTAGTCAAAATAGATTTAGGCACTAAAAACCTAGAACCCCTAGAAATAAATACTAATCTAGCCAAATACTGCATCAATCCAGCCTTCCACCATGGCCCTTTGGGTATAAACACTAGTTACAGAACTCCAAAGAGGCCTGTGGAGATGAAATCTTCTCTCCAGTATGGGGGGGTAAACATCAAATTCAATGAGAATAAAGGTAGTTTTATTGTGGATTTTCAGAAGACTAGCTTTCCTTCTGTCAAAAAGCACCCCAATGCTAATAAGGATATATCTGGACAAGATCGGCCCCTGAGTGTGGTAACAGCTCAGCCTAAGAAGTGCCCTAAACCTAAGGAAGTGTCTCAGAATCACAATGTTAAGGTAACCTCACAAAAGATGAACCATGCACAGGCTAGATCAGGCAAAGAAATTTTCACTGTGGTTAGCCCTCTAAACCAGGCTGATGAAACATAGTTAGTTAAAGAGAAATTGGAACTAGAGGAAGGGGAAGTGTATTCAGAAGTTGGCAGAAGAAATAACCCAACAGATGGAGAAGGAAGTGTAAACCTAGAGGTCTCAGAGACCCTAGAATGGGTTCCAAGCACTTTTGAATCAAGAGAAAACCATAAAGACTCTGAGTACCAAAAGGAACTTACATATAAGCACAACCATTTGGATCTAGAGGTGCTTTGCGATGAGATCCTAGATAAGACAATAGAGGAAGAGGTAATTGCGGTAGCCAACAAAGAGAAAGAAAATCTTATCTCCAAGATTCTGGAAATTGAAGAATGGGAGAAAGGGCAGACAGAGAACCCAAAAGTTCAGAGAGACAAAGTGACGGATGAAGCAGATTTGCGGCTAGGAATTGCCATAACTAACTTCAGTAGGGATACCCCAGACTGTGCCAAAAGCAACAAGAAAAGGGGAAGGAAATTGCTATTGGAACTAAGAGAGAAAGTAGGAGAGGCTCTTGATTAGACAAAGATCACCACAATGCTCTACGCAGGGAAGGGGAAGTGCCTTCTCATGGCACCATGAGAGTACATACTTGGAATGTTAGGGGTCTCAATTCCCCTAACAAAAAATGTATCATAAAACGTTGTCTAACCAACACAAAACCAGACATACTAATGATCCAAGAAACCAAACTAAATAAAGATGAGGTAGACACTTTAAATAGGAAGCTTGGAATTTGGGAACTAGCAGGAGTCCTAGCAAAGGGTGCCTCGGGGGGCCTTGGGGTAATTTGGGATCCTAGAATGGTTTCATTCTCAGTAATAAGTTGAAAAAAGAATTGGATGGTGGGAAACATCAGAAGCATCACAAGTAATCTACACTTTTGTCTAATTAACATCTATGGTCCCCCCCAAAACTAGGACAAGAGACTAGTCTGGATAGAAATAGAACAATTTTTGGGTACCTTACAAGATCAGGTTTGTGTTCTGGGCAGAGATTTCAATGAGATCCTAGACCCTAAAGAAAAGTTGGGAGGATTTGTCAGGCTATCAACAACAGCTATGGACTTTAAGGATTGGGTTCTTAAGAACAATTTATTGGAAATCAAAATTGCACAAGAAGGTTTTACTTGGAACAATAGAAGGAAGGGCTTTAGCAATATTGTAGAAATATTGGATAGATTTCTGATCTGGGGCAACTGGGCACAACTTTCTTTTATTCTGAAGGCTGAGATCTTACCATACTCAGGCTCCGATCACTACCTAGTCCAGCTCAGTCTATCTGAAGATTGCCAACCCAAATGGTGCCCCTTCAAATTTGAACAAATGTGGGTCAAGGACAATAACCTTTTAACCTTAATTGAGCAATGGTGGAAAGAAACTAGAGTTTCAGGATCTAAGTTTTTCTATTTAGTTTCCAAATTAAAAACTATCAAATGTAAGCTTCTTAGCTGGAATAAGACTAACTTTGGCAATATCTTCAAAATCAAATATAAGTTAGAAGAGGAACTTGAAAACCTCAACAGAAGTGTGATAACCAAAGGCATGGATGCAGAATCTTATGCAAAAGAAAAATAGCTAAAAACGGAGTATGAAGATATCCTAGCCAAAGAGGAAATCTTCTGGCGACAAAAGTCTAGAGAGACATGGCTAGAAGCAGGCGATAAGAACACTAAGTTCTTCCACAATAGCATGAAAGCACACAAAAATGTCAATAGGATCTATAAAATTAAATATACGAATAATGTCTAGATCGAAGATCCTCAACAAATTGCATGTGAAATGGTTAGGTACTTTGAGGACATTCTTAACAATCAGGAAGGATCTAATTGGTTGCTTCAATAAGCCATACTGAAAGACATTCCATGGATTATCACAGAGGATCAAAACAAAAACCTCAATGGTAAATTTACTAAAACTGAGATTGAATTGGCGATCTCTCTAATGCAGTCGGACAAAGCTCCAGGTCCAGATGGCTTTCCAGCATTATTTTTTCAGAAATGTTGGCAATTCATAGGAGATGAAATAGTCGATGCTTTAGAAGGGGTAAGAAATTTGGGCAGCCTTTTAAAAGAAGTAAATAATACATTTCTTTCTCTCATACAAAAAAAGAGCAGCTAGAAAATCTAGGGGATTTGCGACCTATTTCTCTATGTAATACTATATATAAGATTCTCACTAAAACCTTAGCCAACAGGATTCAAATAGTTCTGCCAGACATTATAAGTGATGAGTAAATAGGGTTTGAACCTAGGAGATCCATATTTGATGGAATTATTATAGCCCAAGAGGCCATTCACTCTATACAACAAAATAAAAAGCCCAATATGCTAATTAAATTAGACATCAGAAAAGCCTATGACAAGGTCGATTGGCTTTTCCTCTGCAAAACTTTAGAAGCCTTCGGTTTTTCTAAACAATGGATAAACCTCACTTACGCATGCATTTCTAACCCCAAGTTTTTAGTTTTAGTCAATGGAACACCTGAAGGTTTTTTTAGTATTTCAAGAGGATTGAAACAAGGGGACCCTATCTCCCCTTTTCTCTTTATTATAATGGCAGAAGTTCAAGGGAGAATGATCACCAAAGCAAGGGAAGAAGGGAAGGTCTAGGTAATCAAAATCACCTCGGGTGTAGATCCCACAACCCATCAACAGTTTGTAGATGATACTATGCTCTTCGATATAGGAAGCATCGAAGAAGCTAAGGCATTTAAAGAAATTTTGTACTCTTACTGTAGGGCCTCAGGACAAGAGGTGAATGTTGATAAATCAGCAATTTATTTCTTCAATACAGAGCCGAAAACTTAAAAGGAAATATGCAGAATTTTATCTTTCAAAAAAGGGGAAATGCCCTATAAATATTTAGGTATACCTATGGGTGTAAGCAACAAAACTACTGCTCTTTGGGACCATATCACTTCCAAGATCAATAAAAAAGTAGAATCTTGGAAAGGCAAGTGGCTTTCTTTAGCAGGCAAAGTTATAATGCTAAATTCGGTTCTCTCAGGTATCCCAGTATATCAATTATCTTGTATGAATCTGCCAGTGGAAAAATGTGAAGAAATCAACAAAACTTTTAGAAATTTCCTTTGGTAGGGCTCGAAGGATAAGAAGAAAATGGCACTTGTTGCATGGGATAAAGTCTGTAGACCAAAAGAGGAGGGTGCCTTGGGGTTGAAAAATCTCAAGGAGCAGAATAATGCATTAGGTGCTAAACTTGTTTGGAAAATGTATCATCAGCCTGATTTAAAGTGGGTCAAAATCCTTAGATACAAATACTTTAGAGGGGAGGAACCGACCTTCCTTTTTAGAATGGCCAATACCCCTATAGGCTCTCGCTTTTGGAATTTCATGATGGAATGCAGAAAGCTCATTATGGACAAACTGACCTAGAATCTAGGTGATGGAAATCAAGCACTTTTTTGGGATGACTCTTGGGGAGGGTTTGAGAAAATAAGTAGTTTGGGTAACTTAGAGAATTCTAAAAGAATCCTAGAAGCCCAATGGGGAAAGCAAGTAAAAGATTACATAGATTTCCCCAATAACTGGGAGAGTTAGGACTAGAATTGGAAATCTCTGGAAAATATGAACTTATAGAATGAGGAAAAAAAGAGATTGATAGACATCCTTAAAAACATGAAGGTTTCTGTCAAACGAGGCTCAGATAGATTGGTTTGGGATGGGGCCAAATTGGGAAACTATAAAACTAAGGATGGTTATAAACTCTTAATCAAACAACAACTCAGACCAAAATCAGAGATCCCAATGAGACTTTGTTGGGATAAGAACTATCTTCCAAAAGTTGGGTTGTTTGCATGGTTGGCCTTACAGAAGAAAATATTAACAGTGGATAGGTTCACGAAGATGGGTTTTGAAGGGCCTAGTAGGTGTCCCCTTTGTGAAAATGAGCAAGAAACGACAGATCATATTCTTCTCGACTGTCAATTTTCTAATAAATGTTGGTATTGGCTAAGCAATAAGATGGGGTGGATTACAGCCCTTCCCAATAAGATATTAAACATTTTCCAGTGTTGGCCTGATACGCACAAACAAAGCATTTACAATATGTTATGGACAATTACCCCATCAATTATGATATGGGAAATTTGGAAAGAAAGGAATAGAAGGATATTCAAAGAAAGAAAACTGTCTGTTGAACAACTTATTAGTAAAATTGAAGCCGTTATCATAGAAATGGTCAATAGTAGGGTGCTTAGTAACCCTAAAAAAGATACCTCAATGTCTCATTGGGATGAAAAGATGTGCAGGAAGTGGATAGGATTAAAATTGCCCTCCTTCGTGGGACCAGGCAGCCTTAACACCACCAACAAGAGACAGGAATGTAAGTGGCGACCTCTTGAGGAAGGTTGGTTCAAGCTTAATTTTGACGGGGCATCTAGGGGAAACCTGGTAGCAGTAGGTATAGGCTGTATAATTCATGACTCTAAGGAGAAAGTAATTGCAACCTTAGCCAAACCTCTAGGAGAAGCATCAAACAATATAGCAGAACTAACTGCTCTGATTGAAGGTCTAAATATTTGCAAAGACTTGAAAATTGAAAAAGTCAAAGTAGAAGGAGACTTAGCAATTATCATTAATGCCTTACATAAAGGGAGCATGCCTAATTGGAGACTAAATTCCCTTCTGACTATTACCCTAGACCTCACTACTTCTTTCAGAAGGTGCACATTTAACCATATATAGGGAAGGTAATAGAGAAGTGGACTCCTTGGCCAATAAAGGGGCTGATGGCATATGTCTTTCTACTAAAGACTAACCATAAAGAAGGATTTTTTAAAATCCTTCTGAAAATCTATAGGAGGGCTGTTCACTTGGCTATTTAATACTGCTTATAGTCTCATTAGACATGTATACCTTTATGTAACCATTAAGTTTTTTAGCATTGGAGAAGGTAAGAAGAGACGTAATTAGATTCCTCTTATCAGATGTAGAGCACCTCAAATTAAAGAGATAAACATATAGTATGTTACACAAACCTTTCACCTCTGGAATCGGGTGAACCCTTGGAACCAAATGAACCTGTTGAACCATTGATTCGGTTCAATCCTTGGTTCAACCATTGGCCAAACATATTACTATCGGCCTTCTCAAAATTCTATCTCCAAAGTATCGTTTACTTCGACGACTTTACTACTGACTCCTATCTGCTAACCCAACTTTAATCTGGTCTCCTGATTTCACACCTCTTGCTGATATGCAGGTAGCGTGAATATCACAAATATTGTATAGCGGTGAAAATAGATCAAAACTATGAACGATTGCTATGGATGAACCTAGTTGAATTTTTTTGGATTCAGGTGAACCCTTTGAACCAAATGAACCCATTGAACCGCTGAACCTTCTCAACCTTCGGTTCACCCTTCAGTGATACATATTACTTTTGGCCTTCTCAAAATTCTCTCACAGAAGTAATGTTTACTCCAATGACTGTGCTTTTGACTCCTTTGAACCTGTGGTTGAACCTATTGAACTTGGGAAACGATGAACCTCTGTCTCCTTTGGAATTGGGCGAAACCATTGAACCAAATGAATCCGTTGAACCATTGAACTGATTCAACCCTCGGTTCAACCAGCGGCCAACTATTGTTGCGGCTAAACCTTGTATCGTTGAACCTCTTTCACCTTTGGAATCGGGTGAACCCTTTGAAACAAATGAACCCGTTGAACCGCTAAACTGGTTCAACCTTCGGTTCACCCTTTGGCCAAATCCTATTAGCCTTCTCAAAATTCTCTCTTCGATTACTCTGATGTCTTTACTTTTGACTCCTTTGAACCTTTCGGTGAACGAGCACTATGGTTGAACCTTTTGTACTCTTTGAACCGATGAACCTCTTTCTCCTTTGGAATTGGGTGAACCCTTCGAACCAAATAAATCTGTTGAACCATTGAACCAGTTCAACTCGCGGTCTAACCATCAGCCAACCCTATTGCTGTGGTCGAACCTTGTGAACATAATGAACCCGTTGAACCGGTTCAACCTTAGGTTCACCCTTCGGCCAAAACATTTGAAGGAAGAATTATGCTGAAGGAAAAGAAAGCATTGAACCGTGGAACCTTAAGATGGAGGTTCTACAGGTTCAAAAGGTTCAATGGTTCAACTGTTTGTAAGTTCAACGGGTACTTCCGATTTGAAGGTTCATCAGAGCTCGAAGAGTCCACTGGTTCAAAGGGTCAACCGATTCAATAACTTCTACGTTTAAGGTGGTTCAATTATTCAATAGCCATAAGCTCAATAGGTTCGTTGGGTTCAATGAGTTCAAAGGTTCAATAACTGTTGGTTTAACGGTTCATCCATAGCAACAGTTCAAGTTTTTTAACCTGTTTAAAATAGTTTTAACTACGTGATCTCTCACTAAAGTTCCATTTTCACCGATGCCTTTACTTTTATCCACCGACCCTACTAGTTCAAACTCTTTTAAACCAATTGGCCGTTAAGCTTCATCTATTGTATTTGCAAGACATGACTTGCTATCGTCGGATCTCTCTATTCCACTCTGTTTGTTTTCAACGAACATAGACCCAACTATTCAAAGACTCTTGCTGGCAACTACACACGGTGGAAGGCGAACTAGACAAAATGTGATCCAGATTTAAGGTAACACTGAAACAAGTTTGATTGCTTAATTTTGATAAGCTTGGCAACTATCAAGTATTTTCTCTTCTCAAGCAAAGATTTTTTAAGAACTAACAGATGTCTGCAGTAGAATGAATGTTATGATTTTGTATAGCTAACATGTGAACAGAAGTGTAGCTTTATGTGGTTTCAGGTTAGACAGGAGAAAGATAGAAGATGCCCCTCTAAGATAAGCCATGGAGGTCTTCCCAAGAGTCGAAGTGCCTAAAGACATACAAAATAAGGATTTCAAAAGAAAGGCCATGTACAAGGGTGTTATTTGTATTTCTATATCAGCAATTGTATAAGAAAACATGTCTCCTTGAAAGTATGTACTAGACTACTAATGTCTCGGGCTAGACCGGAGGTTTTCTTCGCTCTGTTCTTTCCTACCGGTGCCCGCACTAAATAGAGCTATATTTTTTTCTAACTGACTTTATATATTAATGGCTTCAGCCTTTTACCAATAAAATAAATAAATAAATGTTGTTTTTAGAGTGATTCATATTTAAATGATTACTAATATTTTTAAATTTCAAGAAATTACAAACATATTCAACTTAATAAATTATTTTGTTAATTTCATTTTTATGAATTTTTTAATATTATTGTATGGTGAAATTTGCATATCTATGGCATTTCTTATTTAGTTTAGTATTAATTTTATTGTATAATTTCCTATTGTTTTTCTTTTTAAACCAAATAAACTTAATGTTTTAATAACTAAACGTTATCAAATTATGAAACCTAAAACATAATTCCATTGTATCAAACTTCTTTTAATAAAGTATAATTATTTTTCTTAAAACAATACATAACTCTATTTCATTACAAAGAAAAAATCAAATTTGGAGATTTTAAAACATATAAATTTATAAATTGTGATAAAAATATTATCTAGAATAATAAACTTGTATGATTATTAATAAAATTTATCTTGCTTTGTCACCTGGTCAAAATATTTGCTTTCCATGGTTGGGACAGTTGGGAGCCTAATTACGCCGAAGGCGTTCCCTTTGTGAAGAGGATGGCTGACTTCACAGATAAACTGCTTCCTCTTGCTCTCTTTAGTGTGCAATGGGTATGCTAGAGAGGTCTTAAAGGTGAATTATCAAGTCCTTATGAAAATGATGTGTCACTTTGAGCATAGCTCCGCATGGAGAAATGATTGCTTGAAACTCATTCTCTTTTATCTTTCTCTCTATATCTCTACACCGTTCACATTGATGTTTGACAAATTGGCAATTAGAAACATGTCCAACTAAGATTACCTTATCGTCTTGCATTGTTCTATGATAATGTCAACCATTGATGATGAAAGTGCTCTCTCTCTCTCTCTCTCTCTCTATCTATATATATATATACATATCTCCTCTCCCTTCTCTCTTTTTTTCTCTTTTAATTTTTTATGAATTGTGTACGTTTTGGTCAAGTTCTAAAATTGGATATAAGTGACATAGACAATGAATGTCTATGTGGGAATGGCAATGTATACCATTGAATCAATGATTGTGATGTGAGCTGATTGATGCTTTGTGTTAGAGAGCACTATCGACTTTGTCCTTGACAATGGATGCTAATTGATAAAGATAATTTTCCTTGGTTTGTCAGCAGTTTTTGGGCTTGTTTTTCGAATCCATTCACGGGTGTATTTTTTACTCCTTTCTCAGCTGCTCTCCTAAACCTTAAATATTCTTTGTATTTTCGCATTTCTCAATATAAAATAAATAAACAAAAATTTGACCTGCTATTCCATACAATTTCGTTGGTGTAACGCGCTAAGAGGGATGGTTTGATAGGCGAAAGCTTTAAGCAGAATAGACTGCGATGTGAAGACTGATGATGACTCATTAATAGACGAACATCAGAGGGAGGGCTCACTTCCAGACAAACGGTGAAGTGGGTACCTTTAATTTATCCCCGCTTCTATTTACTTTATTAACGAAAATGAAATGTTGAAGAAATCTTAAGAGAAAATTGATATTGCATTCAAATCCACACGCCAAGAAAAGTTTAAGTTTATATATTTTATTTGACGAGATAAGACTTACTAAAGTTAGCACAAATATCCAAACGTATAAGGTGCAGATTACCCGTCTCACAATGTAGCTGATTTTGTTTGATCTGCCAACCCCTACTTTTATTATCATTTTATTTAAGTTATCTTATTGTATAGTCCACGCCAGAAAGATGGAGAAAGTGAAAGCAAAAGATAGGTGAAAATGAAGGTGCAGTGCGTATACTAAATCAATTCTGCGTGGGTGTACGGAAGTAGACAAATGAACATATGCGATAATCTATGTTTCACAAAGGGAACGCCTTCGGCGTAATTAAAGAGAGTTTGTGAAATATAGATTTCTTATGAACAAGAAGATCAATTATACAGAATCTGCATCTGCAACAGCTGTCAAAACGCACCCAAACATGTCTGAGGATAACAACAAAAATGTGGTGCCTTCCCCTTCTTCTTCAGGTAAAATGCCCTCAATTTCAACTATTACTTTTCTTGATTTATTCAGCTGATTTTCTTAACAAACGAAGAAGAGAGACAATGGACAAGATATCTCCAGCTAACAACATAATTTTGAATTAAAAACCAGGCATAGCTCAGAGGGCATTTGAGAATTTCTGCCGTGTATTTATTTGGTAAATAACTGTGGGTGTTTACGGAATACAAATCAACACGTTAAAAAAAAACACCACAGTCTAACAGTATTATAGCAGTTTTCATAAAAGAAAAACAGAGTTCCAAGCATTACCCAGACAAATGCAATCCCTTTATTCTTTTGTTCTCCCTTGTTATGTTTTCATTCTTCTCTTAAGATACAGTCCTATCCAAAATTCCCTCTAACTACTACCCACTACAATATTAAAAACAATCCTGAAACTTAATAGCATGACATTATGGTAAGATTGTAAGACAGTGGTCCCATCGAGGGTGGGCTACCATAATTTTGTCTTCAGAGAAAACATTGCCCTGTGAAACAGCTGAATCTATGAGTTAGTTTTCTTTTTCTTTTAACAAAAAAATAACCTTCGCATGCTTCTATATGGCATAAAATCTCCCAAAATTATCTGAGCCGGAGTTGCAATGTCTGGTACCAACTCTGCAACAACCACAAACTTTCCTCCCCAAAAATAGCCAGCTCCATTTTTATTGCAGAGATTCTTTTTATTCTTTTAGGGCATCTGAAAACTTGTCAAGGGGCCACCTGCACATAAAAATAGGAGTGAAAACTCCCTCAACGGAACATGTCCTAAATCCCAATTTCTCAATTGATTTTCCACTTTTGTTTTAGACTATCCTGCCTATGCCTAAAACTTAGGAACCTGTGGGTTTGTCATGTCCCACAATTGATGCTCTGCATAAGTTGTGATGGTTGATTAATCGTCATGGCAATGGTTCTGCTTTGTCACTAGTCTAGACCAAGGCTTGTTGGACAATACATCTAGCTGAGCTGAACTAGAGTGTATTATCTTTTCTGGCAGTCAGTTGCATGTTAAATACTGAGTCAATTTTCATGACCCATCTTTCATGAGTAATGGTTCATGAAGATAGGTCAAGAAGAATGACTCAGTCTGCTCATGCTGTGTGTTCATATCAAGTCAATCTACATTATGTCATCATCCATCTTTCATGAGTAGTAGGTTAATTAAGATGGGCCACAACGATTGACTGGATCCATCTGGTTCGAAGAAGAACAATATTAAATTGAAATGTTCTCTGGGAACACCAGATGCATTATAAATGTAAAAACTGGTGTGTTATCTTTTTTTTCTCTTTTCCCTTGCTAACACTGCTCTTGTTGTAAATTTTAAATAGCTTTAGAGTCAGAGAAACGAAAGCAACAAATATTGAAGGGTCCTTGGGGCAAGCTTCTGTCACAGGATTCTCAGGTAGATTATTGCCACTTAATTGCCTTGAAGACAAGTTACTACTTATTTCCATCTATGGATTAATCTGTATTCTGTAAATGTGATTCTGAAATGGTGACGAATGATTTCAGAATCCAGATCTGGACCTATCTGACCCGAATTTCATGATTGGCCGAAGCAAAAGTTGCAATTTGTGCATTGACGACCCCTCAATAAGTAGAGTTCTGTGCATGTTGAAGTATACAATGGTAATTTCTATTATAATCTGTTCGGGAAGTTTATTGGTTCGAATTGTAGTTGCTGATGAATTGTATGCTGAACTGCCTGCCTGTTTTTGGGTGCAGCATAAGGGTGCTGAAGTGCTTGTTCTAGGGAATGATGGTTCTGTTGAGCTCAATGGAGAGCGTCTTAAAAAGAAGGATGTTGTCAGTATTGAAGGAGGAGATGAATTTATTTTCAGCTCTCTGGGTCATCACACTTATGTATCCTCTGTGTGCTACTTATTTACAGATGATCATAGAATGTTCTCAATGTTTCACATGTTTTCATAGATTGTTAAATTTAGTCTATGAGCATTTTGAAACCCTAACTGTAAAATACAGATCTTTAAACTGCTCACAGATGAAGACATTGCAGCCCCTCCATTACCTACTTCAGTTAGCCAGGCAGAAAATCAAATGGTTACAGGTAAGGAAGAAGAAAATCAGGTGGTTGGAGAGAAGGATGAATTATCTGAAACTTTAGAAACTATGTCGGACCCATTGCAAGAACCCCAGACTGGTGATTATGGTGAAGAAAGTGAAGAAGGAAGTGATACAGCCCAGGCGCAAACTATTAAGGAAGATTTAAAAAATGGAATGGTTGATGGTAGAGAGACTCGTGTGTCATTTGACAATTTTCCATATTACCTCAGGTATGAAGTTGCATCTTTTGTATAGAGGCTATTTTGCATTCCTTTTTGACTGCTGTGCTTTACATTTTTAATTTGCATTAGTTATGGTTTTTATCCGGTCCGAAAATATCTACTAGATTTATAAAATGTAATAATAGTTCATTATGATTTTCTCCTTGATGCCTTTGCAACAATATGTTTCTTGTAATGTTTTTACAATAATGGGCCTCTATCCTATGCATTGTTTTTTTTTTTTTTTTTCTTAACCAGAAAAGGGCAGGAGACGGCCCATAGCATTAAAATAAAGAAAAAGTTTACATATGAGGTATCCGAAGCCAAGTCCAGAAAGGACAGACCTTAGCAGTCTTGAAACAAAAAACTATATAACAAGATGGAAAAAATTGAAACAACAACATCACCCTAGCTTTAACTGCACGGCGGCCACAAAAATGCAAGATTTGACACAGCCACACCACCAGCCACCACACAAAGCCCCACACTGAAGACACCACCAACCCAAAAAAACACATCCCTTGAGCAAAAAACTAACCGAAGGGAAGCCAAGGAAAAGAGAGACGACTGTCAACCACCCCCAAAACACCCCTGCACACAGCACCCCACCGTAATGCACCGCTTGCACCTCTCAGGACTCAAGCTGCCGGAAGCGCTGCTCCACAGAAACCGAGGACTGAGCTCCCACATCTGCTGACTCCAACGCAAAACTTGTCATACTCGGGGCCAGATCAGAAGCGTGAACCCTGAGGAAACGGATGGCGGTGAAAACATCCTTAATTCTCTCCGCCTTCTTCTTAGTAAAGTGGAAACAGTGTGCCCGCAGCGCCTTGTCAATTTGCCTGCTGCTTAGGGAGATGATACTTGATTGCAAGGCCCTATAGATAGCTTGTTACAGAGGTGAGGTACGCATGGCTGCCAAATTGAACAAACCTCCTATGAGGGCATCACCTTGTTCCATCCTATAATTCGAAAAGGCTGTTTCCCACCTTTCGACAGTATAGATATTATTGTAGAACAGTCCCGAAGCCAAAGCATGCACATACTCCCCATCCATAGCCAGGTCCATTATGTTAGAAAGCAGCTGAGAAATGACATCAGAGTAGTTGAGCACCCGCCCCTCATAACCTCGTATCCAGGCATGACCAACAATATTCCTAACAGCGAACTGCATGAGGGTGCAATCCGAGTCTATCAGAGTCATTAGGTCCAACGCTCTCACTCTTCCTCTTGTCTGTGGTTCCTAGTCGATGGCAGGAAAGAATAGTCTTAGGTTCAGACAGGTGTCTGCCATGAGGGGACGATTGAGAAATAAGAGAAAAAAAGCTACACGAGGGCTCCGCGGCAGGCAGGCAGAAACAGAGGGCAAAAGAGAGGAGGAAAACACACCACCTTCGCCGTCAAGAAGACACATAGGAACAAAAAGATTTGAAGTCACTCTTTCAATGAAATATGATGTAAGGTGGTGACGTTGCACTGTCATACACCGCAAGCAAGCAATAAAGAGCATCCCAGTTGAGGCGTGCCTGCCAAGAAAGAATAGCTACGTGTCCTCTTCAGTATAGCTCGAACTTGGAATAGGAGACCGTTGTGCCGCCCTTATAACCAACGCAGGTCATTTCATATTAAAACAGGAGATTTGAAAAAGGATACGCAAACCTTACTTCTTAAAAAAGGAACTGACCGGACAGAACGTAAGCCTTCTGTAATTAAAGCCCATTTGATCACTGAAAAACCACTAGCCATAGAGATGTCAGGAACTCATCCGGAAATAATACACCGCATTGAAAGGAAGATCTTCAATTATGAAAAAAATGGCCAAGAAAAAGTGTCCTATGCTCGACACATCCCTTCCATGCTACCTACCCAAAAACCTTGTACCAAACAGTGTGAAAGAGAAAAAGCCAGGTAAGGAAAAACTCAAACCAAACTGCGACTGCCACCTATTAACAAAGACCACTACCTGCTTCCATCTCGGACGCTAACGTATCCGCTAGGGGTTTTGGAATCGAGCGGTCAACAGAGGAGAAGGATAACACATCAGTTTCGCTGTCCACTGCGATGTTAGCTAAAATATCTGCCACTTTATTGCCCTCTCTTAATGTGTGAGAGATGACATAATTGTCTAAACTATTCAGTAGAGATATGGCCTGCTGCAGAATATAGTTAATGTTAATGTTCTAGAATGTTTTCCTTTTAACAAATGCTCCCCTCTATGTTGATATATGCTATTACATGGTTAATATATGTTAGCTTGGAATTAATGGCATTATGTAGTAGTCACTGTGTGGATCAAATATTAATATCTCAGATTTCTATTATTATTATAGATGAAATGCTTTATAAAGTCTTATCGTTTTCTTTCAAACTTGCATATATTGGTTTTGATCTATTAGAGGTTCTGATACCAATTCTTTTCATCATGTTCATATAAATTTAAACAGTACATGTGGTTTCAGACTAATCCTCTGTCATTTCAGTCTTTTTTTGGTAGTTTCATTTGAAGATTGATTGAAGTTTCATCTTTTGTCTACGACCCTACAGTAATAATACAAAAAGTCTTCTGATTGCATCAACGTTCGTACAATTAAAACAGAACGAATTTACAAAATTTACAAAGGAGCTTCCTAACGTGAGCCCCAGAATATTGATCTCTGGTCCTCAAGGTCTGTTATCTCATCTTCTGTACAAGCCTGAATGGTTACATGGATCATGATTGTGATTAATAATGTTTTCAATCTGATTTAATCTATGTTTTATCATTTCCATAGGGTCTGAGATATATCAAGAAACATTGGTGAAGGCATTGGCAAATCATTTTGATGCAAAATTGCTTATATTTGATTGCAGTTCAATGCTGACGGTAAGCATTAGTTTATCAAACTCTGCAATATTTTATCGTTTCAATTTCGTCATGGTGTCCAAGCTTTCATTTCAAATTGATATATAAGCATAAAGGGTTAATTGGGTCGTTTCATTATGTGGTGGACCAAAATTCATCCGGATGTGCTATTTTCTATTTGTGAAGTGTGAAAAGTCATTATGTTGGTGTGGTCACGAATCTCTCTTTCAAGGGGAACATGTTTCATCTTGACAACTCTGCAGTTGGATCGTCGAGTGCAGTATTCATTTTTTTTGTATTTCCACTCTTGGATGTGTTTGCACTTTGTAGTGATGCTCTTTAGATTTACATGATAGGGCTCATCAATGAAGGATGGAGAACTAAGAGGGGACATAAGTTCATCCTCAAAATCGGGTAGCTTTTCAGTCAAAGCATGCCCTCTGCAAGGCACTGCATCAAACTTGCACTCATCAAAGGAATATCACTTCAAGAGAGGTAGTTTCAACGCTTGATCATAACTTTAATTCAGATATTACAACTGAATCATTTTAGAAGCATGCATTGAGTATCAGTGATATTTTTGGTTCTTTCTTTTTTAATTTGTATTTATTCAGGTGATCGAGTGAAATTCATTATTACATCTCCAAAGTCAGGCCATCCGCCATCTCAAGCTCCTTCGAGGTATGTTTTACAAATATTTCTGCATGCCAATTGTAACAGATACTAATCCATAAGTGCTTTCTAGTTATGGTTGAGTTACATCATGATAACATTATTTGGCATTCTCATCATGAATATTTTCCATTGGCTAATAAATGAAAGGTGGTGCTATACTTATGTGTAGAATGGTTACTCATTGTGTGTGACTCTGATCTTTCTTATTGTGGAGATTGTCATAAAGTAAAAACTTACATATATATAAAAATATAATTATACACTTGTAAAACTGTATATATGGAAAATAATAGTTGACTCTGACCAATATGAAGTGCTTTCATAAGAGAAGCATTTTCAGGTCACCTGTTTTGTTGAGTTTGATCCGAGTATTGCCCTATGTTGGAAAGCTCACGACATTTTTTTCTGACCAAATTTGGGGAGTTGGCTTGAATTTGAGCAAGCATTTAGTATGATCTAGGTGCATATATAGAAAATTTTAGAAGTGGGTTTGCTCTGTGTTTGGCATGTGGTAGTTTCTAAACAGGGGTGATGTTCTTGGTAGTAATGCCTCTGTCCTCAGCTTTTCTTATTTCTCAATGTTTTCAGGGGTCCATCTCATGGTGATCAAGGGGAAGTACTTTTGTCTTTGGAAAAGAAGGGTTCATCTAAACTTGGAGTACGTTTTGATAAGCCAATTGAAGGGGGTGTTGACTTCGGGGGACTCTGCGGAAAAAGTCGTGGTTTTCTTTGTAGTGGTAATACTTTGGCATCAAACGTGATATTAACTTGCAACTAATGATGCTTTTTAAATTTGTGCTTATTGAATGTGGTCATTGTGCTTTTGACAGCAAGTAACCTTCTCTTAGATCACACTATTGAAGAAAAAATGGACAAGCTAGTCCTCAGTGTACTTTTCCAGGTAGTCTTAACTTTTATTTATATTCAGTGAAATTCAATTCTGCAATTATCCTCTTTTAATTTTCGTAATTGATCTATAACTCTTTTCCAGGTTGTGACTAGTGAGAGTAAGAATAGTCCTCTTATACTTCTCATGAACGATGTTGAAAAGTCATTCATAGACAACTCATGCATCTACACTGCCTTGCAAAGAAAACTTGAAAACTTGGCCGAAAGTATTATTGTAATCGGCTCATACACAAAGATTGACAGTAGCAAGGAAAAGGTAATATAGTTCTTGCATATACTTAACCTATTTAGAAATGTTTGTTTGATTTTGCTTTTTATTTTGATGTCTATTGAGTTGTAGTGGTTTTTATGCAACAGTCATCTCTTGGATTTCGAGACTATGACCGTTACCCGTTTGGCTTGGGTTTACCAGTAAGTTTATAATAGCCATTAAAAATATATGTATTATGTTATTTGTGAACAAATTATTTATTAGTGTTAATTTACCAAAGTAAAAATATATTACATAAAGATGAGCAAAATCCCATTCAGTGTGCAACAAAATGCTTGTTAATGCAAAGGAAGGACGCCTTCACTGAATGGATCATCTTTCTGGTCAATATGACACTAACATCGAGGGTTGTATAGGCATTTGTTCTTACAATTAATCCCTCATGATCACTATGATGACTTTAATTCATAGAAAAGAGAAAATCCTAGAAGATTGCCATGAATACTTTGTGAAAAGTAAAACAAAATGACCAATATTGCCAACCCATTGTCCACACCGTAGTTTCAAAAGTTGTCAGGACTCGCACAAACTTGGCAAGTCTTGAGGTGGGTGGAGCGAACCGAGGTCCAGAGACTCAGGATCTGCATATCCAGCGAGTTTGGTCAGACTCATTGTATGCTAGTCTTGCTGATCCCGGTGAGTCTCCTCACCTGCAAAACTCGGCCATAACTGGCAGGAGGAAAAAATAGAGAAAAAACAAAAATAATTCAAAATGATTAAACCTAAAACACGTAAAATGATCTTTAATACTTCAAAATGATATTCATTTCTTTTGCAAGCACAAGAATAGAGTAAAAAAGAGAATTGAAGATAAAAATACAATCTGTTGAAACAAAATCAAGCAAACGTATTGGCAGCAAACATGGTTAGGGCCTAATTATTGCTCTATTTTTGAAGGGCTACAGGGCTCTTGGATCTAGGTTAAAAGTGATAAAATTGTGAAAAATGGCATCCACCATGAAGGTCTGTGGGGTCTCAAAGCCTTTAATTTGCACTGCCCCTTGACCCCATGAGAGGTGCTGTCCCGCCCCTCGACCCAGCTGGGGTAACTTCCCCTAGACCCCCCACAAGGGGCACTACCCCTAGACCCCATTGGGGGTTGCCCCAAGTCTAGTTTTAAATAGCAAAAAATAAAAATTATTTTGGGCCATGCTGGATAAAAAGCAAGTTTTTTTTTTTCTTTTCTTTTGACTTTTTCCCAATTAAATCACAAGGAATTATATTTATACTTTTGATTTGCCAAGTCAAACTCTATCTTAAGTAATGCTCCTATGGCTGTAACAACTTTTACAGACTTGTCTAAGATACAAGTGAAAGAGCCAACATAGAGCTAGTGGGAGAGCATTGAGGAAAACCAAAATTGTCTTTTGTTCCTATATAACCAAATGAATTATGTCAGAACACCTGAACATTATTGACCATAATAATTCGCCATATTAGCTGATATTGAAATGAAGTCACACATAGATGTTTCATGAAATGGACGTCAATGTGTTCATAGTTGATGCTTTAACATTTTTTCTTGTACTTTAGATTGTTGACTTTGTTAGGGTTAATATTTTGAAACTTTTTGAGATTTTATGCAGAGTACATGTGAACTTGTTGTTACTTGAGGTGTAGGCGAATTTCCAAGGTTTGTTTTACTCTCGAGCTTCGTCATGAGGTAAGCTCAGCTCAGGGGTATAACATTTGAACAATATGCAAGTTAAAAGCGAAAAAAATTTCGAAGAAGAGTATCATACTCCAAATTGATGTCTAGCTTGGCCATGACCTAAACAACAACCTTTACCTTTTACCTTTTCTAGGAAGCAAACCCGACATAGAATTGAAATCAAAATCTATTGTGTCATTGTCCAAGAGCTTATTATCACAAAGGAGCAACAAAGATATAGATGTACACAATTTCCATGATATGATTGATATGATTCAAGCTCTCATCTAAAGATGTACCTGTGCTTGGACTTCCAACATTAGGATTGTAACTGATGCTTCTGATTGAGTGATTTCTACTATATGGAATTTTATAAACTTCTATCCACAACGACATTTACTATATTTACAAGCTATTTTAATCAAGCCAATTAGTAGTTAAGATTGTTTTTGCTGGCTAGGTCCCATTGCCATATGATTTACCTGCTAAGCCATATTATTGCAAGAATAATGCATACTTCTACTTAAAGATGGCTCTTTTTTTTAATCCAAATGTGAAGATAAGAAAGAAATCTATAGGAGGGAGGATTTTTATTTCAGTTGCGAATACATTTAATCTTTCAGATTTTAAGATTTTCTTTTATTTTTCCATGAAATCACTTTGTAAGGAGTAGGTTATTTCTGTTTTCTCCTCACTTATTGCTGCAAATTTCTTTAGGACATGATTGAGTAAACAGGTGCCTTAAATTGATTTGATAATTGAGGGTGTCAATTTTTTTTGAATGCTACAGTATGGTAGAAAATCCAAACCGAACACAGAGAAGCAGCTTTCTGAACTTTTCCCAAACAGAGTGATGGTGGAGATGCCTGAGGTACTGAAAATGTGTTAAAACATATTAGACACTTAAAATTATTTAAATATTTTAAAATGCATGATTGATAATTTTCCATTAATAAATGCAGGATGAAACGCTTCTTGATAATTGGAAACTTCAGTTAGAACGGGATGTTGAAATTCATAAAGTGAAGACAAATCTTCAACGTATTGAAACTGTGGGTTTCTGTTTCATGAGATACCATGGTTGACCTTTTTTGTTTTATTTCTTTCAGAAATATGAAATATCTTAATAGAAAATTTGTAAAGATTATTTTTTCATATTGAAATTAATCCAGGTACATGCATAAATATGGAAAATTTAATATGAAATAAGGAGCAATTGTTGTTTGTGTTGCACCCTTAATATGAAAATGGTGTGATGACTATGCGATAGTACAAGCAAACAAAATCAAATTTGAGAAAAAATATCGTAGTTATGTTCCTTTTTCCTTTATCAATGTACAAGGTATGTGAGGTTGAGGCATCCATTCTTAACAATGTGATAGAATGTTCGTTTACAAATTCAAATGTATTATGAATAGAAAGAAACTGTTGCATCTCTTCTTTAATGTTTTTCCCGTTGCTTTTGTAGGTGCTTTCTCGTCATAACCTGGATTGTGATGGGATTGACACAACTTGCGTAAAGGACCAAAATCTTACAAATAAATGTGAGTTAAAGTTGTTTGTTTCTGAAGGTTTTCTGCTTATATTGAAGGATTAGATCTAGATGTTTCAAAAGAGATCTGTATATCACATTGATCACAATTACAAAGCTTTTGTTCAGTTATGAAATTTCTGACACCATTACATGTATTTATTTATTTTTGATGAGTAAGCCTCCTGCCAGTATGGCAGCAAATAAAATAAATATTTTGAGATAAAAACCATAGCAAGAGCTTTCCCATAAAGAATGGAAACCTAGGACCGCAACCGCAATCATGGGAGAGAGGAACTAGCATCTGATGGGCAATGGGTAGAGGGCCCACCACTCAATAAAATGCGCTAGGTCTGTCGCACCTGGAAGCACCCTTCTCTACCGTCTAGAGAACATGAAGTTCTTTTTTTGATTTTGAATCCTTAGAGCTTCCACGAATACTTATACTTGTAAATCCGGCCACCAAGAAATGTCGTCTGAGATGATTACTTCTACAGTTTGGTTGCGTGCTCAATTTGCTAGTTGGTGTGAAAAATCTATTGCAGCTACTGATTATTAATTCCCTATTTTATAAGATTATTTGGCTGCCAAAAAATTAATTAATTTACAGCAAATATTAAATAATAACACAACTGCAGAAAAATCACGGAAATAGAAAAATAAAATCAACACAATATTTTGGACAAATTATCCCTAGAAAAACCCCAAAGGGAAAACCAGTACTGCAGATGAGAAACTTTATTAAATCAAATCAGGAAATACATAGACTGCTTGCCTCTTACTGGCAGAGCTCCGGCAATGATCTCCTCCGGAAATTCTTCTCCCAATTTCTCCTATAGAAATTCCACTACTGCTGTCTTGAACGCTATCGCTGCGCCCTTGCTCTCACTGCAAATCAATTTGCTATCACCGCAAATTTATTTATTTGCTATCGCTGCAAATACTTCTCGGATCTGTGTTCTCCAAATGCCTATTGATCCTCTTTTATAATCCCCTCATTGAAAACCAATGGCCATGATTTAATCTTAATCAATGGCTAGGATTAATTAGACTCTAAACCCTAATATCTAGAAGTCTCTCAAGAAATCAATTATCTAGGTATGGAGATAATTATTCCAGCTGTGTTTTCAGCCTCGAAATCACCACCCGAGACTAGAACACCTGTCCAAGCTACATAAAAATTAACACTCCCTCTTAGCGAGGAAGGTGTTCTACATAACACCCAACTTACCTCTGAAGAAGATGAATTTTGCCTTCCCCAATGCCTTTGTCAAAATGTCTGCTACCTGCTGATCTGTAGGTATATACTGTAGCTGAACAACCCTCTTCTGTACACAATCCCTGATGAAATGATATCTGATGTCTATATGCTTAGACCTATCATGAAACACTGGATTCTCAGATAATTTGATGCAACTCTGATTATCATAGTGTATCACTGTAGTCTCAACCCTCTGACAAAACAAGGCTACCAGCAACTTCCGAAGCCATATAGCCTCACACGTTGCCATGCTAGCTACTATGTATTCTGCTTCTGCAGAACTCAGAGCCACGGACTTTTGCTTCCTGTTGTACCAAGAGACAACTCCTGATCCCAAACTAAAGCAGCACCCTGAAGTGCTTTTCCTGTCCACCGCACTACCTGCCCAATCTGCATCAGTATAGCCTATCAACTTGATACCATCACCTCGAGCATATCTGATCCCATACTCAATTGTACCACGCAAATACCACAATACATACTTTGCCGCTATCCAATGCACTCTCTTCGGCTCAACCATGAACTGACTAAGAGAGTTTACTGCAAATGATATATCTAGCCTAGTGTTGACCAAATACATGAGAGATCCAATCAACATCCTGTATAAGGTGGGGTCTACATCCTTTTCCTTGGATGCGTCTACCTTCTTCCAATTCGTGATCATAGGTGTAGACATGGCTCTGCAATCTTGCATCTCAAACCTCTTCAAGATTTCAATGTAGTATTTCCCTTGTCCAAGGAAAATCTCTCCATCTGTCTGCCACACTTCCATGCCTAGAAAGTAGTGCATAAGCCCCAAATCCTTCATCTCAAACTCTGCTGCAAGGTCCCTCTTGCACTCCTCTATAAGCCCCAGTGAACCTGTTAAAAACAAGTCGTCCACATATAGAACAAGAATGAGAATTTCACCCCCAACCACCAAGTAGTAGAGGTTAGCATCGGCCTCACTCTTCACAAAGCCTATTCCCTGCAAGTATCTATCAATGCGCTCATACCACGCCCTGGGAGCCTGCTTGAGTCCATACAAAGCTTTCTTCAATCTGCACACGTGGGTTTCGCTGCTATGTGCTACAAAGCCCTCTGGTTGTTCTATGTATACTTCTTCTAACAATTCACCATTAAGAAATGCTGTCTTGACATCCATTTGATGGATCTACCATCCCATATGCACTGCAAGTGAGATTACGGCTCGTATAGAAGTATACCTGGCCACTGGAGCAAATGTCTCCTCATAGTCTATTCCCTCCTTTTGAGAGAACCCCTTGGCCACGAACCTTGCCTTGTATTTTTCGATGCTACCATCTGCACCATGCTTAATCTTATAGATCCAGCGTGATCCAACCACTGCCCTATCTGTCGGTCTAGGCACAACCTCCCACACATCATTCTGCATTATTGAGGTATATTCCTCAACCATCGCATCTTGCCACACCTGTTGCTGTGCAGCCTCCCGATAGCTAGAAGGCTCACTATCTACCAACTGACTAACCAATGCCACATAGTCATTATACCTAGCTGGTTGTTTCTGCTGTCTATTACTCGTCCTAGGAGCTCCCACAAACTCCTGAGTATCCTTATGTGTCTGTTGAACCTCACGGTTCCTCCTGTCAACTATAGAGGATGAAATATCAAACTCCATATCTTCTTGATGCATCTCTTGGATTTGCTGTATCTGTTTTTCCATACTCTGCGAACTCTCAGCACCTGAGCCTGTGCTTGTACTAGTAACTGTACTTGTGCTTCGCTGCCCCTGTTCTGGTTGAACAATCCTTGGAGCTTTTGTTGGCTGCTCATTCTGATCATCTGCTGGCAAATCTCTGGACCTCCTATATGCCTTGTCCTCCATGAATTTGACATCACGCCTGACAATAATCCTCCTGGTCCCTGGAATAAATATCCGATATGCCTTTGAGGTCTCACTGTACCCCACAAAGTACCCTCTCTCTGCAGTCTGATCTAACTTGGAACGTGTAGCCCCTGGAATGTGACAAAATGCCAAACTCCCAAATATCCTGAAGTGACTGACATCTGGCTTCTTCCCTGAGAATGCCTCCTCTGGTGTCATCTTGCCCAATACCTTATGTGGAACCCTGTTCTGTATGTATACTGCTGTACTGCATGCCTCTGCCCATAAGTATCGTGGCATATCTTGGTCATACAACATAGCCCTTGCTGCCTCCGATATAGAACGATTCTTCCTCTCAGCAACCCCATTCTGCTGCGGGTTGTAAGGAACGGTCCACTCTCTCTTGATTCCTTCCCTGGTACAGAACTCCTGGAACTCTTTCCCTTTGTACTCGCCTCCATTGTCTGACCGAAGAACCTTTACCTTCCTGCCTGTCAAATTCTCCACAAGAGCTTTGAACTCCTGGAAGTGACTGAAGACCTCATCCTTGGTCTTCAAGAAGTATATCCAGGTCTTCCTGGAGAAATCATCAATAAAAGTAACAAAGTACTCATATCCTCTGAGAGACTTCGTTGACATTGGTCCACATATATCTGAATGTACTAGATCAAGAACCCCCTTGGATCTGGTGTCACTCCTTGGAAAAGCTGCTTTCACAAACTTCCCCAATACACATCCCTTACATACATCATCATACTCTGTGCTCACGTCTGGAACACCTGTCACTGTCTCACGAAGCAATTTAAGTGCTCCATGATGTATATGGCCCATCCTTCTATGCCATAGCTCTCCTTGATCTCTAGGATTACTGCTGCTCACTAGTGCCTTAGGAGTATCAAACTGCAACCTATAAAGTCGGCCGCTCCTAACTCCAATAGCTATGGGTGATTTCCAATCCTTATGCTTGATTAAAACATGCGCCCCTCTAAAGAGTACATTGTAGCCTTTATCCTGAAGGATAGATACGGAAATTAGATTCATGCCCAAGCCTGGCACATACAACACATCATGAATGGAAATAGGCTTGCCATTCTCCCTCTGAAATAGAACAGTCCCTCTCCCAACTGGATTGCACTTGGACTTGTTCCCCATCTGAATCTGGAATCTGATGTCCTCCTCCTTGTATCTGGAGAAGTACTCCCTAACTCCTGTCATATGAAATGACGCCCCACTGTCTATATACCAAACACCCTGTGAGGTTGAGCTAGTCAGGCAAGCTATGAGTGCAAACTCATCCTCCATTCTACTAGAAAGCTCATCTACACTTGCTGAAGCTGCCGTCTGCTTCTTGCCCTTCTTTTCATTTTTCTTCCTTTGTGGGCAATCGCTGACATAGTGGCCGAACTCATGACAGCCATAGCATTTGATCTTAGATAAGTCCTTCTTCTTCTCACTTTTTGGATTTGATCCTTTGCCAGACCCCTTCTTCGCTTTCCCTTTTCTTGCTAGGGCAATGTTTTCCTGTTCCACCTCACTTTTCTGACTATTACTGCTGGTTCCATTGACAAGACTTAGTCTAAGCTCCTCCTGAGTGAAGTCACTCCATAGTCGATCCCAACTCGGTAAGGTGTCTCGTCCATTAATAACTTGAACAAAGACATCCCACTGCTTAGTAAACCCATTCAGGGCTATTCGTACTAGCTCATCATCCTTTGGTTTGTCTCCAACAGCTACCAATTCATCCTTGACAAGTCTAAGTCTGGTGAGGTAACTTGTGACGTCTTCTCCCTTATTCATCCGGGTATTCCTTAACTTTTCTCTGAGAATAAGATTTCGGTTAAGGGTAGCATTCTGGTACAGATTCATAATGGTGTCCCACATCGTCTTTGCTGTATCTAACTCTGCAATATGCGGAACAATATGATCCTTAACACCATCAAGAATCAGCCTCTTTGCCTTGGCATCTTCCTTCTTATATGCTACGAGCTGTGTTGCGTCTGTAGGTACAGGTACAATAGTGGTCACATAATCCTTGATACCATTCTCTTCCAGCAATAAAGAAATTCTGGCTTTCCAGACACCAAAATTTGAGGCTCCATCCAATCTGTCCTGATCTCTTAAACCTGCTGAGGCCATCTCAAAAGAAAATAATAATTTCAAGAGGTCAAACTGGGTTTTATAAACCCCAGATTTTTTATTTATTATTTTTCCTTTCTCCCTGTGCCTGTTCTGCCCTCAGATCCGCTCTGATACCATGTGAAAAATCTATTGCAGCTACTGATTATTAATTCCCTATCTTATAAGATTATTTGGCTGCTGAAAAATTAATTAATTTACAGCAAATATTAAATAATAACACAGCTGCAACTTCACGGAAAAATCACGGAAATAGAAAAATAAAATCAACACAACATTTTGGACAAATTGTGCCTAGAAAAACTCCGAAGGGAAAACCAGTACTGCAGATGAGGAACTTTATTAAATCAAATCAGGAAATACATAGACTGCTTACCTCTTACTGGCAGAGCTCCGGCAATGATCTCTTCCGGAAATTCTTCTCCCAATTTCTCCTATAGAAATTCCACTACTGCTGTCTCGAACGCTATCGCTGCGCCCTTGCTCTCACTGCAAATCAGTTTGCTATCACCGCAAATTTATTTATTTGCTATCGCTGCAAATACTTCTCGGATCTGTGTTCTCCAAATGCCTATTGATCCTCTTTTATAATCCCCTCATTGAAAACCAATGGCCATGATTTAATCTTAATCAATGGCTAGGATTAATTAGACTCTAAACCCTAATATCTAGAAGTCTCTCGAGAAATCAATTATCTAGGTATGGAGATAATTATTCCAGCTGTGTTTCTAGCCTCGAAATCACCACCCGAGACTAGAACACTTGTCCAAGCTACATAAAAATTAACAGTTGGTCTGCCAGTTGGTTT
The DNA here is from genome assembly GCA_027924645.1 of Cunninghamia lanceolata. Taxonomy (NCBI): domain Eukaryota; kingdom Viridiplantae; phylum Streptophyta; class Pinopsida; order Cupressales; family Cupressaceae; genus Cunninghamia; species Cunninghamia lanceolata. The sequence continues at coordinate 3,162,187 of BSBN01000877.1, read as the reverse complement.
GCCTCTCCAAAACAGTGCGTGAGACATTTTGCAGTTTGTCCAAGGAAGCCCAGATGGCTGAAGCAATATTGCTCAGCTTCCAATTTGTGATTTGGTGGGTTTTAATTGCATTTATTCAGATTTGGGAGTCTCCCTCAACATCTAAATCATGGATGTCCTTCTCTATATAGAACTCTGACCCAGTCAAGAAGGCTAGAAACTTGACCTCATTATTTGTGCCATTTGGCAATCTCTTCGAAACAACCCATAAAATGGTGTCATTATTGTTCCTAATAACACAACTTGCTCCCGAAGTTTTAAGGTTCACCTTCGCAGCACCGTCAAAATTCAATTTTAGGCGTCCAGAAGGAGGGCGATTCCATTTTACCAATCCCCTTTTGTTGATTTTGGAGCTATGTGGCCCACTTGCAGAGTATTCAGGAGAGGCCTTTAACAGATGCCATTTTTTCATGATTCTGTCGTCCTAGCGGGTGAAGGGTTTGAGACAACTTTGGTGGCACCTTTGTCTTGCTGTCAAGATCTTGCAGAGTCCAATTTTGATCTTCTTTACCACTTCTTCCACGGTAGAGGACTTGTCCTAGAAGATCCTTAGATTCCTTTCACACTAGATGTGCCATAAAACCATTGATAGACCCGCAATCCAAACATCCTCCCATAGAGAATTTTTGAGCCTCGGCAAAGAGAGTAACAAGGTCATTGGGCAAAGCCCCTTTCCCACCGTGCCAGTCAAGGAACCATGTCCAAACACTCAGAGAAAAAGGACACCTTAAAAGAAGGTGGTCAACATCCTCCACTTCCTCAAGACACATCACACACCTTGAAGGGTCGTTGATGCCAATTGATTTCAGATGCTCACCAGTGAGAATTCGTTTGTGTAAAGCAATCCAAGAGAAAGCTCTTGCATTGGGTAGGCACCAAGAGCTCCAACAGAAATCCACCAGCCAATCCGAGCTTGCCCCGAGAAGATTCTAAAGTTTATAACCCACTTTGACTTAATATCTCCTCGACTTGGCCCCAATCCAGATAACGGAATCATTGGCTCCACCCATGAAGAACTTACGATTTTCCAATTCCTTTCTAAGAATTTCCTTTTCTTCAAGAGGAATGTCAACATTGTCCAGTGGCTTCCATTTCCATTGGAAGCTATCGTTAGCAAAGGAGGAACATAGGTAGTGTAAGGACCCGCTTGGTCCAAACTCGAATTTTCAAATATTTTACTTTATTAACAAGTTCTTATGAGATATATCAAGAGTTTGATTGAGTACTCAGGAAAAAAAGACTTCAGCCAAAATGGGCCATATGTCCAAAACAGAACATTCTTAAGCCACTCAGGCTCTTCTATCCTTTGGGCAAATAGGTTCATATAGAACTAGGTCAAACGGACCTTATTGCTTCCTGATTCGGGTAGAACAAATAGTGGCCAAAAGGCCTAGTGGGTCAAACAGACCAATACTCTATCCAATCCGGGAGAAATAAACATGACAGCCTAACAGGTTAAAGAGGACAGGAATCATTATGCTCTGGCCAGACACTTCTGACTCCCTTGGGACCAATATAGGTTCATGAGTCACTTCTTGGGGACCACAGTCTGCCTAGACACTGTACTGAGGATGTCGACCAGGGAACACATAACATCAACTTGTACTCACCTTAGTTTACGGCAAAGTCGGGTACAAGTAATCCACCTCGGGGATTCTTCTGAGTACTAGGAGAGTTCTTAAGTTACCTAAATAACCTTTAAACTAGGGATCGAGGTTATGAAGTTGATTATAAAGGAGTATACTATATCCGAGGGACCTGAGTACTGGGGCATTCTTCGCCATCCAGACTGCCTACATACCCTGTATCTATGGGATCAAGGCCATCTTCGGATGCGATCTACACGACGAATGTGAACATGTAGTTCTGTCTTGCACTATGTTTTATGTAACTATGGTTGGTACACAGTTCTTCGCCGAGTGCCCACTCACTCAAGTGATACAGTGACGGAATTCCTAAGAAACTAGTTTGTAAACACACCTCCCAAGAGTGTTTGCCATTTAAGTTTTTCAAGTGTAAATAATTTACCTAACACGCATATTTCCCCGACGAGGTCTTCCCATTGATCATCCTACAACAATTTTTTATAGTCTCAACTTTTCTCTTTTCTTTTTTGTTAATATTTTTAGTAAGGTATCTAAGGAGATTTTCCCTTCCTATGGATTTAACTTTGACATGTTCCTTATTAGTCCCTGACGATTTAGAGGGATGGTGCCCAGACGTCGTTGTTACAGCTATGTTAGGCGCGAAGTACTTGGTTCAACGCGACAACATTACCCGTAAACGTAACATAGAGGTACCGTAAATACCGAACACTGCGAATGTTTGAGTTTGGACGTTTATTTACAAGGTTTACCTATCTAGATGAAAAGAAAACTTATATGATAGCTTATAAGGAAATGAGAAGAATTAAACTTCTTTGCTTGCATGTAAAGAATAAGGCTAGATGTTTTGATCCATTCATAAATACATAAGGAAGAGTAAAGTAACGATATTCAAACAATTGTAAACATAATTTCAGAAGATACTAATTCACTTACGTTAATCACAAACATAAATTAGAAAAGATACTTAATCATTCAGTTTCAAGGTGATAAGATAATTAATTTGTCATACCTCAAGTGAACTTTATTCAAAGTAAAACAATGATGTATAGTTGCATATCAAATTAATCCTTATTCCAAGAGTAGGGTACTAGATCATTTTCTTGCATAATTATTACAAACTTATATGTATAAATAGAACCAAATTAAGGCTTGTAATCTTAATAGGATAAGTTATCCATCAAGTGTTTAGCTTAACTTCATTAATTGAGATCATCAATTCATAACCAAAGTGAATAATGTTGACTTCTATTTCATAAATCAAAATGAGGGTTTCTTTGATCACATTACGAGATTTGGGGAATTGCTTCGAAGCACTAAGTTATCATTTATACTTTCTAAAGCATTTAACATTAGCAATTGTTTAAATAATTATTTCAAATCTATCTTTGCTTCTTATTATAATCTTCTACATTACACACATGTACTAGAGATAAAATCTTAACAAGACATACACAGGGTACTAAAATATTGCATATAACCACAAAATAACCCTATTTTATATTTTTATTAGGTTGGTTAAATCATCGGCTTATTTGGTCAACATGAGTTAATTTAATAGCCATAGTTTTGGTATGGGCCAATAGGAAGCAGGTATGATTTCCCAAAGTACTATCCCCAATTTTCAAGGTTATGGTTATACATCCCATAGTCTAGATTTGCATTCCATTTTTAATAATAATCCTAATGCACATATATTTATTATTGCCCATGATTATTAAATATTTATTTTATATATTAAAATGTGAGGTAGTTTCAAGAATAAATCCAAATTGTGAATATGCTAGAATGGGACTTAATAGTTATAAGAGTGATTTTTAGTTATTTATTTGAATTTCACTCCTCACATCTACAATACACTACTTTTCAACTCATTATATTGTTATACTTTAATGTTTTCATTTTACTCCTCCAACCCCCACAATCACCACTTTAATTATTTAATTAATTTTTTATTACATTGTAAGATTTGCTTGTGTTCTCGGTGCATGCAACCATGTAGACTTAGTGAATGGGCATTGTACATACTTCATTCATATGAGTAGCCCTTATTGTATTACAACTATAGTTGACTGTTATGTGGCATGGTTAACCTTCTTCACAGCATTGGCTAACATGAGGGTACCTTAAAATTTATCATTTAAAATGCCAATTTAACCTATGTAGTTTCGTGGATGTGTTCTCTTGGTGTCTGTCGATCACATATGAATATAGTCTTAGCAGTATTTACAGTGACACCCCTTTTTTATTTATTTATTATTTAGATCCTAAAAATGCTGCACAACATATGTTCTTCTCTCAAACATCCATGCAAAAGTGGGTAGGTGTTGTGAGGTTCAAATCTAGTAGGGAGTTCTAGGAAGAAAGAGTCGATGGATTGAAGGGCATTATTTCATGCCATTTATTTTTATGTAGGAGACAGATCACATCAGTAAACAAAGGAGATTTAGGCAAGGTTGGAGAAATCAGCTTGGAAGGCGAAGGCCAAAATAAGAGCCTTGGAACAGGGCACTGACATCCATCAAGCATAATGGAAGAAGGAATTTTGTCAATGTTGTAGTTGCAAGTACCCTGGTGGACATGTATTCAAAACATGGAAGCACAGACAAGTCATGAAAACTGTTTGACAAAATGACCCAAAGAAATGTGATCTCATGGAACACTACGATGGTAGGTTATGCAGAAAATGGATTTGTTGAAAAGCTTTAGAAACTTTCAAGCAAATGAAATTGGCAAGCTTAAAGTCAATTTCCTCAAACTTGGTCAGCACCCTTCCTGTGGACGCCAAAATGGGAACTTTCGAACAGGGCATGGTCATCCATCAAAATAGAACAGAAGGGGGGATGTTGTTAGATGTTATAGTTGGAAACTATCTGGTAGACATATATGCGATGGGGGAGCATAGGAAAGGCAAGTGAGCTGTTTGACAAAAATGACTCAAGTAAATGTGATCTCGGAGAATGCCATGACAGCAGGGTGTTCTAAATGGGCTTCGTTGAAGAGGCCTTAGAAAATTTTAAACAAATGAAATTGGCGAAGGTAAATCCAGACCCCTCAACCATGGCTAATGTCTGCCCTTCCTGGGCGCATGAGAACAGGGTATGGATTATTAAAAATACAGACTAATGAAGGCGATCTAAATTCAGAAGTAAATGCATCATATGCCTCTACAATTATACTAGAAATAGATGAGGCTTATCATGCTCTATTTCCTGCAATCACTTTGAGGGGCTATCACACAAGGCAATTTAGTAGTTTAATTGGCTCATATCCATCTATGCAAGGCAAGAGTGTTAATTAAGACAAACAAACAACAAATAGAAAAAAAAAAATGATTATAATACTTTATACTTTGTTAATGTTATCAATTGGAGCACCTAATATTAAGCATTGTTTCTTGTAACAACTCAGAAACAAGTGAAGCTCAACGGGAAACACAAACACCTCAAATGATTGGAATGTAGAAGACATGTATGCGAAACAAGGGATAACAGATAGAGCGAGTGATCTATTTGATAGAGTCCCTCAAAGAAATGCATTATAATGAATACAGTCAAGTAAAAGAAATCTGAATTGGAGCAAAGTATGTACATTCATCCAAACAAATGGAAAAGGGGTTTTATGAATTTGTCAAAACAAATGTAGCTCAAAATAAGATATAGGAAATCTAATTTTCAAGGAAAGGAAACCTCTTTTACATAAATCTAGATTAATTGAATTATGCAATTTAACCAGTAAATGATAACAAATTATCTTAATAATGAAAAATTTCAAAAGAAAAGAATAAAAACTGAGGAGAGGAGTGCTCTTACTGATTACTCCAGCACTCCAAAACCAGAGATCATGAGTGTCTTCTTCCTCAAAATCCAAGCAATTTATAGAAAAACTTGACCCTCACGGGTGAAATTCCAAGTCTTCAGTCAAGTCTTCATATTAAATGCTCCTCTCTATTTTCAAGGTTGCCATTCAATGCTTGTGGAAAAGGACTTGCAAATTTTCCAATGGTAATAAATTTTTAGGAGAAAATGGAGTCATCTCATAATTTCGGGTCTTGACTTGAGGAATGGAGGGAAGGTTCCTTATTAATTCTTATTCTAGAAGTGTAGTCCATTGTTGAAAATTTGTATTTTTAAATGAGTGTACATTTGTGTTTACCTAATTTAGTTTTTTTTCAAATTCAAAATTGAAAAAAAGTTTGAGTTGTGACATCCTTCTCCCCTAAATTTATGCATCGTCCCGATGCATGTTAAAATAAGATCAAAACATATAAGTCCATAGAAATAAGTATACTTGCCTACTTTAAATTCCATCCTTCAACAAGGTAGGTTAAATAGTTTAACATAGATAAAGATAACAAGGAGTATTATCTAAGCATAATTGTCTGTATCATCTCAACATCATCGTCTTTAAGCAAAATTTGAAGTTTGTCGAGTTTATAAATAACTAGAGTTTATTCAAAATAAATGCGGATAGAGCTGTTGCATTTCCACTGTGTCTTCCCATGTAGCATTCTTAGGTGAGTACTGGTCCCACTGGACCTTAGATTGATCCACTGTCCTATTGCGGAGTTGGAATTGGCACCTCTCGATGATTCTGCATGGCTCTATTTTTATTGTACCTGGTTCTTCCACCTGCAGGGTATTCTAATTAAGAATATGCTTAGGGTCAGGTATATACTTTTTTAACAAGGATACATGGAACACATCATGAATTTAGCTCAGTGCTGGAGGTAAGACCAAGCGGTAAGCTATAGGATTGATTTCCTCAAGTACTTCAAAAGACCTGACATAGTGAGGAGCTAGCTTTGACTTCCTTCCAAAAGCGATGGAACTTTTATGAGGTTAGACTCTTAGGAACACCTTTTCACCAACTTGAAATCTTTTGGGTGTCCTATTCTTATCTGCATAACTTTTCTAGAGATCCGAGGCTTTCTTCAACCTCTGTAAAATAAGTTGCACCTGATTATCCATATCTTTCAACATTTCAGGGCCAACCAGGATCCTATCTTCTAGTTTATCCCAACTCAATGGTATTCGGCAAGGTCTCCCATAGAGAGCTTCAAAGGGCGCCATACCTATTGCTGCTTGGAAGGAATTGTTATAGGCAAACTCAACTAATGGAAAATATTCCTCCTATTTAGTCTGTTGATCCATGCAATACATATGAAGGTCTTCCAGAATTTGGTTGGTTCTTTCTGTTTGGCCATCTGTCTCAGGATGATAAGCTATGCTGAAATTCAACTGTGTTCCTAAGGTAGCCTGCAATGTGGTCCAAAATCTAGAAGTGAACTTTGCGTCTCTATCAGAGATTATTTTCTCAGGAATTCCATACAACCTAACAATTTCCTTTATGAACATTTTTTGCTACTGCTGGTGCATCATCTATTAGGTTTCCTGGTATGAAGTGGGCAACTTTAGTGAGCTTATCTACCACCACCAAAATACAATTATGCCTATGAGATGTCATCAGTAGCCCTTGGACAAAATCCATACTTATGACCTACCATTTATAGAAAGGTACATCATGTGGATAAAGAAGTCCTGCTGGGTGCACATGTTCTACCTTAACCCTTTGACATTCTAGGCATCTGGCAACTGTGTCTACCACATCCTTCTTCATTCCTAGCCAGAAATATAATCTTTTGAGGTCTACATACATCTTATTCACCCTTGGATGTCCTGAATATGGAGCCTTATGTGCCTCTATCAAGATCATACCCCTTAGTTCTGCATTATCAGGAACGTATATTCTTCCCTGGTACCTCATTAGTCCATCATAATCAAAAGCATAATCCAAATACTTAGGTTCCACAGAGGTATTAGCTAAAGGTGCCTTAACCTGAGCGTACCATGGGTCATGTTTCTGCTCGGAGAATACTTGTTGCTTCAGGTCTATGTGCAAGTTGGATATGGCCATTATATGCCTCCTCCTGCTGAGAGCATCGGCCACCCTATTTTCTTTCCCCTTGATATATTGAATATCAAAATCATACTCACTTAGGAACTCTAACCACCTTCTCTATCTTGCATTCAAATGAGGTTGAGTGAAGATATATTTTAGTCCTTGATGGTCTATTTTAAGCTCAAATGGTTTTCCCAACAAGAAATGTCTCCATTTTGCAGGGCATGAACTATGGCTGCAAGTTCAAGGTCATGGGGGGCGTAATTGACTTCATGGATTTTTAGTTTCCGTGATTCATAAGCCACTACTCCTTCCTCTTGGAAAAGAACTCCTCATAGTCCTTCTATGGATGCATCTGTTACTACTGTGAAATTACCATTAGGGTCAGGCACTTTTAGAATTGGAGGTGACGTTAGCCTTTCATTCAGTACTTGAAATGCCTTATCACACTGCTTAGTCCAAATGAACTTTTTGTTCTTTTTTTGCAAGGATGTGATTGGATTGACTATCCTTGAAAAGTCTTTCACAAACCTTCTGTAGTACCTTGCCAATCCCATAAAACTTTTTAGTTCGGTCACATTTGTAGGTATAGGCCATTCAGTGATGGCTTTTACTTTATCAGGATCTACCGCTATACCCTCGGCTGAAATGATATGCCCTAAATAGTGAACCCTCCTTTCAAAGAAGGAGCATTTGGATAACTTCTCAAACAACTTATGCTTCCACAACCTTTGTAAGACTGCCTGTAGATGGGTTAAGTGTTCCTCTTCATCCTTGGAATATATTAAAATGTCATCTAGAAATACAATCACAAACTTATCTAGAAAATCATGGAACACACTATTTATTAGATTCAAAAAGGCAACTAGAGCATTTGTTAGCCCGAATAGAACTACAGTGAATTCATAGTGACCATACCTAGTCCTAAATGCTATCTTTGGGATGTCTTCTTCCTTTATCCTTAATTGGTGATAGCCCGAGCGAAGGTCAATTTTGGAGAACACTGAGGCTCCTCTCATTTCGTCAAATAGATCATCAAAACAAGGCAAGGGATATCTATTCCTCATAGTGGCCTTATTCAACATTCTGTAGTCAATGTACAACCTTAATGTCCCATCCTTCTTCTTTACAAATATGACTGGTCTCCCCAAGGTGATACACTAGGCCTTATCAATCCTTTCTCTAGCAATTCTTGCAACTATATTTTCAACTCTTGGAGTTCTGTGGTGTTCATCCTATATGGGGCTTTAGATATAGGTGCGGTTCCAGGAAGTATATCGATTGAAAAATCAAATTCCCTTTAAGGAGGTAATCCAGGTAGCTCTTTAGGAAACACATCCTTGTAGTCCCAAGGAACAGACTATTTTCAAAGGTAGGGACTTCTTTCTCTTCTCTCTTCTCATCTAAAGATACTAAGAATATCTGATTTCCTTGCTTTCACCTTGCCTTGCCTTCTTTAGCTGCATAGCAGAAATGGTCCCCACCGATATAGGTTTGTAAATTCCTTGGATCCTAACTCTACACCCCTTATCATCTACACACTCCACCACCTTATTATAGCAATCTATGTTAGCCTTATGACTTGTTAGCCAACTTATTCCGATTATGACATCATAGGCTCCTAGGGGTGCGACATATAAGTCGACTTTGGTTTCTAATTCAGAAAACTTAATGAGGGCTCCTCTTATGTACTTGTTCACCTTCTATATAGCCTTGTCGCCATACTGGACCTTCCATGATGATTCCATATTCTTAGTTTGCAAAGACATTTTTCTTACCAATTCTGGGGAAATAAAATTCTCGGAGGAACCAGTATCTATCAAAATAGTTATGGGTTTACCAAAAAGCATACCTCTTGTCTCCATAGGTACATTTTGATGGTGAGTTTGTTGATTTCTAATGGCAGCATGTATTTGGTGTTGCCGAGGTTGCTGTGGCTGATTGTCCCATTCCTTTTTGAACAATCCCTTGCATAATGATTGCCTCCACACATAAAGCATCCACCAGGGGGTCCATTAGAAATTCGGGGTAGTGCATTCCCATCATTCCTCCTGACATTACTATTGTAATTGTTCCTATGATCTTGATTACCAGCAGCTTCTGTTCTAGCCTAGTCTCTCCTCTTGTTTTTCTGAGCTCCTCTGTTGCCCCGATTGTCTAGTTTCCTTTTGAAGGCAAATTGTTTGTCCCGAAAGTTTTGCTTTGCCACCGATAGTGCCTACAATTTCATTTCCTATTTGAGTGCCTTCTCCAAGACTTGATTCATGTTTTCAGGGGCAAACATATCCACTTCTGCCCCAATATCAGTATTTAACCCCAAAAGAAACTTCCTTGCCCGAGACCTTTCATCCTTTTGATAGATAGGAACATATTTCAATAGCTTCACAAATCTATCCCAATACTGTTGGATTGTGAGATTTCCTTGTCTAAGATTCAGAAACTTAGTCATCTTCTCATCATAAAATAGTTGTGGAAGCCATCTCTCACGGAAGTGGCTCACAAACTGCCTCCAAGTTAAGTTTTCCTTTGAATAACAATATTGTTCCTTTATGTTTATCCACCAGCTAGCAGCTTCTCTCTCTAACTGATAGGCTCCACAGGTTGCCTTGATATTCTCTGAGTAGATTCTTAGTTCAAAATATTTCTCCATTTTGGTGAGCCATCCTTCTGCAGCATCCCCCACATGTTTACCGTCAAATTTAGGAGTTATCTTCTTGAGGTCTTCTGAGATATCTAGAGTGGTAGTATCCTGCCGAGCCCTAGGAACCTCTAGCTCATTAGTTGTTTGAGCTATGTGTACTTCCGCACCTTGATATTCATCTTTAGGTTCCAAAATGTTTTCTATAGTCCCTTGTCTAGTCTTCAAGTCTTGTACAATTTTCTCAAGGTTTTCCAACTTTTTTCTCTGTTCTATCAACAGCTGAATAATTGCTTCTATACTAGTGTTTGGGTTCTCAGGTGGGTTTTCAACTGGTTCTTGGTTGACTGGTTCCTCTTCACGTAGATCTCACAAATTTTGGGTTCTTGCCATTTAATTTTGAAACAAGGAGAGAGGTGATTTACCACTTGCTACAATTTTTTTGGTTTACAACATGCAAATTGACTGTAATTAAATCTATCACAATTCTTATCTTAAATACTAATTATTATCAATTTTGAGTTAGTAGGCCTCCAGGTTGAGTGTTTGAACCACGCTCTGATACAACATGTAAGGACCCACTTGGTCGAAACTCAAATTTTCAAAAATTTTACTTTATTAACAAGTTCTTATGAGATATATCAAGAGTTTGATTGAGTACTTAGGAAAAAAAAACTTTGGCCAAAACGGGCCATATGTTCAAAACGAAACATTCTTAAGCCACCCAGGCTCTTCTATCCTTTGGGCAAATAGGTTCATATAGAATCAGGTCAAATGGACCTTGTCGCTACCTGATTTGGGTAGAACAAACAGTGGCCAAAAGGCCTAGTGGGTCAAATGGACCAATACTCTATCCAATCTAGGATAAATAAACATGACAGCCTAACGGGCTCAAGAGGACAGGAATCATTATGCTCTGGCTAGAGACTTCTGACTCCCTCGGGACCAATATAGGTTAATGAGTCACTTCCTAGGGACCACAGTCTACCTAGACACTGTACTGAGGATGTCGACCAAGGAACACATAACATCAACTTGTACTCACCTCAGTTTACGGTAAAGTCGGGTACAAGTAATCCACCCCGAGGATTCTTCTGAGTACTAGGAGAGTTCTTAAGTTACCTAAATAACCTTTAAACTAGGGATCGAGGTTATGAATTTGATTATAAAGGAGTATACTATATCCAAGGGACCTGAGTACTGGGGGCATCCTTCACCGTCTAGACTGCCTACATACCCTGTATCCACGAGATCAAGGCCCTCTTCAGATGCGATCTACACGACGAATGCGAACATGTAGTTCTGTCTTGCACTATGTTTTATGTAACTGTGGTTGGTACACAGTTCTTCGCCGAGTGCCCACTCACTCAAGTGATACAGTGACAAAATTCCTAAGAAACTATTTACAAACACACCTCCCGGGAGTGTTTGGTATTTAAGTTTTTCAAGTGTGAATAATTTACCTAACACGCATATTTCCCTGACGAGGTCTTCCCGTTGATCGTCCTACAACAATTTTTGATAGTCTCACCTTTTCTCTCTCTTTTTTTTTGTTAATCTTTTTAGTAAGGTATCCAAGGAGATTTTCCCTTCCTACGGATTTAACTTTGACATGTTCCTTATTACTCCCTGACGATTTAGAGGGATGGTACCCAGACGTCGTTGTTACAGCTATGTTAGGCGCGAGGTACTTGGTTCAACGCGACGGTATTACCCGTAAACGTGACATAGAGGTACCGTAAATACCGAAGATTATGAATGTTTGAGTTTGGATGTTTATTTACAAGGTTTACCTATCTAGATGAAAATAAAACTTATACGATAGCTTATAAGGAAATGAGAAGAATTAAACTTCTTTACTTGCATGTAAAGAATAAGGCTAGATGTTTTGATCCATTCATAAATACATAAGGAAGAGTAAAGTAATGACATTCAAACAATTGTAAACATAATTTCAAAAGATACTAATTCACTTATGTTAATCACAAACATAAATTAGAAAGGATACTTAATCATTCAGTTTCAAGGTGATAAGATAATTAATTTGTCATACCTCAAGTGAACTTTATTCAAAGTAAAACAATGATGTATAGTTGCATATCAAATTAATCCTTATTCCAAGAGTAGGGTACTAGATCCTTTTCTTGCATAATTATTTCAAACTTATATGTATAAATAGAACCAAATTAAGGCTTGTAATCTTAACAGGATAAGTTATCCATCAAGCGTTTAGCTTAACTTCATTAATTGAGATCATCAATTCATAACCAAAGTGAATAATGTTGACTTCTATTTCATAAATCAAAATGAGGGATTCTTTGATCACATTATGAGATTTGGGGAATTGTTTCGAAGCACTAAGTTATCATTTGTACTTTCTAAAGCATATAAGATTAGCAATTGTTTAAGTAATTATTTCAAATCCATCTTTCCGTCTTATTATAATCTTCTACATTACGCACATGTACCAAAGATAAAATCTTAACAAGACATACACAGGGTACTAAAATATTGCATATAACCACAAAATAACCCTATTTTATATTTTTATTAGGTTGGTTAAATCATAGGCTTATTTGGTCAACATGAGTTAATTTAATAGCCATAGTTTTGGTATGGGCCAAAAGGAAGCAAGTATGATTTCCCAAAGTACTATCCCCAATTTTCAAGGTTATGGTTATACATCCCATAGTCTGGATTTGCATTCCATTTTTAATAATAATCCTAATGCACATATATTTATTATTGCCCATGATTATTAAATATTTATTTTATATATTAAAATGTGAGGTAGTTTAAAAAATAAATCCACATTGTGAATATGCTAGAATAGGCCTTAATAGTTATCAGAGTGATTTTTAGTTATTTATTTGAATTTCACTCCTCACATCTACAATACACTACTTTTCAACTCATTATATTGTTATACTTTAATGTTTTCATTTTACTCCTCCAACCCCCACAATCACCACTTTAATTATTTAATTAATTTTTTATTACATTGTAAGATTTGCTTGTGTTCTCGGTGCATGCAGCCATGTAGTCTTAGACTTAGTGAATGGGCGCTGTGCATACTTCATTCATATGAGTAGCCCTTATTGTATTACAACTACAGTTGACTGTTATGTGGCATGGTTAACCTTCTTCATAGCACTAGCTAACATGAGGGCACCTTAAAATTTATCATTTAAAATGCCAATTTAACCTGTGTAGTTCCGTGGATGTGTTCTCTTGTTGTCTATAGATCACATATGAATATAGTCTTAGGAGTATTTACAGTGACACCCCTTTTTTATTTATTTATTATTTAGATCCTAAAAATACTGCACAACATATGTTCTTCTCTCAAACATCCATGCAAAAGTGGGCAGGTGTGGTGAGGTTCAAATCTCGTAGGGAGTTCTAGGAAGAAAGAGTCAATGGATTGAAGGGCATTAATTCATGCCATTTATTTTTATGTAGGAGACAGATCACATCGGTAAACAAAGGAGATTTAGGCAAGGTTGGAGAAATCAACTTGGAAGGCGAAGGCCAAAATAAGAGCCTTGGAACAGGACACCGACATCCATCAAGCATAATGGAAGAAGGAATTTTGTCAATGTTGTAGTTGCAAGTACCCTGGTGGACATGTATTCAAAACGTGGAAGCATAGACAAGTCATGAAAAATGTTTGACAAAATGACCCAAAGAAATGTGATCTCATGGAACACTGTGATGGTAGGATATGCAGAAAATGGATTTGTTGAAAAGCTTTAGAAACTTTCAAGCAAATGAAATTGGCAAGCTTAAAGTCAATTTCCTCAACCTTGGTCAGCACCCTTCCTACGGACGCCAAAATGGGAACTTTTGAATAGGGCATGGTCATCCATCAAAATAGAACAGAACGGGGGATGTTGTTAGATATTATAGTTGGAAACTATCTGGTAGACATATATGCGATGGGGGAGCACAGGAAAGGCAAGTGAGCTGTTTGACAAAAATGACTCAAGTAAATTTGATCTTAGGGAATGCCATGATAGCAGGGTGTTCTAAATGGGCTTCGTTGAAGAGGCCTTAGAAAATTTTAAACAAATGAAATTGGTGAAGGTAAATCCAGACCCCTCAACCATGGCTAATGTCTGCCCTACCTGGGCGCGTCGGAACAGGGTATGGATTACTAAAAATACAGACTAATGAAGGCCATCTAAATTTAGAAGTAAATGCATCATATGCCTCTACACTTATACCAGAAATAGATGAGGCTTATCATCCTCTATTTCCTGCAATCACTTTGAGGGGCTATCGTACAAGGCAATTTAATAGTTTAATTAGCTCAGATCCTTCTATGCAAGGCAAGAGTGTTAATTAAGACAAACATACGACAAATAGAAAAAAAATGATAATAATACTTTATACTTTGTTAATGTTATCAATTGGAGCACCTAATATTAAGCATTGTTTCTTGTAACAACTCAGAAACAAGTGAAGCTCAACGGGAAACACAAACACCTCAAATGATTGGAATGCGGAAGACATGTATGTGAAACGAGGGATAACAAATAAAGCGAGTGATCTATTTGATAGAGTCCCTCAAAGAAATGCATTATAATGAATAAAGTCAAGTAAAAGAAATCTGAATTGGAGTAGAGTATGTACATTCATCCAAACAAACGAGAAAGCGGTTTTATGAATTTGTCAAAACAAATGCAGCTCAAAATAAGATTTAGGAAATCTAATTTTCAAGGAAAGGAAACCTCTTTTACATAAATCTAGACTAATTGAATTATGCAATTTAACTAGTAAATGATAACAAATTATCTTAATAATGAAAGATTTCAAAAGAAATAAATAAAAACTGAGGATAGGAGTGCTCTTACTGATTACTCTAGCACTCCAAAACCAGAGATCATGAGTGTCTTCCTCCTCAAAATCCAAGCAATTTATAGAAAAACTTGACCCTGATGGATGAAATTCCAAGTCTTCAGTCAAGTCTTCATATTAAATGCTCCTCTTTATTTTCAAGGTTGCCATTCAATGCTTATGGAAAAGGACTTGCAAATTTTCCAATAGTAATAATTTTTTAGGAGAAAATGGAGTCATCTCATAATTTGGGGACTTGACTTGAGGAATGGAGGGAAGGTTCCTTATTAATGCTTATTCTAGAAGTGTAGTCCATTGTTGAAAATTTGTATTTTTAAATTTGTGTACATTTGTGTTTACCTAATTTAGTTTTTTTTCAAATTCAAAATTCAAAAAAAGTTTGAGTTGTGATAGGTAGTCATAGACTTGCAAGGCCCAAAGCTCAGAGAGTGCATTCCTGCAGTTAATGAGCCTCAGGTCATCTCTTAGAGGGGGATACATGTTCCAAGAGTCACTTCAAAAGAGGGCAAACCTACCATTGTTAATCTTCCATGAAATGTGATCCATAATGAGGCTTCTACATTGGAGCATAAAGTTCCAAATACCCCTTGGTGGGTTAAGATTTGTTAGGATTCTGATGGGATCATGGGAGTCCAGATACTTGTGGTACAAGATTTTACTCCACTCGTTGTGCGGACATTCATACATTCTCCAAATAAGATTGCCTCCCAATGCAACATTCTGCTTTTGAATTTTCCTGACTCCAACACCTCCATTAGCCTTCTCCCTGCAAGTTGTATCCTAGCCAATCAAGGGGATCCTCCTATCCTCATTCGAGCCTTCCCACAAAAACATTTTTAGGATCCCTTCAATCCAGTTGTTTGCCTTATTTGTTACTTAAAGACAAAAAAGGTGGAAGATGGGAATGGCAGACAATATGGCTTTGACCATGGTTATTTTCCTAGCCAGGGTCAGCCATTTCCCCTTCCACAATGAAGCCTTCGCCCTGCGCTTCTCAATAGTTTCATTCCAAAGATTTGTTCTACCAACCCCTTTAAAGAGGGGGACCCCAGGTTTTTCCATGTACATCTGCAGCTTGGAATTCTAGCATAAACAAAATTTAACACTTAACAATTTTCTTAGTATTGAAAAAATAAATACTAAGATTTTTGTTTTTTGATTACCTGGCCAGAGGCATGGACATACCTCTCCAAAGTGTCCTTGATCACTTTGGCCTCCATGATATTAGAAGCTCCATAGAGAATGGTATCATCTATGAATTGTTGGTGGGTGATTGCAGGGAAGTTATCTGCAACGAAAACTCCATTCCACTAACCTGAATGGCCAAGTTCTTGATTGTTCTACCAAGGGCCTCAACAATAATAATGAACAAAAAAGGGGAGAGTGGGTCTCCTTGTCTAAGACCACAAGTAGGGGAGAAGAAACCAACTGGGCTGCCATTGATAAGGATGGAGTAGCAAACAAAGGGCACACAGCTGAAAATCCACTCAATCCAATCCCTACTGAATCTGAAAGCTTCCAAGATCTTCATGGTAAATCTCCAATTGACCCTATCATAGGCCTTACTTACACCCAGTTTCAACACCATGCAACTTTGATTAGTGGAGGTAATTGAGTGCATGAGATCATGTGCTACAATAATGCCATCAGTAATTGTTCTTCCTGGAGTGAATCCACTTTGCTCTTCCAAGATTAGCAGGGGAAGGAGCAGTTTGAGCCTATTAGTGATTACTTTGGTAATGATTTTATAGATTGTATTGTAGAGCGAAATTGGCCTAAAGTCAAAAAGAGTTTCAGGATCAATTTTTTTGGGAATCAGGGCGATAAGGGTGGAGTTGATGTCTTTGATGACGTACTTTACCTTTCTTGAGTCTTCCACCAGTGACCAAACATCATCCCTTAAGATGTGCCAAAATTTTTGGTAGAACCCAGTCAAGAACCCGTCATGGCCAAGGGATTTATCTGGTGACATCTGAAAGATCACCCGCCTAACTTCCTCCTTCGGTATTGGTGCTAACAGCATTTGATTGTCTTCATCGCTCACAATTTTGGGGATTAACCTTAGGAAGGAGATTGGTCTGAGCAGTTTGAAGCCTCTGTGGAAGCCAACAAGTTCTAGAAAAATTCCAGTGTTTCCTTTTGAATGTTCACCTTGTCAACCATTGTTAACCCCACATCGTTTTTTAGAGAGGAGATCTTGTTCTACATTCTTCGACACTTTGTTGAGTTATGAAAAAAAATCGTATTTAAATCCCCTTCTTTCAGCCAGGACTCCCTTGACTTTGACTTCCAGTAAATCTCTTTCCTTGCCAAAATCTCCTCATTCTTTCAAGAGCTCTCTGCTAGAAACACTTCTTCTATAATCCCATGTTCTAATATGTGGTGATGGCGTGCCTCCTGTTCCCCCTCAATCCGCTCCTTCTCCACAAAAATATTTTTGAATGACTCCATGTTCCATTTCCTTAGGTGGTGTTTAATTGCGATCAACATTTTTGCAAACATGAACATCTTTGTTCCCTTTTGGATTTGGGCATTCTCCCACCATTCTTTCATCAGCCCTAGAAGGGCTTCGTTGTGCAGCCTCATATGCTCAAATTTGAAAGGACAACGATCTAGGGATCAGTCATCTTCAAAGGAGGTTGAGACTTGCTAATGATCAGAGTCAGGACAAGGATTGATCATCAAGGTGAGGATAAAATTTGTATTGAGCCAACTTGGGCTAAGAAGGAACTGATCAAGGCATTCCACTATGTTAGTAAAACCTTGTCTCTAGTTGGTCCATGTGTAGGTGCCATTTTTAGGTGCAACATCAACTAAACCCAAAGAGCTCACAAAGTCTTGGAAATCCTTTTGTTGTTTGCTCACCTGAAAGATACCTCCCTTCTTTTCTCCTTAATCTAGAATTGTATTAAAGTCTCCTATCAGAAAGAGATCAAAGTTAGTTGATTCTAGAAAAAGCTGAACATCCATCCAAACCTTTAGTGTATCTTTAGTCTTAGTTGGCTTATAGACATTTACTAACCTGAACTTCAAATTTGTTGAGTTGAAATTAACCCTCACAACCATTCAATTACTTGCCTCCAAGCAGATGCATGCAGAAATGTAGTTGGGTTGCCACATTAGTCCAATACCAACCAAGGCCCCTGTAGATTGAATGAAGTGACTGTCCTAGCCATTACATTTCACCATAAAGAATTTATCTTCATCTAGGTTGAGTTTGGTTTCTTGCAATAACAACATATCAGATTTGAGAACTTCAAGTTGGCACTTTATAAGGTGCCTCTTGTTAGGAGCATTTAAGCCACTAACATTCCAAGAAGAGATCTTCATTACCTCCCAAGGGAAGGGTTTCCTCACTTGGTTCCAAAGAACTTGTTTAAGTTTAAGGAAGCTTGGCTTTTTTGGCAGGCCTCCTCTATTTTTTGTTTGTTAGTCCTCCTTCCTCCTTCCATTCTCCTATCTTGATTTCAAATTGGGCTTGGAGATCTTGGAAGCTAATTGGTTAATGATTGTTATGTCTGCTGTCCCAAATTCATTTTCTCCCTCCGTATCTTCTGCTTCCCTATTTGAATCAAAAGAGGCTTGCCCATCTTCTCAAACCTGCTCCTCCTGATCGACAGGGTCAGTAGATTCAGGAATGACAATCACATTAGAGGTCTTCATCTCCTCCATTGCAGCCATTGCCATCAGGCCTTCCCCTACTGGTGCCACGACTTGGGGCTTGTCAGCTTCTAGGTTACTCTCGTTTTTAGACTAGACTTTCTGTTGTGAAGACGGGCAATTTTTGGTAGCATGATCTCTTCTTCTATAGTTAAGACAAAAAAGTTTTTTTCCCTCAAATTCAAATGATTGGTGCCAAACACCATAGCCCGTAGAGAGGGTAGTGCTTCTTGGGATCGATCTTAAGGTTATAATTTTTAATCTTGCATATAGGTATGAATTGCTTTCCACGATTTCTTTGTCTATCTCCATTAGGGCACCAAGAGAGTTCCCTATTTTCCTCAGGCATTCAGTTGCCCAAAATTTCACCTGAAGATTGTAGAGCCTCAGCCAAACCGGTTCCTCTATTGGATCACAATTCAGGGGATAAAAGTTAGGGCTCAACCTCTGAATAAAGAGGAAATAATTTCCTTCTGTCAAAACATCAAGGCATAGTTTCTCTTCGCAATCTTCCTTATTGAGGAAAATGGCGATGAAGAAACTCTTTAGAAGGAACTTCAAGATGAAAGTGCCTTTCCGGCTATTTTTTGCCCATGATTCAATTTCTTCTCTTGATTTCTTCTTGCCTATGAATCTGCAAGTTAATGCATTCTCTTTCATCAATTGAATGTTCGCCTTTGCTTCAACAGATAGATCAATCTTCAAATCCTGAGGAGCATCTGAGCGGAAATGCCAGTGAGCTACTCCTGCTTTTTTTGCGTGCGACCACCTTTGTGATCCATTCCATTGCATTTATTTTGCATTAGATAGTATGGTATCTATTATCATAGTTACATGTTATAATTTTATTCCTTTAACGGTTATATAACTGTGATGGCCTAGGCTATATATTAAATAGATGATGCATTTGCCATATTGGAAATCCTAGCATGATACACTAGGCTATATATTATATAGATGATGCGTTTGACATATTACAAATCCTAGCATGATACAAATTCCATAAGCACATTTTCAATGTAATGCTTGCATTAGGTGTCTGTAAATATATTATTTCTAATCTCCCAGATAAACTCAAAAGTGCACGTAATGTTTGGAGATGCAATTCGGACTACAGTTCTGAAAACCCATAAAGTTGTCCATCTTCCTTAACTTTATCATAATGTATCAGATACAGAGCGAGAAAACCAGTGTTTGTCCAAGTTTCTGGGATGGGGACGGCAAAAATTTTCCAAAATCTTGGGGACTGCAAGGGGATGGCTATATAATATATTTTAATAAAAATTAAAAATATATATAGATTAAAAAGTTTAAAACTAAAAAGAGATACATGTTGAGGTAACTTTTAGTAACAATAATTTAACATGATAGGCATTAGATTTCCATAGTCCATAATGAATGTAGATCAAAGCTTCAGGATTTAACTGTGTGTGTGTTTTTTCCTCAATGTTTCAGATCATAGTCAATGATCCATCATCAGGAGAAAGAGAAAGAGAAGAGAAAAGTGAGAAAATTCCCTCCCATGAAGGGTATCTATGATAGACATCACATTTCCACAGTCCATAATGAATGTAGATCAAAGCTTCAGGATTTAACTATGTGAGTTTTTTCCTCAACATTTCGGATCATACTCAATGAGTATGATCCAAAACGTTGAGGAAAAAACTCACACACAGTTAAATCCAGAAGTTTTGATCTACAATAATTTAATAACAATTAAAATTTTAATCACAATAAGAAATTTAATAGCAATAAAAATTTAGTCACAACTATGTGTGTTAAGCTTAGTAATTTGTATTGAAAGTAAGCTCCTAAAAAATTAACATATATTTTTCCAAGATAACATAAAAGTTTTTTTATATATTGAAGAAGTAATAAATTAATAATACAGAGATTCAGATTATAGCAAAGCTTAGATATGAGACGAACAAAAACACAAGAACCAAATAACAACAAGAAGAGACAAGACTCGGCAAACAACACTATAATAATGGCACTATTAAAATAGGACATAACTGATTCAATCAAAACTAAGTTTGCATAGGTTTCAGAATGGATAGCTTTAAAAACCAATGATATTCCCTTCTCTCTATGTACTATTCCGTGTATATCAGATTCCAAGCTTCAAATCACTTGCAAATCATGTCGCAAAGCTTCCTCATTCCTTGTAGGGTTTCCAAGTCCAATGGCAGCGAGATTCACTATCACGTTTAGGGTTTTTAGTTTTACTTTATCCCCAAATTGTTTTTTGGTTTTTAGTTTTAGTTTTACTTTATTCACTATCGCATTTAGAGTTTAAACTTTAAAGGAAATTATTTTTTCTTTACCCAAATTTTGGAGGACTGCAGGGCGTCCTTGGGATGCCATTCCGTCCCCAAATGGCAGGACGTTCACCATCTTGAGGGGGCGCCCCTAAGAAGTCCCCAAAATAGCAGAAAAATGAGGGACGACAGCAAGGCATTCTGTCCCATCCCCGAGGCGTTCTGGCTGGTAGGAGTGGGGGGAAAAATGGGGGATGCCTCACCAGAAACACTGGTTCAGAAAACTAAGAAATTAAGGCTTATCCAAAAACTGATTTATAATGACCCCGGTGTGTAGACCGGTTGGTTGAGCTGTTGAAAGACACGGACAATCGACGTAGGTTCAAGCCTTGAATAACCTAGCCAGATGAGGTTCAAGCCTCGAATAACCCAGCTAGGCGCAGTGTGGGTCCACTACTGGGATATCACCTTGGCCCAGAGGAAATCCATAGTGTGCTGAGATCCGAACACCTTTGAGATAACACAAAAAAAACAAAAAAAAACTAATTGATAATACCAAATTTATGCCAACACAACTAAACTTGATTACATCCAATAAGACTCAAATCATATCTCAACATATAATAGAGAATAAATATAACATCAGAACTACAAGAACTAAAATAAGTGGAATATGTTGTCTTCATCCATGCCCCTTTCTCTACACTGATGCAATTTTTTCACCAAGAGAAAACAAGGAGCTTTTACTAAGGCTAGCAAGAGCAGGAACACATCAAGGACTCTAGGGGGTGCAAAGTTCCAATTCACTGTTGGAAATGAAGCTCAACCGTCACTGCCCTTTCGTCTTCCTCTTCCCATGTCTCTTCACTTGCCTAAAGAGTTTATATAATTCTGTTTTTATTCTCTTTTTGGTAGAGATGAAGACTGTTGTAATTAGGTTGATTAATGAAATAGTGTGTCCTTCTTTCCTTGGTGGATATAGCCATTTTGATGGTGAACCACATTAAATTTGTGTCTCTATTTTTATCTGTGTGTGTGTGTGTTTCTTTATCTGTTTTAGTTTTTCATTTAGCTACATTTTATCTTCAACAATTGGTATCAGAGCCTTGGTGTTTGATCATTTGGCATGAGAGGTTTGAGTTTGACTGGGAGCAATGCCACCTGATGAAGGAAGTCATAGGAAATCACAAGGGAGGCTAAAATCCAATGAGAGAGATGTTGGTTGCTGGTATTGTGGCAAGCAAGGCCACATCAAGAAGAATTGTTGGTTTTTGAAGAAGGCTGAAAATCAATCAAAAGAAGACGAAGCAAATCTAGTACGTGAAGAGGATGCCAGTGCAACAATTGGTGTTCTTATTTCAACTTTGGAAGAAATACCACCAAATGTTTGGGTGCTCGGTTCGGGAGCATCGTTTCATGCCACTACTTCAAAAATCTGCAAAGCGGTAACTTTGATAAGGTTCTTCTTGGCAATAATGAATCTTGTGATGTTATTGGCAAAGGGTATGTTTTGTTAAAATTAAAAAATGGAAATAGTTGGTTGTTGTAAAATGTCAGATATGTCCCTTAGCTCAAACAAAATTTTATTTCAGCTGGACAGTTGTTTTCACAAGGATGTAAAGTTGATTTTGAATTGAATAGATGGAAAGTCACAAAAGGGGCCTTGGTAATTGCTCAAGGCAGCAAAGTCGGCACCCTATATGGCGTAGAATCTCTTGCTTCATCTGAAATAGATAGGTTAGATGATGTAGTTGATTCCGTCATTGATGAATTTCTTAACCTCTTGGAATTTGATCAAATGTTTGTGAAAGAAAGTGTAAGTGCAGAAAGGCCCAAGCGCTCTTATGAGGGTAGAGACGGTGGAGAAAGACACCGTGATAGTCGCCTCACAATTGACGAAAAAGAGATGAAGATGATGAGGCCCACCAACCTGATCCAATGGATGTGGATGATAGCACAAAAATTTGTGCCCCATTTGATCCTATGGAAAATATAAATCCATTTGGTCTCCGATCAGTGTTTGGTCGTATGCCTTTTGGGAATTTTGAACCATTTGTGTCTCATCCAAGAAATGTGAGAAACATTCCAATTGAGTCGAATGATGAGCAAGACCAAATAGTAGACGGCAATTCTGTGCCTGTCATTGAGGAGGTACCTGCTAGTGCCAATACGCAAGGTGCATAAATTAGAGGGACAATGATATTGGATGATGATGACTTTCCAAGTACTGCATCATCCATCTTTAGAGAAATCCCAAATGCATAGGTACCAAATTACCAATCTATCAGATATCCTTATGGGAGAAACTTTAGGCCAAGTGCCCCACAGGTTACAGAAGAACCAATGGTATCTAATATAGAAGAAGAAATGCTACAAGCTGTAATTGAAGCATCAAAAAGGGAAGCAGAGGAAGCTACAAGGAGGCAGCAGCAGGGCATAAATGAAGATCAAATTGGTTCTCGAGTTGAACAAAGTACTCCCAAATTAGAGGATGATGAGTTTGAAAGAGTAGTATCACAGTCCTTGAAGTTAGCAGAGCAAGAAAAGGCATAGCGTGAATGTGAAGGTGGGATAGGATTGGCTGATTCAACCAATGTCGGTACATCTATTCAGTTAAAATCAGAAGGAGACACATAAAGACAACATAAGGGTACTGACGTATTTGATGCTGGTCCCCTGGAGGAGACTGAAGAACCAGAGGAATTACCTTTGCTTAGGCACAGATCAATAAGGCGCTCTACGTCAGGTGCTACAGAAACTGCTATAGAAATAGGTCAGGAATTAGATGGTCCAACATCTAGCCCAGGGTCTCAGAGCATTACCAGTGCACCTCAGCTTAATGGTGATCCCTTTCATGAGTGGGAAGGAATATCTTCAAATATTGTAAAAGCATTGGATGTGCGAAACATGTTTATGGCCGGTCTTAATACGCTAGCGGCTTTTACCAGCGTGGTTGGGATTTATCGCAACTCACATCTGAGTATTGCGGGGCAATCTTGATCACAGGCTTTTCAGCGGCACGTGGATATTATTACTAGAAAGAATGGGGGTGATGCATATATCAGGTGTGCCTGGCATGGAACTTCCAGGAATGCCATCTGTGGAATAATAAAGCATGGTTTTGGGAAGCCTAAGACCCCAAAACATGGTGCAGCACTAGGCAATGAGTTATTTGGAAGGCAGACTCTTCAACATGTCATGCGTATGACTCGTACTTGGGATTCCACCATGTCAATGTTACCAAAAGGTGGTGAATCAATTTGGGGTGACCTAGACTGGTCACCAGAAGAAGGATATTACTGCCACACAAAGAGAGATAGAATTGATGAGGCACATGATCTAACAAACTCAAGTACAGAAATGCTAAGCCCTGGGGAAAAACCTCTGGCACATTATGGAAGGATTATTTCATTTGGGAAGGATGTGGCAAAACTCCTTTCATCAGAGATAGTGATGAAAGACTACAAGGTTGCATATAAAGATAATAGCCTCATCACGTCCAACGCATCTTGCAATGATGTATGGACTGAATACCAAGAGATGAGGTGGGAGAGAATCAAGGCTATTGCTGAACATAAAATATATACAGCAGGAAGTATCTTAGATCTACTTCACTTTGTTGCTCCAAGGATGATGCAACGTGGGGATGCTCATTTTTCTTATGGTGTTGCTGAAAATTTGGATGATCCAAAATACGAACATTATAAATATTGGTCTAATCCACTCGAGACAAAATTGCCAAATACTTCAGACATGGAAATTTTCTCCTTGTATGGAGTTGGCATCCCTATAGAATGATCTGTTGTGACCAAATCACACATCGCTCCATTGCAAATGGGAATCCCCTTTTCTGAGCTCTAGTGCTTTACTGAGTCTTGTATGATGTCTTAGGTTGATTGCATGATGAAGTCAATGGTTTGTTTGAGTTCTCAGTCTAGTGTCATGTGCTTTCATTTTGATGACCTGATCCTGATGTTTGAGATCCTGAAAATGACTAAGTCTGGTATCCTGGAATCCTAAAAAATTGGCTAAGTCTGAAATCTGGTAGATCCTTTAAATTCTATAATCTACATGTTAAATCCGGTAGATCTGAGACCTATCTCAAACATCCTGAAAAGTATACTGAAAAATATTTAAATCTCTCAACTTATACTTAAATATATTTTTTAATATACCTTTACCTAATGGGCTTCCATTTCTAGGTGCATTTTCCTATTTGCAGTGACTCCAAATGATGCCTACAACTCAAGGCACCTCCCATCATTCCAACCAACTTCAAAATTGCGCCTTGGTATAAGATAAACATAAGAGTAAGTGAAGATGGTGCCTTGATTGGAATTGGCATAAAAGACCTTAAAAATCAAGGAATTTGACAAAGGAATGATCCAAGAGTGTTAGGCACCTTTTTCATGTTCAAATCATCATCAGACAGTGCCTTAAGTTGAGGTGAATGATCTTAGGTGCCCATTCCTTGTTGCTCTTGTCATTTTGGGCACCTTAATATGAGGTAGATGTTTTAACTAGCATTTGCACCTAAGAGATATAGGGATTGAAGTGTGGTGTTGAAGACTCCAAGATAGGCACCTTGCAAAGGAAGTCTCTATGATGAGTTCAAATCATTTGAATCACTAGCATAAAGTCACTAAGATTCTAGGAACCCTTCTATTCCTCTGTGCACTCAAATGAACACCTAGGAAGTGGATAACTTTGATAAGTGATTTTGGCACCTAAAACTAAAGGGCATGTTATGAAAGTTCCTTTGAAAGAGAATAACCTGAGTAAACCTAGAGTCTAAGCGCCTTGTAGTGTCCAAACAACCTTAAGTGGGTGCCCAAAGTTCAAAGTGCTTTTTGCTCACCATAGTTACTTCAGATTGATGCCAATGAAGCCTTGAAAAGAAGATGTTGAATCCTTCAAAATGTACCTTTGGATGTATAAGATTAGAATGAACTCCTTGGGGCACCTAAGTATGTCAATATCAACCTCAAGAGTGCCTTTAAGAGATCAATGAAACTAGGTGCATGATCGCATCCAAAATCATCATATTCTGGCACTTTGATATAGGAAGCATCGAGGTGAACAATCAAGCATCATAGAGCACTTAGAGTGGAATCTTCTGAGAGCAAATCCTAGGTGATTGAGCATATTTTTGAAGACATTGTGTTTTAGGCACCCAAATACAAGTCCACGACCTCAATTCAACCCTAGGTGCATTTCCTAGTTTATATCACCTCACTTTGGTGCCTAGAAGAGAGAATAAAGTTATTTGAAGTGTCAGGAAGCAAGTTTGAGATAAGGTCCCAATTCATGTTTAAAACATCCTCAATGAGCGCCTAAGCATGACAAGAAGGTTTAATCCATACATGTTGGCGCCTAGGAATATAGAGTGTTAGAAGTTATTAGACTTGGCTTAGTGAAGGTGCTTGAAGTTATAAGATACAAGTCCAAGACCTCAAAGGAGTTTAGGCGCCTTGCTTGTCCAAATAACCTCATGCTTGCAAATACTCTGGGTGCATGAGAATTGAAGTAAACTCCTATTTCAACTAGGGTGCCATTTTACATTCCAACCATCATCAAATTGTGCCTAGTGAGAGGAGCCCTCTGGAAGTGGAAAGTAGATGTTTGAAGTTGCAAATGACATTAAATGAGTCTAGGCGCACTTACCCCTTCTTACAATAATGGATAAGCACCTTGCAAAGGAAGACTTTAAATTATGAAATGTTATATCACTCTGGAGTAAGAATTCCTCTAAGAAGCCTTTAAATGACTAAAATTTGCCAAGAAAGAGTTAGGCGCCTTTTTTGCATGTGTTTAAACCAATATAGCACCTAGGAGACATAAGGGTTGAAAATGAGGTGTTGAGAAGTTTAAGAGTAGGGCACCTAGAGGGGGAAAGTCATCCTAAGACCTTCACAACTGTTTAAAACATGAAAAATAACAAGTATAAAGCTTCATAAGGTTGGGCTCCCTTTCACCTCCATGCTACCTACATTAGCACCCTAGGAAAAACCACTCAAAACTATGTTTAAAAGAGGACGCTTTAAGAAAGGAGAACATTCTAAGGCATGTTTGATTGACTGAGATCATCAAAATGACAAAGTTTAAGACCAAAGTGGTCTAGGCACCAATTTCTATTGGAACAACATCAATTTGTGCCTTGGATAAGATGCATCAATCCATACTAGATAGTGGGCGCTTGAAGTGTAAAGTCATTCCAAGACATGATTCATCATTTAAAATTGCAAAATTGCAAGTATAAAGACATTTAAGTCTAGGCGCACTTTCCATTAATACAAACCCATTATGGCACCTAGGAAGAAATTGCATTGAAAGGCACCTTTTGAATGAATCTCTTAAGGGAGATTAACCTCTTTAAGCTATTACCATTGTTTGAAATCATTTAAAGTGATAAATATGGAGCTAACTTATGATAGGTGCCTTTTCCTCCTCTTTTCACCTGTATATGTGCCTAAGTTTGAAGTGGGATTATTACATGTTCAAAGTGATTTTTGTGTTAGAAAGTGATTAATATTATTCCTCTTGTCTTGTAGGAGCATCAACAAATCTAAGGAGTTGTTCAAGGAGTCACCTTTGAGTGAGAAACTTAGAGTCACCTTCAAGGAAGAGATCATGTAGCTACTCTAAAGGAGCCTTCCACATTCATTCATGCTAGAGACTTAAGATGGAAGTAATCACTCCCAAGGAAACATCACTTCAAGAGGTAGCTACTCCAAGACGTCACAGTAAGATATATCTCAAGTCTTCTTCATCAATGACATCATGTTAGATCACATCAAGTTCAAGCATGCTTCATCATCTGCATTATGTTCGAGGGCACTTCACCCATTAAGATTCAAGTTCCTCTGGTACATTCAAAGTCCCCTTGAGAGGTCATCTACTCCACATCCAAAGAAGGTGTTATCATCTACACTCCAAAGGGCCATTTCAAAGATCATCGTGCAAGATCATTTCATCAACTTCTACATCGAAGACATTCATCTATTCAACTTCAAGTTCCTTCAAATCTTCAAGTATCAAAAGAGTCTCTTACTCCATGAAGCATACTTCAAGGCATTCATTCTTAAAAGTCCTTGAGAATAGTCTTCTACTCCATGTCATCAATGAAGCTTCATCATCTACTCTGATTAATGAAGGAAACATCATTAGCTTCATTACCTATTCTATCTCATGAAGGAGCATCATCAAGGAAGATCATCAACCTACCTACAAGAAGAACAAGCATTACAGAGTTAGTCAAATGAGCTACAAGTATCATACTCATCCAGTTTACAAGAAGAATGAACAAGGCAAGATCATTAAAGATACATTCCCAAACATACAAGTTCAAGCAATCACATCAAAGACATCATACATTGATGATACAATTTGGGAATATGCCCACAGAGCAAATTGAATAATTGTTGAAATCCACAAGTATGCTGAGGTGGCATCTATGTGGCATGTACACATCATATAACTACATTCAGTGTATTATTTAATAAAAGAAGCCAAAGGGACGCCTATGTGGAAGATGTTTTAAATGATTTCATCTTATATTTATCTTCTTGGAAAGCGTGCCTTCATTGCCTCTCTTTTGTACTAAAAATAGCAAGTTGTTGTAACTACCTACTAAGGTGGCATGATCTGAGCCCTTGACTACATAAAATGATCCTAGCCATTCATTGTAATCTAGACACTATATAAAGGCCTTATTGCCTCATTTGTAATATATAGAGATTAGAGATTAGACTAGGAGTAGAATAGAAGAGACTCTCGAAATTCTCTGAGAGGACTTGGAGATTGTTGTAAATATTCCTCAAGATTAATGCAAAGACATTGGAAGCTTATTTGGTGTTAAGTGTTATCTTGTGAAGTAACATGATTTCCTGTATTTGAATTGAATGAAGAGATGTTTCAAGTAGATTAGAAGCTCATTGATGTAATACACGTTGTATGGAATATTTGATCAACTCCTAGCTCATGCTTTTAACATTCATCACCGGTGAAGTGTTGTGTCAAGCTAGTCTGAGCTTCATTTGCTTAAGTTCGATCGTGGATGCTTGTTTAAGCTGCGCTATCCGATGGGTGTTTATATAAGCCTTCATGATTTGAAAACCATTCGCGTAACCTTAGGAGATTGCACCAACTCCATGTAGTTGTATGCATCCTTGGTGAAGTGGATTTAGGTTTATAAAGGAGTTTGTCTATTCAAGCATCATCATTACTTCATTGACCTTAGATTAGATTCCTAAACCTTTATCTTTTTTCTATTTTTTATCATTGAGACCTTGTATATACTTCATCCACACTGAAGGAGAAATAAGTTGAATGAAATAGAAGAGTCTAATGTAAGTCCCTTTGTGATTATCAACAAGATCACATGTAATCACTGAGTTAACCCATCATAAATCATAAGAAAAGGAACCTTGGAGTTACTTCACTGGATCACATAGTTCAGCCTTTGAAGAGCTTTATTCAAGAGAGAGTGGGATACTCTAGTGTTTTACTCTATTGTTGACTTGTCAAAAAACAATCATCAACACGGTCATATGTCTACAAGCTATCATCTTCTGTTGACACATACTACATACCATTTCAAATTGACAGTTCAGCTGAAGGGGGGAATGCAGGCAGTTGCCTGAAGGGTGGCGTATACTTCGCTGAAAGTGATGAAACTGTGCCAACACTCAGTGTTGGGTTAATGTGTGCTAAAGGTGAACAAGGTGTTAGTTTGGTTGAGTTGGTTGGAATTCTCATTAGGATTGGTCAACCAATGGAGTGGTTACTTGGTACTGTAGTTAAGTAACAATGAGTTTCAAGAAAAGTGGGGACTACAGTGCGGTTTGGACTTCAAGTGGGAGATTATTGGAAATGAAGTCCAACCGTCACTACCCTTTCGTCTTCCTCTTCCCATGTCTCTTCACTTGCCTGAAGAGTTTATATAATTCCCTTTTTATTCTCTTTTTGGTAGAGATGAAGACTGTTGTAATTGGGTTGATTAGTGAAATAGTGTGTCCTACTTTCCTTGGTGGATGTAGCCATTTTGATGGTGAACCACGTTAAATTTAGTCTCTATTTTTATCTATGTGTTGTGATTCTTTATTTGTTTTAGTTTTTCATTTAGCTGCATTTTATCTTCAACATTCACTATCAAATTCTTTCTCCAAAAATGATCCTTTCTAGCTAAGCATTAGAAGGATTACCAAGTGGAACTCATCTTTAGCATTCACTTTTGTAGTGGGGCAATTTTGTTGGATAACAGAGGTTCCCTACATTGTTACTCAACTAAGCCATTGGGAATCACAGAAGATTATCCCAGTAACTCCTTGTGGTTATGCTCTAACTTACGAAGCTTTCTGACAATAAAATTTGAAGAAGACTTCGTTTACTTTGTTTTGAGTGTGGAATTGGGTTAGCTTGTCTTTGCCTGAAATCTGTAGTGTTACACTAGGCCACATTTTCTTTGATGATATTTATTACAACTGTTTGGACATTTCACCTTGTTGTATTCATCCGGGGATCAAAAAACTCTTGATCAATAGAATGGGTGGTGCTTCGTCAGATTGAAACTGTAAGGCTATGTGGTCACTGATACCAAATCATGGACACAGGGTCATTGATCCTGCACTTATATCCTGCTCGGTTATTATCTCCGGTTCCAACTTCACCTTGTGAATCATGTAGAGAAAAAGATGCCCAATAAATTTAGGAAAACCTATTCACCATTAAAAAAAAAACTTCATTGTTGCAAAAATAACTGTTCTCCAATACAATAAATAATCTCTCTTACTTCACCCTTAAACATGTGGACATATAAATAGGCACATGAAAATGGTTTTACATATTGCATGAATCATGCAAAACAGAAACATGAATACTCTAAAACACGGACAAAAATAGAAAAACCCAAAATAACATCTCAAACCCTAAGACTGTTGTTTCTCCTTCAATCTACTGTTGTTATTAAATCAAAATCATTGCTGCATAAGAATAGATATACTCAGATCTACAATAGTCACTCAGAAATGAATATCAATGAAACCACTGCTATGATGTATTGACATACACCGTTCAGTACAGTTATTTCAGTTCAGAAACTTATATTATAACAGCAGATACTATGCTCACCGAAATGCTATATCTTGAATTTAAACAACAATACAGCAGTGCATGCGAAATCAGTAATAAGACTGATGATTTCCTGACCAGGATTACACGATTTCAGGGTAGGGCGATAGAGATCTGGGTGACTCCACAATGAATTTCAGCTTGACAGATATCTTCAGCCCTTTCGAACAAACCCTTGGGACATCGCTGGACAGATAAGGGAGACGCGCCTTGTCTATCCCAACTCGCGACCTTCCTCCTTGTGAACTGATGAGATTCGTGGGCACTGATGAGATTCGTGGTCACTGATGAGGCGACTGGGATTAATCAATCCTGGTAGCTATTAACACACAGAAATTAAAAATATAAATATTATTAAAATTATTAATATTTTTATTATATATATAATAATATTATTTTATTAGTTATAAGTGTTTTAACACTCTTATTAAATTAAAATAATAGGATTAGGTCTCCAACTGAGGGGAATTAGCGGGCTTAAATTTGACAGTTGTATAGCTGTATTTAGGCATTTTTGCTGTAAAATACAATCAAAATTTTAAAAAGACTATCAAATGAAAGGAGAGATTTTGGACAAACTGTCAAAATTTATATATGATTATGTTGATATAGATATTTAGTTTTTATATAATCTACTTAGTATAAGGTATGTCATAGTATTTTAAAGGCAGCATTGAATAGATAACTGTCATAAAAAAATTGCTTGATATGCAAGGTTGACTGTCAAATTTAAGCCGAGAGGAGAAATGACTCATTTTTAATACTGCCTTAGTACTATTGCAATGAATTTTTTTCCCTAGTGATTAATTTAAACCAATCAAAATAGAGTCTTATTTTTATGTTGAACAAATTTTAATTTTTCTTTTGGGTGGTTAATTCTTATGAGAATTTGGTTATTAAACAAATAATATATTAAAGTCATTTGTAAATTAAATTTTATAAAATATAAATTTGGGATTTAAAGACTAGTTAAATCAAGTAAAACCTATTTAAATTTATATTTTATCATGCAGTGTGAAGATTATGTAGAATGTTTATTATTAATTTTTTATTTTTATTTACATGTTCACATAACAATAGTTTCAAAATAATATCTATAGACCTTATATTAGTGATTTTATAAATTTTATACAAAGTTTTATTAAATATATTTATTGCTTTGATAAAAAGTCATATTAATAAACATTTTTTTAATATATATATATATATATATATATATATATATATATATATATATATATATATATATATATATATATATATATATATATAAGTCAGGCATAAGCAAGCCGTACCCCATAAAATAAAGAAACCAGTTATTGTAAAACTCATGCCCTTGCCACAAAGGGTGCAACAGAGTCTCCCTCAATATCAACACAATCTGCAATCCCCTAGCTAAAGCCTCCAATTATGGCTAGTTGTTAGTGGCTACACCTATATTGCCCAACAATGCCAGATACACCTCCCATCTTCATTTTTAAAATTAATAATATTGTTCACATAATATAGAAGTCTTTATGCTGAGCCTTTTTATTTTTTAACTTTAAGGGTTTTTAAAAATATTTTAAAAGATTAAATATTAAAAAAAGATATATAATCTTTTATATAATTTATAATTTATTATTATTTTTTAAGTATATAAATATTTTAGAACTAAAATTAAACAATACTAAACATTATATTAAGAATTCATTATATATCTATTACACCATTTAACTACAAAATAGATAAAGAACAACTTCACCAAAATCTACTCACCTTTAGTGTCATATTGATATTGATATTTGAAGCTAAGTGACACAATCAACCATTCACATGTGTTTAAATTTAAAAACTCACATAATCAATATTATAATAAACTTGTTTTACTTTTGAATATTCTTATATTAATTCTTGCCTTTACTTTCAACAAGAAGGATTGTTTGATTGTTTTTCTTGGTCAACCAATTATAAGCTATAAATTTTTACTTTTAAACTAATCTTTTTTACACATTGATAAATAACATTCTCTTTTGTTAAGCTTGATTCATAAGTTGACTTTTATTTTTATTTGATTTACATTATTTTATAAAATTTTCATTATTTTAAAATTACTTAAACATATTTATATGCTTTAGCAACTTTGTTACCCAAATTTGCCATCTTATACCATATTGACTAACAATTAATTTGACCTCAACTATGCCATCAAGCTTGAACTTGGAGATCAAGCTTCAACCTAACAATTAAAATCTTGTTCGGCCTAGTAAAATTGTCATTTAGCTTCTAACAATTTCGTGTTAAGCCACCTTATGTGTTTGATCTCCAAGGTATTGTCAACCCTACTAAAGAATCACCTTGTGATAGCTCATCCTTAGATAACTAAATAATTGCTATTATTACAATACTACAAAGGCAACAATTTCATGTTAAGCCACCTTATGTCTTCGATCTCCAATCTTCAATCTCCTAGTGTTGTCTGACTCAAGAATCACTTTGTGATAGCTCATCCTTTAATAACTAAACAATTGCTATTATTACGATATTACAAAGGTAGGTACTGGCCACTAAGTGGCACTTGTTTAAAGCTTTGTAGCATTCAATTATGACTCTCAAATTCATAATCATGTAGATAATAATATTGCAGAGATATTTTATGTGGATTTGTGTTTTGGGTGCAGAGAATATTGTTGGATGGGCTTTGAGCTACCATCTTATGAATGAATCTGAGCACTCTACTAAGGATGAGAAACTAATTATATCTAGTGAAAGGTAAGTATATTTTGTTTGTTCTCCCCAAGATTTAGTAGAGGGAGGTAATTTTCTTTGAGGATACAAATTATAATATATAAGGAAGCATGACCAAAGTTTTTTTGATATAATCTTGTTATGCCAGTGTTCAATATAGGTTGAGCATATTACAACAAACTAAAAAAAATGAGTCCACTGGCTCAAAGAAGTTACATAAGGTAAAGTTTAAAATTTGAGTGCAATGCTATGCTCCTACTATAAAATAGTGATATATTTTACATTATTTGTAATCTAAAATACAATGTCCTTTTTCAGGATGTTGCTAAAGAGAATTGCCATGAAAAGAAGCTTCTAGACGATGTGATTCCACCAAATGAAATTGGGGTGACCTTTGAGGATGTTGGAGCCTTGGAAAATGTGAAGAATGCACTCAAAGAGTTAGTTATGCTTCCATTACAAAGACCTGAGCTATTTTGCAAAGGACAGCTAACAAAGGTGGGCTTCATTTATCTTTCTATCAAATTAAAAATTGTGAAGAACCACATTACACCTTTATAATTAAAAAATACATACATTCTATAGGTCTAATGAAAGAGTCTTACGGTTTTAAGTGTTTGAGATTACAACTAGTTTTGTTCATCTAACTGGATTGTTTCTTAACTAATGTTTTATTTTCTTTAGCACTTTACTTAAATATCATCCATTTCAATGGTCAAACAATCAATACCAATTTTACATCTCATTCACAATAAAAAGTGTTAAAGATTTGTCCTATTTTTATTGACCAAATTAACTTTTAACTATTAAAATGATGATATTTAAGAACAGACATTTTTTTTTAGTACTATGCGAAAATTGATGTCATGTTTTGTTGCAGCCCTGTAAAGGTATCCTGCTCTTTGGTCCTCCAGGCACCGGGGAAACAATGCTTGCTAAAGCCGTTGCAACAGAAGCTGGCGCAAATTTTATAAATATTCCGATGTCAAGTGTTACATCAAAGGTATACTTCTAATACGATCAATAATAGTTGACTTGTTTTTAATGTGGCTATTTTGAATTGGTACTTGATGTAGATTATTGTTTTATTGTTGCAGTGGTACGGTGAAAGTGAGAAATCAATTAAAGCTATTTTCTCATTAGCAAGTAAAATTTGTCCATGTGTGATATTTATTGATGAGGTAAGTCTTTGCTCTTCGATGGTAGCTGAAACTAATTTTGTCTACTCTTCCATTCAAATTATTCAGTTTGCATTTGGAGCTCTTACTATGGATGCCCTGGCAGGTTGATAGTCTGCTGGGAAGAAGGGGCAATCGTACAGAGCATGAGGCTTCGCGTAGGATAAAGAATGAGTTTATGACAAACTGGGATGGATTGCTCACTAAAGAAAAAGAGAGAGTATTAGTTCTTGCCGCCACTAATAGACCTTTTGATCTTGATGAAGCTGTCGTTCGAAGAATGCCTAGGAGGTGAGCTTTTGGTTTTGTATGATAATCTTTATAGTGTGACATATATTTGTGTTGGCAAAAATTTATGTCACTGTGTTTCCTGTTAATTTGTCTAATGAACATTGGAGAAATCACCATTAATAGGAGAAATCACCATTAATAGGGTGATTTTGATTTTTCTCTACATTTTTAAAAGGGAAGTTCTCTTGTATGGTTGGGGTTTTTAATATTTTAGATACTTTTAACCACAAAGTATGAAAGGAAGTAAAAAAAGGAAAAATTATTGAAAAGAGAGAAATTTGATTGCAACATATGAAACACAATACAAATCTCACAATACAGAACTCCTAGAAATAAAAGTGAATAAGCCACAGAAGCACAAGGTCTTCCAAATTAAATTAATTAAAGAACAGATAAAGTTCCAAATTAAATTAGTTATAAAACAGATAGATAATTAATTAGACATAACAACAATTAATTCCAAAAAAAATACTGACATAAGATCAACAATTCCTTTTGAATAATATTAGGATACAAGCTTTTGGAAGATCCCTGCGGAATAGAATTAACCCTTTTATAACATTTTACCTCATACTAGTAGTTTTAAAACTACTCATAACATTTTTTCACCACTCCCATTCTTTGAATGATTTTTCCACTTTTCCCTTCACTAGAACTTTCCAACCAAACAACAACTCATGTTTTTCACATTATATAGTTCTAAAAAGAATTAATTCATTAATATCACCTACCCAATGCTAATTAGCCTATAAGAAAGCGGTTCCATTGGAGGGGGCTTCCTAAATTATCTTAGCAACATTGCTGAGATTTTTTAGGAGCATTTTACAGCGGGTGGTCCCATGAATTTTGTAGTTGCTAGGTATACTTAAAATTTCAACCTCTCAATTTTATGCAAGCTGGTGCTCTCTTGAGTTTTTTTTAACAATAGTTTATGCTAAGCAGAGATTTTTTAGGAAGCTGTGAAATAAAAACATAAACTGAAAAAATTTCCTCCAAAATTTCCCCTAAATTAAGTGGTGGGAATGAAAAAATTGATAGTTAACTCCCTAAGCTGGTGGGGGAAAGTTTCAGCCCCACCCCACTCAAAAATAACCTCCTAAACATTAGCTGCTCTGGAGGAAAAGATTCTGATTTAAGCATTAGCAATTTTTTTTGAGTTCCATGGGACCTTTTGCTCCACAAAAATAGATCCTCTAACAGCTCCATGGGACAGCTTCCTTAGGCAAGCCGAATGAATAATTTTACTTCTTTCTTGAAAATATTGAAGTTACCTAAACACCTATAGATTTATTTTTACAGGCTATAATGTGAACTTACCATAAAATAATATTTAGTTCTTTTAAAAAATTAAATAAATATATTAATGCAAGGTAATTTATAGACCTATGTCACTCCTTTAATATGTTTAATTACCCTGCTTGCAAAACACAATAAGGAAGTTATCCCCGCATTGTTAGAATTGAGGGGTAACAACTTGGCTATAAGTATTCATATTATATATTTTTTTCACAACCTATCCATATTATATATTTCTTTCACAAATAATTAAATTTTCAATTTTTATATTGATTTTGGTGGCTTAGCTTTTTGTATAGTACATATTTTTCATTTTATTTCGTTTAGAGGCCCAATAAGCCCTCTC
Source organism: Cunninghamia lanceolata (assembly GCA_027924645.1). Lineage (NCBI taxonomy): Eukaryota > Viridiplantae > Streptophyta > Pinopsida > Cupressales > Cupressaceae > Cunninghamia > Cunninghamia lanceolata. The sequence goes on along the minus strand of BSBN01000877.1, from coordinate 3,125,258 downwards.
TTTTCATTTTATTTTGTTTAGACCCAATAAGCCCTCTCTTTTCATTTTATTTTGTTTAGAGGCCCAATAAGCCCTCTCTTTTGACTTAATGTAATAGCCACTAGATTTTTTTTTTTTAAGTCCTATTATGGTTTATCCTTTGTGGTTGTTTTTGTGTACATTAATAGTAATACCAGTTTTACCATACTGGCCAGCCCTCTGTAGTTACATTTATAGTTGTACAACTGAGTTTCCTCCTCTATTCCCTGTGCAGGTTAATGGTAAACTTGCCAGATGCATCAAACAGAGTTAAAATCTTGAAGATTATGCTTGCAAAAGAAGAACTGTCTCCAGATATTGATTTGGATGCAATTGCCAGTATGACAGAGGGATATTCTGGATCTGATCTTAAGGTAGTTTTGTTTAACTTATGGTTTTTAACAAATGTATGTTAAGTATGTGTTCAAAATTGACTGGTCTTCTAATGCCAAGGGGTTGTGTTGTAGAACTTATGCGTTACAGCTGCATATTGCGCAATCCGGCAACTTTTGGAAAAAGAACAGAAGGTATTTCTCTTTTGTTGCATGAACAAATTATTATAAAGGGACAGAGGCTATGCTTGCTGGTTATTTTGCATGATGAGTTAAACATAATTGAAAGGTGCATATTACTCTTTAGAGGTTGTCAATGTTGTACTTGGATTCAAGTTGGACTACATCCATATTGTTATAAATTGCAAAACACAGCATAGTGGCTTCAAACTTCAGGCCATCATCAAGAATGTTTGAGAAAATTATGATCTAAATTTCTAGCAACTGGATTATCTAAAGTGTTACTGTTCAACATTTCCCTTTCCATTGATCTGGTCTAGAGGAGAGTGCACTGGACATTTGGTGAATTGTTACATTCAATTTAGTGTGTTTGATTATATAATGTGGTACATTTTTTCCCGTTAGTTTACTATTAAATTCCTATGTCATCATTTTGTCTTTCACATATTTTATTTTATTAATGACCATTGAAAACTTGCTCAGGAAAAAGCATTAGCAATAGCAGAGGGCAAGGAGCTGCCATCTTTTAGTGTAAGTGCTGATGTTCGTCCTTTAAATATGGATGACATACGACATGCCCATAAACAGGTGAGATTTCAAAGAGTAGAGGGATTTTTGCTGAACAAACCAACCTTTCAACATGTCTCCATCATAAAAACAGTATCCTTATAGGCTCAGTTTTTTGCAGGTATGTGCTAGTGTTTCTTCAGACTCAACAACTATGACACAGCTTCATCTGTGGAACGAGCTTTATGGGGAGAAGATATGAGCCACAGTTATCTTGTTGTTGCATTAGCATGTGTAACATTCGTAAGATTTTAAACCCAGATTACACAACGTTCTCCCTGTATGTTACATCATTGGCAGGACCTCTTCTCATTTTAAAATGCTAAGGTTATTTGGCCCTGTTGGGTGGAATTTTCTTCATTACCATTACATCAAAATCCCATTGGCTACTTATTTTCGAGTATTCAAATTGAATTCAAACTTCTGTATTTATATATCAATATGCATAGCTTGGTGACATAATTTCATTCAGTCTATTTTTTATAAATATATTGTAATTTTTTCTTAGTTAAAGTAATATATTAGAAAATATATTTATGAGTATTATTGATTGGTTGATAGGCATTTTGTAGTGTAATAGGAGAAATATTTTGTATGTTATGTTTTGTTTAGTTTGCTATATGTGTAAATTTCATTTGTTTTAAGTTGTATAATACAAATCTTATGTTGGGGCTTTTTTAATGTAAATTGTGGAATGGGGGCATGTCTTACAACAAAAGATTTCTACAACTATGGAATGGGGGGATGTTGTTAGAATATAGCATATTTGTAGAAGGAATGAACTTGCAAAATTGGCTGAGTGGATGTTTTGAAAGAAAAATAGTTGAAGTTGTTGACAAAAAATTGTTGAGTGTTACTATGAACATTAATGATGATAAAGTATTCAATTGCCCTGAACAATTTGTATGTGTGGGTTTGCTCTGTATTAGGCTCAAATCTTTTTGAGATTTCATTTAGAAATATAATTAAACTTTGAAATGGTGCATTATAATCAAATACTTTTTTTTTTTACCATGAGCCATTATATAATAGGTTATAAATATTTGTGCAATGATTGCATTATGATCAAATTCTTTTTAGATTGTAATAACCACCCTTGGTTACTACTTTTTTTTTTCAAAATCAATTTCATTACACCTTTAATACCATCTTAATTGACCAAGCAACTTCTTTCCAATTTAGAAGTGCTAGTTTCAAAACCATACCAAAACATAGCAACTTCTTTCCAATTTAGAAGTGCTAGTTTCATAACCTTACCAATATAGCAATAATAGTAGCTCTATGAATGGCTTTTTTTGAGCCGATCAAAACAAGTAGGCACTAAATTAGGCACAATTTAGAGTCTAATTTAGTGTCTACTTTAGCCCCTAATTTAGCGCCTCATGTAGCCCCTAACTTAGCACCTAATTTATGGTTACTTGGGTTTATGAGTATTATTTTGGATTTAGGGTTTATGGTTTTGGAGTTGAGAGGTTTGGGGTTTAGGGTTTAGAGAGAGATAGAGGACCAATAGGGAGATATAGAGGAAACCGAGGGGAGAGACAGGGGGATATAGAGTGAGGGACATTGCCAGAAACATAGGGAGAGAGATTGAGAGGTAGAGGGGAAAAGGCAATAGGGAGAGAGGGGAGAGATAGGGAGAGAGAGGTTTAGGGTTACTTGGGTTTAGGGGTTTGGGGTTTAGGGGTTTAGGGTTTCTCAGGTTTAAGGGTTAGGGGTTAGGGTTTAGGGGCATTATTTAGGGTTTAGGGTTTATTGTTTAGGGGTTAGGGGTTTAGGTTTAGGGTTTATAGAGAGGAATGATAGGGAGATATAGAGGAGACTATGGAGAGAGATAGGGAGATAGAGAGTAAGGCACATGGCTAGGGATATAGGGAGAGAGATTGAGAGGTAGAGGGATGATAGAGATAGGAAGATAGGGGAGAGATAGTGTGATAGAGGTTTAGAGTTGCTTGAATTTAGGGTTTAGGGGTTTGGGGTTTAGGGTTGCTTGGGTTTGGAGAGAGAGAGAGAGAGAGAAATAGGGAGATAAGGGGTTTAGGGTTTCTCAAGTTTAGCGGTTAAGGTTTAGGAGCATTATTTAGGGTTTAGGGTTTAGTGTTTAGAGAGAGGACCAATAGGGAGATATAGAGAGTGAGGTACATGGCCATATGAAGAGATAGGGATATAGAGAGTGAGGGACATGGCCAGAGACATAGGGAGAGAGATTGAGAGGTAGAGGAACAATAGAGATAGGGAGATAGAGGTTTAGGGTTGCTTGGGTTTAGTGTTTAGGATATAGGGGTTTGGGGTTTAGGATTTAGGGGTTTAGGGTTTCTCAGGTTTAGGGTTTAGGGGTTAGGACTTAGGGCTTAGGGGTATTATTTAGGGTTTATATATGTTTTAGGGGTTAGGGTTTAGGGTTTAGGGGCATTTTTTAAAGTTTAGAGGTTTAGGGTTGCTCAGGTTTAGGGGCATTATTCAGGGTTTATGATTGCATGTCAAAAGAAGTCTCTCTCTCTAAATCCCTCAACCTTAAATAATTCCCCTAATCCCTAACCCCTAACCCCTAAACCCTAAACTTGAGCAACCCTAAACTTCTATCTCCCTATCTCTCCCTTATCTCCCTCTCTCTATCATCCCTCTACCTCTCAATCTCTCTCCCTATCTCTCCCTCTATCTCCCCTATCTCTCTACATATCTATCACTCCCTTCCTCTTGCCTCTCTCCCCTATCATTCCTTGATCTATCTCCCTATCTCTCTAGACATCTCTCTAGTCACTCACTCTCTATCTCCCTATCTGTCCCCTCTGTCTCCTCTATCTCTCCCTATCTAGCTATCTCTCCCTATTTCTTTATATCTTGCCTCTCTCCCCTTTCATTCCTATATCTTCCTATCTCTCCCTTATTGATGAAGGAAATGAACAAGAAAACTCTCTCTTTCTCTCTATCTATCTCTCTGATCAACAAAGCAAATGGAAACAAGAAAAGTAGGACATGAAAAGAGGGATGATGATATAAACTGGCAAGATGAAATGGGAACAAGATAATGTTGGCAAGAGACACTGTGTGGCTTCATGAGTGTTGTCATTGATGGCAACAAAGTCTATACCACACATCTATAGAACACAGTATCTTTATACCAGAAGATAGACTGAAGAGTGTTTTGGTCTAGTGAGCAAGAATAGAACTTGTAGCAAGGTCCGACAATCAGGTCCGAATCTCTCAGATAGTATAACTCAGCAAGTTGCAGACTTGGACAAGTCAAGAGGAATACCATGACTACTACATTCCAAAGATTGAGCCTTAGGTGATGAATGAGTGAAAAGATATGAGCATCTAAGTGTTGGGTTTTTTTATAGGCAGAGTAGACTGAGGAAGAACTAACCGGCAGAGCATCAGACTTTAATCCAGATGAGAAATTGATGGTTATCAAGCTTCTTGAGGGATCATTCATGGTTGGATGACGTGATTGATGACTTCCATGTCTATGTTTTTGATATGCATCACATGTTCAGCATGGATTTAGCTGACAGATCAGTGTCTTGGAAATATATTGAGTATTCCCGTTGCCAACTAGAAAGATGTTGAAATCCTCTATGTGGATATATATACCAGATTGATTTTGGTATGAAGAAGTGTGTGTGTGTGTGTGTGTTGATACAGTGTGTGAGAAAAGGCATAGAGAAGTGTGGAAGCAGCAATCATGTCTGGTATGTGACAGAACAACAACACTAAAGCATAGGAAGAATGAAGTGCAGTAGATTAGTGTATTGAGTCTAATCGGAACTGAACGTAGATGCCTCTCTTTAGTTCAAACATCAAGTTACCTTCTATAACCTTGTAGACAGTGAGTCTCTTGTAAGCAGTGTGCCTCTTGTGAGTAGTGTGCTCGGGCAGTAAGCCCTAATTGGTAAGTGTCATTTTGTACTTCTTATTCTTTTAATAGAGAATACAATCTTGGGTTAGTCACCCCGTGGTTTTTCCCTTAATAGAGTTTTCCATGTAAAAATCCTTGTGTTATGTGTGTTGATTTCTTTTCTTCTCTCATGATTATGTATACTTATATTTTTTGATGCTACACTAATTGATAAAGAAGAAAAGAAAGTTAAATATTTAGGATAACTGATTCACCCCCCCTCTCAGTTATCTACCTTGTGTCCAACAATTGGTATCAGAGCCAAGTTCCTCCAAACAAAGCCTAACAACTTGAGGAAGATCTGGGAATCTCAATGGATATGTATGGTATGAGGGAACAACTTCATTCTACCCTAGATGATCTTGAGCACTCTCACTCTGAAGTCAATAACTTGAGGGAAAGACTCAAGGAAGCTGATGATTTCATAAATGAACTAAAAGAAAATCTGAGTATCTTTGTGTAAAAGAGAAAGGAACTACTTCAACAATTAGCAAGTCAAAGTGAAGCCAATGATGCTAATGAAGATCTGAATGAGAAAAACAAGCTATGTGAGAAGCTTTCAAAATAGGTCATTATGGTAAGACATGAAATGGAATCAGGGGTTATGAGATTCACCCAAGAAATTGAAGAGAAATGAAAAATTGAAGATAATCTAAAACAACCTCTGAAAGAGAAGTCAGAAGACTACCATAAAATAGATAGAATATCAGGCATATGGAATCTGATCTTGAAGAAGCTAGAGATAATGAAGAATAACTTGAGAATTAGATAGACACTCTTAAAAGGGATCTTCAAACAACAAATGAAGACAAAGAGAAATTCAAGATAAGCTCTGCTCAACTTGAAGTTCTTCTTGAAATCCAAAAGAGGATACATGACAAGCATGGCTTGGGATATGAGAAAGGTGAAAGCTTTGGATCCGGTCAGAAGAACTCCAGATCAAGAAATCCAAGGAATAGACCTAGAAGACCTCATGTAAGGCAACCAAATGCTTAAAGATATCCATCCTTCAATGGATACTACTACAACTGTAACAACTTTGGTCATAAAGCAACTTAGTGTAGAAGAAGAATGAATCAGACTAATTCATCCTTCTCCAGACAGTGTTTCAACTACAAAAGGTATGGTCACAAATCTCATGAAAGTAGAAATATGCAAATAAACAATTCATTCAATGGTAGATGTTTTGCCTACAATAGAATGGGACATATGTCTAATCAATGCAGATCAAGAGGATATTAGTCAAATATACAAAGAAATGTTGTGTGCTACAATTGCAATAGATCTAGTCATATTACCAAATTCTGTAGAAGTAAGAATCTGGATAAAAAGGGTCCGGTGCATGATAATCAAAATCAAGACAAAGGAAAAGGCAAATTGAATGTGGATGAAGTTCAAAGGGAGATGAATAAGATTTGGGTGAAGAAAAGTACAAAAAATGTTGGGGATGGATCCGCATCAAAATTCGGTGCGAATATTCCTTCCGAAAACTAAATAGATGAGCTTTGGCTCAGGGGGAGTCACAGAGGAAAACAAATTCCCCCAGCCAGTCAATTGGTGCCTAAATTTGGCACATGGAATCGTGCGGATTGAAGGGTTCTGAGAGAAATATCTAAATAACCCTCGGTAAAAATATGAAAGATCTACAAGGAGTTTTGAAGAGGTTAATCATCCAAGATTGATCTGGTTTGACAACCATCTGGTAAAAGCAGGACTTTCACAGTTAGATCTGATATGATTCAAAATTCCAATGTCTTGATCTATGGATAAATGGCATGATTGGAGGAAGGAAGATACATTGTCGATTATCACTAAAAATAATTATAAGTGCATCTCAGTGATTCAGAAAGATCTCTCTTAGAACAAGGTCAAAACAAGGCAATCGAAATAACTTAAGGTGTGCATTTATTGCAATATGAAATTAGGGTTTTTGGCAAAGATAAAAGGGTTCTCTTATTCATCATTTGCACATTTGCATTCGAGAAGAAGAAAGGAAGAACTCTTCAACAAGATTATTTCAACCCTCTCAAAGATCAACCACAGAATCTAATTCAACCAGTGATCTTTCCCAACTCATATTGTGAAGCCTAGAAGCATAAAAAAATATTTCCATTTCCAAATATCTCTCTCTGAATCTTTGACAAAGATGGCTACTCCAATGGTTTTTAAGATCGCTGATAGGCCACACCCAAAGTTCAAGAAACATCCCTACAAATCCCTAGAAGTTGATCCCTTAGGCGCCTTTTCTAGCATTCTGTATGGGGTTCTGCACATAGAAGATGTTAGGGTATACATCCATGCCAATATTGAGGAATTTAGAGAATCAAAGTTGATGGATATCTACCATAAACAACTAATAGATCAAACCTTTGAACTCAAACCTCAATACAAGGTCATTGGGGATAAGCATTTTAGACATTGCATCTACTTTCCTTGTTTTACAAAAGATGAATGGGTCCGGTATGTTCTTAGCAGAATACATGACAACTTCATGTGGTTGTTGAAGCCCTTCAAGATAACAAAAGATTCAATTAGGGCAGTAATTGGATTGTACTTATACGGTGGGTTGCTTGCACTCAAATCTGTCAAGAACCAGATACTAAGTGAGGCTACCGAATCTAAGTTTGACAAAAGAGCCATGACAATAGAAGATATCATAGATCCAAATATCAAATTTCCCTCTATGATAATTGGCTATAAAATCTATCACTCCAGCAGGGAGAATTCTGTGTCCAGAATTGTAATTTATACTGCATATAAGATGCTAAAGGAAAATGCAGATTATGATCTATGTGAGCTTCTCCTAAACCAACTATTAGAAAACTTGCAAAAGATCAAGAAGGACAAGAAGAACTCATTCAAGTATGGTGGTTTAATAATGTGTTTATTCTTTTACTATATGAATGAGCTACTCGGATCAAGTGGTTGGGTATGGAAAAATGACAGACCAGTTGCCATACAAATTAGAGATTATATGTATGGGATTGGTGATGCCAAGGCTCAAAGTACAACACTCTGGGGATACTTTAAGAACTACCAAAGTATGATGCAGGCTAGAGAAAGAGTCCCCTAATCTATATTTGAAAAATACAAGGATATAGTGTGTTTCATGGTAGACACTGATCAATGCCTAATGGAGTCAGTGGAGCCCAAAACAATCTAAATTATGCCAATGGGCTATGAGGTAGATGAGAAAATCCTAGAGCTACATGTCCAACACTTGCTGAGTCAACCTAAGGACCCTAAGGCAGAAAGGTTTGGAACCTTTCAAGAATTAACTGTGAAAATACATGTTGAACTGAGACAACTAGAGATGAAAAGAAAGGTGAGAAGGGAAGTAGAGGAAGTTGCCAAAAGATATGGCATATCAAAGGAGGCAGTTGATGCAAATAGAGAGAAAATGGAAAGAGTGGAGAAAGAGAAACAAGAAGTAGAAAAGGAAAGTATTTTGGTACAAGCCTCCTCCTAAACTAGATCCTCAAAGAGCTCTGTACTTGCCACCTCTAAGAGCCTAAAAGCCTCAAAACCAGAAGCTAAGACATTCAGAAAGGGAGAGAAGAGAACAAAAACCAAGGCTACAAGGTCCTACATAAGCTAAAAGGATGATGAAGAGATAAAGACTGATGAGGAGGTTAAGAAAATGAAGAAGAAAAAGAAAACATCCGTGGAATCCTCTGCCAGTAAAAACAAAGAAGAAGAGGCAGAAGAATTTGTTGAAAGGCCTACTCTCTCTATTGATGATATCATCAAGGCAGTCACTATGGATGGGAACCTGCAACCAGTCACAAAATTTTATGATGATTATAGTGATACTGACAAAAGAATTTTGGAGGAAGCCAAAGTCAAGTACCTAAACATTTATAATAAAGCATTCATTGAAATCATTTCCTTAATTCCCAAAAGTCTAGAGAAGGTGCTTGAACTCAGAAAGGAGAATGCCAAGGAAAAGGATTTAGAGATCTAGGAATAGATTGCAATTCAGCTCTATCCTTCCATTACTCCAAAACAAATGACCATGACCTTCAAGGACTACAAGGATGAGTTCCAAAACAAAGCAAGAATGAACAAACTTATGCTTAGAGAGACTGCTTAGGTGGCAAAAGAGACTGACGACATCCTCTAGAATGCCTTCAAGAGATTCAATCTTCCTATTACAGAGGAAATAGATGAAAAACCTTCTACCATGGATGTCAAAGGATTAAGTGGATCAAAAGAAGAATCTACTAAGAAAAATGTAGAAGAGTCCAAAGAGAAGGATGAAGAAAAGACTAAGGACTTGGATTTCTCTATTCTAGAAGAGGAAATTCATGAAGAAGTTAACATCTCTCCTCTGAATGCCACTATAGATTTAGGAACTGAAGGAAAAGGAAGAAAAGAGGAGAAAGTAAGTCAAGAAGAGTAGAAAAATGGAAGAGAAGAAGAACAAACAGAGAAGATCTTTGATGACAGTTCTGAGGCTACAAAAGGAAAGAAGTCTCTAGCAAGAGACACTGCAGAAGCAGAGAAGAATTTCTTGACCAAGGAAATGATGGAGATAGATGAACTAGAACTATTCCAAGTACCACTCAATTTTGATTCCCTCTCTCTGGTTCAGACAATGAAGGTAGCATCTTTTGCCCAAGCTAAAGCAAAAGAAAAGCTTCTGAAGTCTCACATGGAAGACTGTGAACTGATAGAAATTGCATCTAGGATGCTAGAGAAGATCATGCCATCCTTCCAAAAGGATCTTTCAGCCTCCCCATCCAGTAACTTGAAATCTCTTGTTAATTCTGTTAGCACCTATTTTGATTCTTTGGAGAAATTGGCAGAAGATAAAGTCCGGAAAGAGTTTTTGGGAAAGAGATTCTCTGAAGTACATGGACTCATAGCTAATGATAGGAGGACCTTAGATATTGGGATAAAGAGCCTAGAAAATGCTCTTAGAGATGGTGGAGATATGTATAAATTTTGTCTATCCTGGTCTAAAGTGACAGAGGATATTGAAAATAAGGTGAAAGAACAAGAAGGTAAACTATCAATTTTATCTTAGAATTTTGATCCTCTCACCACATCCATAATGAATCAAGAGTGCCAGGCTATTGCCACTATAAATGAAATAAAGAGGCTTGAAAATGAGAAGAAGAATATAATAAGAAGAATGAGTGAATTTAGATGGATAATTATCCCTAAGTTAGAGGCCATGCATGAGGCCTTAATTGATGCTTAGACCACAGCCCGAACCAGTGATCCGACAGACTTGAGAATGGGAGAAGCTTTTGCATTTTTGTTGAGGGGTCACATTTCAATTTTGGACAAGATGAAGAAAAGTTGGGCGACATAATTTGTACAGTTGAAGATCACCTTTGTCGATATACTTAAGTATATGTAAGTATAACATGTATATATACTTATGTAGCAATGTATAGGTTAATCTTTTACAAATTTTGGTGTGCGAATTTCACCCTTTGCCATTGACGTCAAAGGGGGAGTGATGAGTAGTGAAAAATGTGTAATCTAGCTAAGGGGGAGCTCCAGTAAAATTGTACATAAGACAGGGCATTAGCCAGGGGGGAGTTTGTTATGACACTTAGTCTTTTTTCACTAAGTGTTGCCATCATTGCCAAAGGGGGAGATTGTTGGCAAGAGACACTGTGTGGCTTCATGAGTGTTGTCCTTGATGGCAACAAAGTCCATCCCACACATCCACAGCACATAGTATGTATATACCGAAAGACAGACTGAAGAGTGTTTTGGTCCGATGAGCAAGAATAAAGCATGCAGCAAGGTCTAACAATCAGGTCTAGATCTCTCAGATGGTGTAACTCAGCAAGTTGCAGACTTGGACAAGTCAAGAGGAGTACCTTGACTACTACATTCTAGAGATTGAGCCTCTGGTGACGAATGAGTGAAAAGATATGAGCATCTAAGTGTTGGGTTCCTGATAGGCAGAGTAGATTGAAGAACTAACCGGAAGAGCATCAGACTTTAATCCGGATGAGAAATTGATGGTGATCAAGCTTCTTGAGGGATCATTCATGGTTGGCTGACATGATTGATGACTTCCATGTCTATGTTTTTGACACATATCACATGTTAAGCATGGATTCAGCTGATAGATCAGTGTCTTGGAAATATCTTGAATATTCTAGTTGCCAACTAGAAAGATGTTGAAATCCTTGATGCGGATATATATACCAAATTGATCGGTATGAAGAAGTGTGTGTGTGTTGATACAGTGTGTGAGAAAAGGTAGAGAGAAGTGTGGAAGTAGCAATACAAGTTTGGTATGTGATAGAATAGTAACACTAAAGCAGAGGAAGAATGAAGTGCAGTAGATCAGTGTATTGAGCCTAACTGGAACTAAACCTCAGCATATGTGGATGCCTCTCTTTAGTTCAAACATCAGGTTACCTTCTATAACCTTGTAGATAGTGAGTCTCTTGTAGGCAGTGTGCCTCTTGTGAGCAGTGTGCTCAGGCAGTGAGCCCTAATTGGCAAGTGCCATTTTGTACTTCTTATTCTTTTAACAAAGAATACAATCTTGGGTTAGTCACCTTGTGGTTTTTCCCTTAACAGGGTTTTCAACATAAAAATCCTTGTGTTATGTGTGTTGATTTCTTTTCTGCGCTCATGATTATGTATGCTTATATGTTTTGATGTTGCACTAATTGATAAAGAAGAAAAGAAAGTTAAATATTTAAGATAACTGATTCACCCCCCCTCTCAGTTATCTACCTTGTTTCCAATAGATAAAACTAATGTTCATTGGATGGGAAGAATGATGAGAGGAGAGGTGGAAAATAGTAAAATAGGGAAAAATTGGTGGGATCTAAAAGGAAATTGGAAAGGAAAAGGAAAACTAGGAAAGCTAGGAAAAGGATTTAACTAGGAGGTAGATAGGTCAGAGAGAGAGAGAGAGAGAGAGAGAGAGAGTTGCTTGGGGTTAGGGGTCAAGGTTTAGGGGAATTATTTAGTGTTTATGAGTTTAGCATTGCTCAAGTTTAGGGTTTAGAGTATAGGGTTTAGCACATGGCCAGGGACATAAGGAGAGAGATTGAGAGGTAGAGAGATGATAGAGATAGGGAGATAGGAGAGAGATATGGAGATAGAGGTTTAGAGTTGATTGGATTTAGAGTTTAGGGGTTTGGGGTTTAGGGGTTTAGGGTTGCTTAGGTTTGGAGATAGCTAGCTGAGAGACAGAGAGAGAGATATCAAGAGAGATAGAGGATACAAAGGGGAGAGATAGGGAGATAGAGAGTGAACAAGATGTCTAGAGAAATAGGGAGAAGGATTGAGAGGTAGAGGGACGATAGAGATACTAAGATAGGGGAGAGATATGGAGATAGAGGTTTAGAGTTGATTGGATTTAGAGTTTAGGTGTTTAGGGTTGCTCAGGTATAGGGCTTATGGGTTAGGGGTTAGGCTTAGAGGTATTATTTAGGGTTTATGGTTTAGGGGAATTATTTGGGGTATATATATCTAGATAGTGTGGCTGTACACATTGCTACACATGTTGGTGTCTAGTTAGACATATGGAACATCAACAACCACATATTATGCTTCCATACATGTGTGCCACCTAATGACATTTGTACTGCAAAACATGATCATATAATTAGCACTGTATGCATCTGACACATGGTGATGTCCACCTATGCCACATGCCACAATGATCTAGTTGGCACCATACAACTTTGAGTACATTTGTTCTCATCCCATCCATATAAGAAATGCACCATACATGTTGGATACTTGTCAACATCTACACGGAGCATAACTAATGGTATTCTTGAACAAATGCCTACTTTGTACATTTTGTAGAGTAAAATGGGTATAACAAATTTTCATCTTACCTCTCTGTATATTTCCTTTTTTTCCTTTGTTTATTTTGAATAGAAGTGACATATATGTTAAAACCCTTCTATATTTGAATGCGTTTTGGTTTACATATCTATTTTCCTTTATGTGTGCTATGATCTTATTACATTAATAAATAATATAGGATTGTCCCTCAGTTCACCTTGGGAATTAGATTAAATAACATCTGAAGTTGACTGTAAATTAATAACATGATGAGCATTTTGTTGATTTTCTTGCTTATTTTCACCCTTTTGAAAACTAAATTTTCCTATTGGAATTTTGAAGGATGAGATCCATATTTAAGTGCATTAGACTTACAAAGTTTCAATTCAATGTTTCTTACATTTTCACACAAATCCATGGAAGAATAATAGTTGTTTAGGTACATGGTCTCAACTTGGATAGTAGGTAATAAGCCCTTAACAAATATTCTTTGCAATTCATCATTAGGAATTTGATAGTGTATCTTTGTTGACAAGGTTTGAAATCCAATAGTTCATAATCATGATTGCACTCATTTGATCCTTGTTTACATCCTACTAAATCTAAAATTGTAACCTTTAAACCTGTTAGGACCTCCCTGAATTTGCTTGATCCTATTCGGTTTGATGCTCTCCTTTTCCTTCAATCTATCTTGGAACCTATACTTTTGCGAAAATGCTCTAACATCCAGTCTTTGGAATATATATTATGGCCATTGTGAAACAATCTTGATTATTTTTGACTATATGAGTGTTTTTGTTTATTACCATTGTCCCGTAGGTTAATTAAATATCTTTTGCGGTTATGCAGGAACAAGAGGAATGAAATATGGCACATATCACATTCTCATAGAGCTTAAAAGAACAAGTTGTGGCTTGGTAATAGGAAGCAGTTGATACGAAGAAGCTACCTCTACCCCGTGGATGGTTCATCTCACACTTGTGGCTTGGCGGTGTTTGGGTGCAGATAGTCTCTTCCCACAGTCTCATGGAGGTTTGAAAAGTAACTGGTGGCATTGCGGTAATAACATCAGGAGGTATCATTTACCATATCCCCACAAGGGTTTCAACTAAGGCCCGCGATAGATCATCAAGAGGAGAATGTAATGGGTTTCCACCCTGCCGTCTGGCAATGGTCATTCATAACATTTGCGAGTGGGCAGTAAATAGAAGGACATCAGGTAATAATTTCCTGTGGTCCTATAGGGGTCAATCTAAGCATTTATGGTCTGGCAGTAAAGGATGAAATAGAAATGTAGTGTTGGAAGCCCCTGCTATCCCGCAGCTAGTCTGGGCAACCCTTGCGATGATGTGGTAAAAGAAATAAATGGCAAGCACATTCAATGCAGGGTTGCGGTTATCAAGAATTGTTGTCAAATCTTGATATGCATACCTAGTCCTCAAATCAAATCAAATCAATGGCCAATATTTGAAAGGAATTGAATGCTGAGATTTCATGATCTTGTGGCATCAACTAGAGTAATGGTGATATGATGGACTCCTTGGATGAATAAGATTTAAAGATTTCTTGGCATTTTCTCATTTTAGAGAATTTAGACGTAACTTGGAGTAGGTGCAACTCAGCTTAGTGTGTTTCCTACAAATTGCAATTGACTGGGTAAGTTCATTCCTGCACTATCTGATTAGAAGTTGGCATATATTTTGCTTTTTTTTTTAGTTGTTGGTACAGTAAGTTGAATTTTGAAAAACCCTAGCCTGTTCAAGTCATTAAACATGACACCCAAGAGGTTTGAGTCTTCCAATAAAGGTAATGAGCATATAGTTCCCAAGAAAATACCACTTCAACAATCTCTACTAGAAGTATTGCCTCAGTCCATAGACAAGGGTCCAAAGAAGATGTTCAGAGACGTAGCAAAAGGGTGTCAGGATGCTACAATCCCTATCTCCAAGTGGGATTTTTTTTGGTATTTTTATGTAAAAAAGGATGGCAAGGGACTAGTGGGAAATCCATGGAAATTGGATTTGGCAAGGTTGGTGGTGCCCATTGTATTTGTGGATGTGGAATTGATTAGGGCACTAGCACAATATTACCATCCTGCCACTAAAATAGTTAGAATGCCAAATGGATTGCTATTGGTGATAGTAGTCAGGAATGCAATTGTTCACTATTTTATGTTGAACAAGCAAGCTCTCACTCAAGTGGATTTGTAAAGAAGAGAACGAGATTACACAAGCCTGAGGAAAACACTTAGGAGAGATGAATTGCCAATATATATGAGAAGGGGGGCCAACAACAGAAAAATTGAGATTCCATCAAATTCTATTGAGCCTTTCCATGTGGAAGAATTTGTTGTATGTTTCAATAGATCGTATTTTGCACTATGCCAAGTCTTGGGAATTGATGCACAAGGAAGAATGCCAACTAGGTTAATGATGATGGATATGAAAATACAACATCCAGAGGTAAATAGTGAATACGACTTTGCATCTCACATTGAGAAAAAACTGCATGAAGGATTCTTGTGTTTGAAGGAGAATAAGCAACCCTTAGATTTCAAATTATATTCTTTATTGTGTCACTTGATTCTGTATCAGAATAGAGGGAGATGGCTAAGAAAAATGGATCTGAGTATGGTTGATGAGAAAGGACAAAGATTCCTAACTCAGTATTGGTGTTATAAGTGGGATTCCTATTGTCAGAATAGTAACTACATTGTATTTCATGATTTGTTTGTTGTCAAGATATTGAATTCTCTTGGTATCTAGTTTCCTAGGTTGACTAAGGAAGTCATGGTAATGTTGAGGCCACTTGCACACAAACCAGAGCAAGGCCACAAACATAATTTTGTTGATTGGTTTTTTTATGTCAGATCATACTATAATTAGAGTGTATGGTTGCCCCCAGTCACCTCACATATTGCCAAAATTTGTATCAGATAGAAATGTATTCATGGAGTTTATGGGGCAAATGATGTGGATGGAAAAGGAGGTAATAAAAAGACAAAAGAAAGGTACATTTATACCTAATGTTAAAATTTTTGGTGATTGGTCTATTGGCTCTGACACTCTTGAAAATTTGTAAGCCTTTTTAAATGCAAAATATTTTTTGAAATTGGGCATCAAGAGGAATTGTGACCTTGAGGGTCATATGAATCTTGTGAGACAATCAATTCTGACTAAAATGGGAGTATCCCATCAGGTCCTATTTGATG
The DNA here is from genome assembly GCA_027924645.1 of Cunninghamia lanceolata. Taxonomy (NCBI): domain Eukaryota; kingdom Viridiplantae; phylum Streptophyta; class Pinopsida; order Cupressales; family Cupressaceae; genus Cunninghamia; species Cunninghamia lanceolata. Next base: position 3,109,270 of record BSBN01000877.1, on the reverse strand, counting down.
AGAATGTGATAAGAAATCTTGTCACTTTTGATGAGGTATACAATAGGAAGAGAAAATGGGATATCTTGAAAAATATTGAATATGAAAAGAAAAAGTAGAATCCCTTATTTCTTGAATTCTTTGTTGAAGAAAAAGACCCTCTGAAGAGAATTGATGTAATCATTGATAATTTTGAAAGTATTTATGGTAAATCTGAGAAGAAACCTCCTAAGGCTACTAAACTTCTAGTGAAAAGGTTTGCAGGGATTGAGATTCATGAGTCTGCTCTTGATGTTTTGTCAGTACAAGATCCATAGGTCCCATAATAACCACCAACAATGTAGTAAAGGATAGAAGAGGTATCTCCACTTGTCCCCTGTGAAATGACTGAAGAGGTGGGGGATATTGATGGGGTGGCTAACATCTTGAGGCACATGGGAGATGAGCAAGAGGTTGATCAACCATTGGTTGGTCAACCCACTGATGCACATAAGCCTAAGGCTAGGAAGGGTGAGCAAACCCAAGCTAAACTAGACTTGGAGGAGGATGAAATGATTATAGCATCCATGAGGTTCATTGAAGATGACAATTTCATCAAAACTCTAGAGTTTAAGGATTTTTGGCTGAAAATGAAAATGAAAGAATATAATGAAAAAGTGGTAATAAAGAAAAATGGGTGCTGATGAAGCACAACATGATCCAAGCATTACACAAACTTTCAAAGATTTGAAAATAGATGAAATTGATGTGAGTCTAGAGGAGGCAAGACAAATGCTCTTGAAAAGTAATATGGTCATCATCCCTGACCTTGAATTGAAAAAGGTATTTTTTCTTGACCAAGTTAGAAGCCAGGATGATCAACAACTTGTTTCTAAATTTGATTATGAAGATGGAATAAGTGGATGTGGTTTTAAACCAAAGACAGAGACCCTTGCAATCTGGACTACTTAGAAGAATACAAGCAAACCAAGATTGCTTGATATTGTTCAAGAAATGAGGGGTACAACTGTGGTAAAGACTTTTCAAGATACATCAGCAATAGAAGCAGTTGCTCTCAATGTTCATACTGCTATGTTTACGCATGCTGTTGTGAAGAATTTAGAACAAAGGCTAATAGATTATGAGAAAACTCATAAAGTAATGAATGATGAAGTAAACAAAATGTATTTTGAAAATGTGAAATTAAAGAAACAATTGCAATTTGTGAATTCTTCTCAAGGTCAAGCCATTGTAACCTATCAGCCCCCTTGTGCCACAAATAGCCAGTGATGTCACAGTGTCTATTGAAGAATTTAATGCAACAATATTGAAATTTGAAAAGGAAATTGAAAGTTTGAATAAACAAAATGAAATGATAAAGAATGAGGCAAAGATGAAAGTTTTTGAAATTTTTGAGAAAATTTTGGAGCATAGAGTAAAATTGGTTGTCGATAAGCTTGGGAGTGTGCATGATTACTACTCTTCTTTATCTCAGGCCATTGAGCAACTGAAGATAAACTTTTCTATTTTGGATTTGTTGTATAAAAAATGGCAACACTATCATCACACTTTGGTTACGATGTGCTTAGTAGTACAAAGGAATCTTGATGCCCCTACAACTTTGAAGCCCACTGAGCAAATGGTCAAAATGATCATTGATGAATACCAGCATGTGAATGGGGAAAGCCATAAGATGCAAGCAAAGGTTCAATGTTTTACTACATTCAAGCATAAATTTATTCCTTTCATACTGATAGAAGAAGAGAAAATCAAAAGTCTTGACACATGGAAGATGGAATTCAGTCAAACAATATCCCAAGTTATGGATTTTTTGTAGAAGGATGGAGATGTCAGCATTCTCAGTTTCAACATGATATTAGACCGAGTAATTTCCTTGGATGCTGGGTATGGAAAATTTGTGATGGATGTCAGATCTTTGCTTGATAAAAGATGGAAAGATCACCAGGAGAACTTGCTTCAGATTCAAGCTTACCAATGGTCTGGTGATTTTACAATATATAAATGGGAGGAGAAATATCTTAGAGATGAATCATTAGCAGCACAGGTTCAGGTGCAGAGGAGAAATGAGCCATATGCTGGCATTAAATAGCACAACCATATCTTGAATACTCTCCTTTTGTCTCTTTATGTTTTTCTTCATGTTTTCAAAATGTATTCAAACATATTTGAAAATCTAAATTAGACTTATAAAAGGCAAATATTGTAATATCAGGGGTTAGGAATACAAAGAGCCATTTTGAATGTGAAAGGTCTAAAGCTTGTTGCTTCCTTTTAAAAGGAAACCAAGACCTTATGGCTTAGGATCTATCTGGGATTTTGATTTTTTGAAAGGGACATTGTACTGCATGTACTTTGAAGCAAATCAATATAAAAGCTACTATTCTCTGGTGTTCAATTTTTGGTTCTCATTTATTTGTTGAATTGGATTGCTAATAATTTATTTGGTTGTCTCCAATTTACTTTTTCTTTGTTATTCAAATCAACCTATCAAGTATATTGTTGATTTGTCAGAAGACATTTGATGTTTCTTGTGTGGTTTGTTTATTGGGCTCCTTCAAGCAAGGATTAAAACCCTATAGGTAAATCATAGTAACTTTGGAAAGTTAAATTGGATTGTTAAAGATAAACCTGATAACTTACATATTTGCATGTCTATGCAAGTCATAAACCTAGGATTGCCAAGCGAATCAAGTTGTGGCTAAAAGAGAAGCACATATTCTTCTTAGAGTGAAAACTCTATAACCCAAAGGCAGGCAGCTATCATTCTCTTTTGAAAATCATTCCCTTGTATATATTTTCAAAATCCAATTTTGTTTTTCTATTTTAGGAGTAGGGTTTAAATATTTATAGAAAACATTAATCCAAATCATATGCCAGATTGGGTTAAGTGAAGTGGATGATTTAATTGACAAAATTACATAAGCTCCTTAATCTGTTCTGAAGTCACCAACAAACTTAAAAGTAAATTGTCATTGGTGAAACAATGTAACACCCACGTAGGCTTGAATAGAACCTAAAGTGTAGAGAATTTTTATTAATCTGATCAATTCTATTAGTTGGCCAAATGCACATATAAAGCCTAACCATAAGATTTGGCATATTGTTATGGTTTTATAATTTGCAAATTTGAGTACCAACAAAACCAATATTGACATTAAAGTGATGTACAAAAGCATTGGCCAAATCATTGAAGGAATGAATAGAACTATGAGGAAGAGAATAAATCCATTCAATTGCATAATTCTTTTAGTTTCTAGGGGAGATCTTTGTAGAAAGTTTATCATCATAAACATAATCAAAACAAACTCCCAATTGTGTCATAAGGTCCCCCTTACCACTATACATTACAAAACTAGGGGCCACCAAACAAATTAGAAATGGATAAAAAATAACTCAAATGAAAGTGGATTATTCTTGATTTCTCCTATGATATCCTTTGATTACTATGGGTAATGCATCAAATTTACTTTGCATCTCATCAATTCTTTTAAGGATGACATCTATGTTGGATGGATGAAGATTAGGAGTTATGATTAAAATGGGAGTGGAAGTGGCAACATGAGGTAATACATGGAGTGTAGGTTGATTAGGGGACAAAATGAAGTTGGAATGACAACACTAGAACTGGGAACATGAGTAGTGGGTGAGAAGTAAACACAATCAGAGGATGAGTGGAAGGTACAATATGAGAAGTAGGTACAATGAGAGGATCAATGATAGGAGCTATGAAAATTGATAAGCAATACAGAGAAGAGAAGAAATATCTGGCTTGGCTAATGCAGGAGAAGATGTGGAAGGAGGCACACTAGACGAAGAGGCTTGTGAAGGAAGGGGAGGAGACACACTATTTAAGGAACTTGATGAGCTTATCCTTTGACCTATATCACTTAATGCGTCCATCACATAAGGATTATCCATTAACAAGTTATGAAGAACATCAATCAAATTTGAATAATTAACATTATTGTTCAAATTCGTAAAGGTCTGATATAAGCATTTGTGTAGTAAGATTCATGTCTTGCCTATCCATATGTGCAACATATACATCATGATGAAAAACATCTTCCCCATTAAAATATGTAATAGTCATCAAATCCTCAATCATAACTTCCTCGCAATGAATCGAGGCCATTGTAGAGTTAAGCCTAAGGTTTCTTCTTAGTGTAAAATGAGGATTAGGTTGAGACCTTGACATTAAAGAAAAATATAAAGCAATGAAAAGGAAATTGCATCCAAGTAATCCTAATTTTTTCTCCCAACAATTCATACCAATGATTGAATAATTTAAGGATATTGCAATAGGTAATTTGTATCAACACAAATAATATTACTGAAGCATTTCAAAGTTTAGGCCATAAGAATCATCCTTTTTTAAACATGGATTGCAAATAATTCTAAAAATTTAGAAGTCTTGGTCATTAACATTATTGTATGCTACAATGTCATCCAGTGTATCATTGTCAATGTTCATATATTCTTTCAAGTATTTATTATTATCATCATCCTCATCTTGACCTACATTGAATCTTTATCATCATTGAAATTTGACTATAGACCATCTATATTGTTACCAGATGTATTTAGATCATCATTTTCCATACCATCCATATTGTTGTCTTCCATAACATCATCTAACTCTGGATTATTATCTTCTTTTGCCTGAACATAACCATCTTCAACATCATGGATGTCAATTTCTTCGGTGTTCTCTAATCCCTCTCTCATTTTGTTGGCCATCATTATTTTTCTCTATATCCACTAATGCATCATCAAATACATGCCTTAATCTTGGATCATAATGTATGAAAAATATCCATTTCAGATCCAAAATATCTTCATAGAAAAATACATGCACATGAATGACATACATATATTAGACATATGGTATAACAATTTTATTGATTAATAAACACATGTATATATTTGTAATAAACTATGAATTAATAAATTAATGATCACTACTATTTCTTGTTTTAGTTAAAGAAATACATGCTCACAATGAATTGATAGAACATAAAGCTCCTTATCCTCTGGTAGGAAACATGAGGAATCTATAGAAAACAATCTGTAATGGTTATCATGTCTTTGTGTCCTCTCAAATGCTTCATACCATCTACACTTAAAAATACAACATTTCAAAGAACGGTAATCCAACTCAATAATTTCTTGTATTTTCCCAACATATTGTAGATTCCTTTCAATTATATTCTTATCTTTTGAGCTTGATCGATTGGATTACTTGAAGTCAACCATGATGCCACAATTGAAGGATCGTCTCTTTACATCTACACTTTCTACACGATAATGTCAACCATATGCCCACATTGTTGGACATTTCCTCACCTATGAAAGACCATTTATTTCATTGAAAAGAAATATAATAATGAATATTAAAATAGTTAATAGTCTCAAAATTGTAAGGAAACAACATTTTGTAAAATTCCAACTATACCTTTCTTTCACATCCTCTAGACATGTTGATTTCATCTTTCATTATGTTTGAATCTGTACATGTATCTTCTATTTGATTTTGAATTTGTTCAGTAACCCATTCTAGTGTGCAATCTTTGGCCCATTCCCTAAGCAGATCAGTGGGAAGTGGAGTATTCCTTGGGTTCGATCTCTTAAACTGTCTCCTTCTAACACTTCTTCTCTATTTTTATCATATAGATCAATCCATTTGTTCATAAAGTCCATGTGGTATAGAATGAACTTGTCGAGTATAGTACTTTTGTCTACACCTATTACATGTCAACATGTTTATTTCAACTCCAAATGTCATGCTGTTAATTTGACTAATAAATTAGAGTAAACTAATGATTGCAAGAAAAAGAACCACACTGATCATGAATTTACTTACTAATTTCTACTTGAACACCATTAGATTGTGGTTTTACTCAATCAATAATATCTGATGCTCATTCTTCATCCTAGAAGCATGGCCCATCTTCAAAATCCTTACCAAGGAATTCACACAGGAAGAAAAATGCTTCATTCAATACATACCCTTCAACGATGCAACCCTCTAGATGTGCTTTTTGTTGGACATATCTTTTTAGAGTTTTCATATACCTCTCAAAGAAAAAATCCACCTCATTGATACGACACCTGGGGTGGTTCCACAATAATGAGTTAGACTTTCTTGGACATCCTGATTTTTGCTAAAATCACATATTTTTAGAAAATATAATGATTTAAGCCTTGAAATGTTCTATTTAAAGGATTTTAATTGAAGAGGGTTTGATCAAACCCACTTAGATTCAAACCCCCTTGGATAGAACCCCACTAGTTTTAAACAATACCTATAATGGAGTCTCCTCTACACCTATCAAAACGTTGATAAAAAACTAATTTTTATTTATCTTTTGAGGGATCAAATGAATTCATTTAAAATTTATGCTTTGTAAGTATGTAGTCCTTATTATAAGCTTCCCAAAAAATATAATTTTAAATATATTTAATTTGATTATTATATTTATTTTTTATTTCTTGTGAATGTATATTTTTCATCGAACATCAAGTTCTCTATTCTACACACATGGAAAATTAGTAAATTATTAAAAAAAAAATTCCAAAAAATGTCTATGAACTAAGTATTGATGTCCTTGTTTCAACAGAAGAAAAAAAAAATGAATTTCAATACATACATAAAAAGTTATGTTTTACGGAATACGCATATGTCTAAATTATAATTGGTTTGTCTTTAAACATTAATTAAAATATATATATTCAACAAAACATTATAAAATCAAATGCATACACTATACATTGGTGTTACCAATCTAAATTAAAAAGAATCAAAATATTGTCCTTTGTAGAAAAAATGTTATGTGGTACAGAGTACACATCACTTTAAAAAAATGTTGTTTACTATTAAAAACCAATTATCAAAGGAGATGCAAAAAAATTTACAATTTAACTCCAATTTTTTTAAAAAAATATATTTAGAATCTAAAAATAAAATCTTACAAATCACTAGTTTGCATCATCTTTAAATTCCTAATGGTTTAGTGGCTATAGGTGTCAGAACATGAAGATTTAGTATAAAATATTGTTTTCAATGTCAAGTTTGGCCAAAAAGTGTAACCCATTATTGTGGGATTGGGGCCAATTCAATGTCATCGACTAGGTGTATAAGTAAATGGACTTATAGGTCCAAGAAACTTGTAGGGAGCTCCTTCTCAAATCCACATATAATTTCTGCAATTTCCTTATTCCATTTTGGCACTTCACATTCATGGATCTCCTTGGAGGTCACCCACCTAATATAAGAATAGTAAATTAGTAAGAACCTTTAGTCAAAAATTAAAATGCAATATAATATCTCTATGTCTCTCACACATGAACATTTCATATAACCACATACCTTGTAAATGTTGACAATCGACTTATGGCATTCCTCAAGTCAACTGTAGGATAGGAATCCCCCCTAATTGCCAATGGCATGATATGCTATGAAACACGTTTATGAAAAGGTCATTAGTAATTTTTTCTCACACAACAAAATATCAAAATATATTTAGTACTTAATTAATGTTACTAGTAAATATTAAATGATGATATATAATACCTTCATAAAATTATGAAAATCATGTGTTTTAAATCCTGCAATATGTCCATCAACTGTAAAAGCTTTAGCCAATGATGACCCATAGCTAGTAGGTGTCCTTATTGAATGGATGACATTTTTTAGTTGGTCTAGCTCTTTTTTTTAAAAAAATCCATGGAGCTTCTACATATGTTTCATTTTCCTTGTTTGGCCACAAATATTTTCTATCAATTTTGGTATGCGAAAGAGCAATATCTCTCCTCGAAGACAGGTGTCCTCTTTTCCTAATATATGTCAAAATATAGAATCTGGGACATTTTGAAGATGTGCATAGGATCTAATAGGTGAGATATTAATAGATCCTTCCAGTAAGGGAGCTCATAAAATATGGATTTCCTTTTCATTCCTTCTGGTATATTAACTACAACTTGTTTTGGTTCTTCAATTGAATCACCCCGATCAAAAAAATCCTCCCAAGCTTTCAATTCAGCATCTTCATACTTCTTAAGCCAATCACCTAGACCCATAATCATGGGAGGGCCTCTATTTTCAACTTTTCTATCAAATTGATTCTTCAGGTGATTTCTACACTTATGATCTAGTGGTAGAAAAACCTTGTTGTTTGTGTATATAAATTTATGTAGATCCTTAGAATACCATGATTGAAATTGTTCTACACATCTTGGACATGCAAATATCCCCTTTATTTGAAGCCCTGCAATTCAATAAGTAATATTAATGACATAAAAAATAGTATAAAACTAAGTATGAAAGTTGGGATGAAAATAAATTATGAGTGTAAATACATAAATATTTTATCTTACCAGAACAAACACCAAGTCTTGGGAAATCATGAATAGTCCAAAATAGCACACCATACAATATGAAGGACCTATTTGATGGGGGACGTGATATGTCATACATTATTATGACTTTCCATAGCAGTTGCATCTCATCAATAAAAGGCACAAGATAAACATCCATGTTTTTAACTTGATGTTTTCTTGGAACAATGAGAGTCAGCATAAGGTGCTCCTTTCTAACACTCATCCATGGGGGAATATTGTATACTATCAATTTGATAGGCCAAACACTATAATTTGAGCTCAGGAAAGAGAATGGGCACAGTCCATCAATTGCAAGACCAAACCTGATACTACGGGGTTCATCTTTGAATTTTCTTGGCCATCTTTCCTCTATGTGTTTCATTGCTTTGAAGTTGGTCAGAATTCACAGGAATCCATCTTTACTCTTGTTCTTTGCATGCCAGTCCATCAATTGTGCAAGTGATTTGCAAGAAACATTGGTTGAAGTCTAGGTATAATTGGCATGTGACATAAAACCTTCTTTGGAACTGTAGGACCTTGTACATCTATATGATATCTCTTCTCTTTGCATACATGGCATTCTACCTTGTTTTGATATTCATCTATGTATAAAATGCAATCATTTTTACATGAATGAATTTGCTTATATTCAATCCCCAACTCAACCAACAACAAATGTGCCTCTCTGCAAGTTGATGGCAACACATTCCCTTTAGGGAATATTTTAGTTTTTAGTGCCTTGTAAGATTTCCAGAGATTAAATCAATTGAATGTTTGACTTATGATGAACATGTTTGATATGTCAATCTATACTAGGACTGTTTATATACAATATATGGTTTTAAAATCCCCTTAAAGAAATATAAACGAAGTTGATGAATATTTACGAATTATGTACACCAATTGACAATGCAAAGTAAGAAATATACTTCAACTCACTTTAGTAGGGTAGTAAATCCTTTGTTTGACCAACCAAATAGTGACTTGATTTCTAATAATAGCAATGTGCATGCCATTTTTGAGGTTCTACTTGCACCTAATTTGAACATGGGTGTCTTTGCTTCTTGCTTGATGGAGTCTTTCATGTTTTTATCATCAACATTATGTTGGTGGTAATTACCCCTGCTATCATCGTTACTGTCAACCATATGATCATTATTGTCATCATTGTTTCCATCCCCAAAGAAACATGTAAGCATTTCCTTCAATCCTTCTTCATGCACTGCATTTTCACAATCATGATCATCATCATTAAGGCTAGGTGGCATGTCATCAGTGTATGCGGATCTCATCAACTCTTCAAATTTCTCAACTGGTAGTATTCTCTTCAATCTTACTCTTTTCACCTTGGTATTGTTTAATGGATGGTTTGGATCATCTCATCCAAATCTTAATAACCCAATTGGATTTTGGGTATTATTATGTGTTACATCAACATCTTCTACCTATCAACAAACGCAAGCATTATTTAATGTTTGACAACAATTGGATAAATTATAAATGTATCAATTTCAAAGAAATAATCAAATATGGCTTAAAAAATAAAAATATAAATTGTATGAACATATATACATTAATTGAATAATGGAACATTATTTTATAAACTACTTTTTTTATACAATAATTTAAATAAACCACAATTTTGAAAACATAGTTTATAAAACATTAGTCCACACTCATTTATTATTCTTTAATTTTCTGCCCTTAAGAAGATCCTTAGCGAGACCTTGTTCTTCCCTCTTCTTTCATGCAGGAGTGCATTTTAAGAAGGGGTAATCAATAAATAACTCATCCCTAATGGTAAGGTACATAATAGCCTCAACCATTATCAATCTATCAACCTCTATTTCCATATCTCCATCTTTATCATTTATAACCTCAACAAATTGACAATTTAGTCTTACAGTAGGGTCCCTTCCCTTACTACTATTTATAAATCCTGTAATATTTTTGTGTGCGTATGCATGTCCATCTATATACATAAGATGACCTCTATTCATTTCTTTCCCACTTTCCAATAGGAGATGATGTGTATACATATTTGAATTTAGACCATATGCTAACATGCTAGGCTTATATTCTACTAGCCTTCTCCATTCACCAATGTAGTATGATGTACCATAATATGGCATTAATATCCTAGTGGTTTGTTATGAATTGTTTCTATGTTTAGATCCCACATGTACACTTTGGACAATAAAGATGCCTAGATTTGCTCCATGAATATTGGAGGGTCGTATCATGTAGTTGTATCCTTAAAATTGAAACACCTCATACACTATGTAGTTGTTGATCACTAGGCCAAGCACAATATAGTCGATGATCAAATGTCTCTTTGTAAATTAATCTCAAACTCAGGGGCAAGTTATCATCTCATCACATTCATTCTCATAGGGTACATGTAGTCCACCTTCCACTTGTCTTTAAGCAAATTATGCATCTTTAAACTGGTTCTTGTTCTATTGCTTGTTTTCATCAATTCCTCATCTTCTGAGCTGGTATATTGGCACATATTTTTTTTAGATGTATCATCTGATAAATGATCATTGCCCTCTAGGCTAGAAGTCGATGATCAATGAAATTTTAAACCAAAAACTTTATCCTGCAAGTATCCATTAAGAAAAAAATTAGTAATTTAAATAATATAAAATAATGTTTAAACAAAGTATACATGTTATTTATATCAAATTGAAAAATTCCTTACCACAATTCCTATTGGATTTGAATCGGAGGCATTCTACCAACTATAAGCTCATCATATATGTAATGTCTTTGTACAATTGCTCATTTGAATTATTTCTTTTCGTGACATACAGAACATCCACAAATAACAATTTTCTCAAAGTATTCATCCCATGTACTATAGTCTTGACCAACATCTTGTTCAGTGCAATTATTTGTTGTGTCTATAGGATCCATTGTCATATCCTCTTCCACCCATTGTCCTCTATGTGATTTAATAGTTTTAGGTCCACATCCACGTGCATATCTTCTTCTTTTGCTAGTTGAACATTCAAGCTCTGCATTTTCTCCAATCTCCATCTAAAATAATCAACAACATGCATTAATTTATGTCAAGATTGGATAATACATTATAAATTTCAATAATACTGTGAAAAAAGATGGACGTATCACAAAATGCCATCAGATTATTTTTTCCTAAGTTAATTCAAAATTTGAGTACCTGATGTAAATAATACCCAACATAGTAAATAATGTTTAGTACACCAATTATATCATTTCAACAAATATGCTATCCAACACAAAACCTCACTTTAGTCATATATCTGACCTATTGATATCATGTTTTGGCCATCCTAATTTTTAAACTTCTACCTTGACCATAGAATCACATTTAATCACCATTCCTTTGCATTTTCAACCAATAAGTTTGACCTGAGAGGCCTCCTGGATAGAAAAATGACTTTATCTTCTCTATGTTGTAGTATTTGTGAATTCAAAAACACCTTCCTCCTTTGGTTGAGGTTTCTTTCTCTTCTTACCTCTATTGTATCTGTAGATTCCATTGTCATATCTATTTCTACCCACTTTCCTCTCTACGATTTAGTAGTTCTACATCGTCCACGTCCTCTCTCCATGGCCTCCTCTAGATCATGTAATACATAGCAATGACAATACTCACATAACAGCTGTGCACCAAGAGAATATTATTGAAATTATCTTGTTAATACACTCGCTTTTTATTAAGACGCACTATGAAAAACAAAATAGGACATTGCAACATTTTGATCTTCACAAAAAGTTTACACACAGAATCTTGACAACTAGAGCTCAAATCTTATGATTACAAGATGACTACAAATTCACATCAAAAAGACATTTATTTCATATTTGACTCTCCTTTCTTTTGTGGGTCATTTTAAGGCTATCTATATCTCTCCAAGTGGCCACAAAACCCTCAAAACTATCATTGAACCCTCAAAACAATCTCAAAGAGTCTTTGGCACCAAAATTTTAAATTCTTGATGAGGGAAGGATGATTTGGATGTTAATTTTGAAATCACGTCGTTAGATCTTTGTTAGGTTAATCCTATCCATTGGCTATTCGTTAATTATAGGGACTTTATGTTACATTTCACCATTACCTTTCACTCCAAAATTAATGGTTTCCTTTGAAATGAAAACCCTCTATTAGCTATCATAACCCCAACCATCTGTTGAAGTGACCTTAAACATTATGTGCAATTGTCATTGCTCATATTAAGCACCCACCTCTCCTCTTAGTGGTCCCACATGTGTGATGTATGTGAATGAGTTATATGGTACATGTGCTACATGTTTAAAGTTTGATTTTTTCTCATATTATTGGAAAAAGGCCAAAAAAGACCTTTGGTTTTTGAGTTTTATACTCTATAACATGCATTTCCTGTTTCTTTCCATCTAATCTATGACTGGTTTATATTCTTTCAAACCATATATGCAATAAGTCATTAGTTTGGGAGGGGGGAGTTTTGAGTTACCATGATATCCAACATTTATTCTAGTTTTTTTTCCCTCAAATGTGAGTATTTCGTCACCTAGGGTTTGATATTTTGGAGTTTTAGTAGTGGGTTTGATGTTATAATTTATGTATAGATATATTGAAAGACATAATGATCCTTTTTTTTTCTTGTAGGGTTTGTAACAATTAAGAAGATAAAGGGCATGGTGTAAGAGAGAGGCAAGTATCCTTTGAGTACCAAGATTTGATTGCCTAATTGGCAATCCATCAAATCTTTGTAACATGCTTTCCTAGGTGATGAAATTTTGAGCCCTTGACATTGATGTAACAAGCCTGTGATCTATGTCACAAAGGATGAAGGAGGAGTATGCAGTCATGGGAAAGTGAAACTAGAATGAAATTTTGATATGATTGAGATGTAGTTGTGGTATTTAGAGATGTTATCATCATGCCTTAAGGATTGATAAGATCTAAGGATTAACTAGGTGTATAAATAGGACTATCACAAGTATGTGAGGAAGTGGAAGGTTGTCAAATAGTGAAGGAGATAGTTCATGGCCTCTTAAATTGGGCCTTAATATTATATATAAAAAAATATTGTCATGACTTAGCTAAAATGTTGTGAATCTCCTATCACATAGCTTAAGGTTGTCCTTAATCCCAAATCCAACTTTGAAATGTTAGATGGAAGCTCATGGCTCCAACTAAAATAATCAGTGTCAAAATGATAAGTCAGGAGACCATCATAGTGTTGATCTACTAATGTAGTAGGATTTTGAGGATTCAAAGGTTGTCATATCATTGCTATCATCTAAATACCACCTAATGTTGTACCAACAATTATTTAGAATCTTTATTAGCAAGTCAATGGATTGATGTGGGAATAAAGGGCAACCACAATATGATATAGGACTATGACCAACAAAAATTAGCAAAGGCATTACTAACATTATAAATTAGGTAATCATTTATTATTAAAAAATGCTATTATAGCAACCACCTTAAAATTTTTCCTTGACTATTAATAGGGGTATCAACGATCATCTTTCAACCATTAGGATTGTTATAACTTATATTATTGTTGGTATATGGTGGATTACTATCATTATAGGGGGACGATATCAAGGACCATCATTATGCCTTGTTATAGCTGATAGACAATCATCCTAAGTATTGTTAAAACCCAAAAGGTCTATCACAACCCCAAAGGACTATCACAAATGTTATTAGGTTATCCAAACCATAGCTCTAATATTTACCATCATATGAATATCATAATTAACATTGTAGAGGTTGTCATACCATGAGGCATAGGTAACAACCATAGGAGGTTTAAAAGCAACACTAGCAACATTAAATTATTGGCATAGTATACCTAGGATAGCTAGGTAGGCATCCTGAGAGTTATTACTATAAAATTTTCTCATTAATCTTGTGGCCAGGTTAAGTCACTATCATAGTAACAATGTAGTTAGTCATCAATCAACATGTTGTCTTTACATTTCAATGAGATCAGTTCTTAAAAAATGACAATCCAGAGGTTAAAGAGACAAGTTGATACCTTACCCAAGTTGTCATGTTCTTGAAACCTTGTCACTATGAAGAGGAGATATCTAGAGAGTAATGTCACAAGGACATAAACAAGGCATGCACTATCACGAGCCATAGGGACAACTTGCTACACCATCCAAAACTCCATTTGAACTAGCTACTATCAATAATTCACATTATTGGGAACTGTCATGAAGAAAAGACCATGCATAGGACTGTCATAGTCAAAGTGGAGAGGATTGTCTAGTCATTTTATGGCTATCATAATAGCTAGTGGGTTACTTACCATGCTTCAACTATAATGTCCCCCACTTAGCTCGTCACCCCAGGGGATTAGGATTAGCCTATAATTTGACTTCTATAGGCTAATGGATGTGGTTAGGAAGTCATTCCAGTGACTTACTATTTATAGTAAGTCGTGTCAGAACTAGTTTCTATTTTTAGCAAGGCAGTGCGGGAGCTAGGGTACGAGATCCACGGGGTCAAATCATCTAGAGCCATGTCGATTTAATATAAGTTAAACTAAAGATTTAACTTATTATATTTTGGAGGTGACTTTAAGTTATATTATAACAACTTTATAACATTAAGTTATTACTTAAAGTGCAATGTTACTTGCCTAGGGATGAGCGCGCACCCTCATGGAGATATAAGGGGTTGTTTGAAATTAAAAGTTAATTAAAACTTCCCTCTCATATTGGGTGTTGGAGTTGAGGGAGATAAAAAGAGAAAAATGAAGCTTCATTTTCTTTATGCTTGCTTTATGATATTTGGCTTGGATATTGAGTTGTGCCTATGCATAGGGTTTGAGCTTGGCTCTTTGGTTTCAATCATTGATTTGTAGAGGCAAAAACCTTTGCAAATTCATCATTCGTCATGTATGAAAGAGTGCATCAGGAAGGGGTTAGAGGAGCTTCACATAGGGGTTCCATTTGTGCATTCAAGGAGTACTTTCAAGAGTTGTTTTAAGCATTGATTAAAGATATCTTCAAGATTTTGTGTTTGTAGTCAGTATAGAAGAGGTTGGAGGATAGAATCGTGGCATTCGAGGCTAAGTTGTTGAATGAAGGAGGTATACATGTTGGTCATACAACTTCTGTGTAGGCTGTACTTCCCTAAGGGATCTCACCATCCATTGTGAGCAGATTTAGCTATTTTCTGAAGTGGTTACAATTGGAGAGGGGTCGCCTAGGGTGAAGAAGAATAAATGATATAAAATAGAACTCTTTCTTGTTGTCATTGAGGAGTTTACAGCTAATACTTGTAGCTATAGAGGCCATACCTAGCTAGAGCTAGACATGGGTAAACTAGAGGCCATACCTTCCCCTTGTCTTTAAGCAAATTATGCATCTTTAAACTAGTTCCTGTTCTATTGCCTGTTTTCATCAATTCCTCATCTTCCGATTTGGTATATTGGCCCATATTTTTTTTAGATGTGACATCTGATAAATGATCATTGTCCTCTAGGATAGAAGTTGGTGATCTAGAAAACTTTAAACCAAGAACTTTATCCTGTAAGTATCCATAAAGAAAAAAATTAGTTATTTAAATAATATAAAACAATGTTTAAATGAAGTATACATGTTATTTATATCAAATTGGAAAATTCCTTACCACAATTCCTATTGGATTTGAATGGATTGTAGGACGTATACTACCAAATGGAAGCTCATCATATATGTAATGTCTTTGTACAATCGCTCATTTGAATTGTTTCTTTCCACGACATACACAGCATCCACAAACAATAATTTTCTCAAAGTATTCATCCCATGTACTATAGTCCTGACTAATCTCTTGTTTGGTGCAATGATTTGTTGTGTCTATAGGATCCCTTGTCATATCCTCTTCCACCCACTATCCTCTATGTGATTTAATAGTTTTAGGTCCATGTGCATGTACATATCTTCTTCTTCCACTAGTTGATCATAGAATCACATTTAATCACCATTCCTTTGCATTTTCAACCAATAAATTTAACCTCAGAGGCCTCATGGACAAAAAAATGACTTTATCTCCTCTATGTTGTAGCATTTGTTAATTCATAAACACCTTCCTCCTTTGGTTGAGGTTGCTTTCTCTTCTTACCTCTATTGTATCTGCATATTTCGTTGTCATATCTATTTCCACCCACTTTTCTCTCTGTGATTTAGTAGTTCTACACCGTCCACATCCTCTCTCCATGGCCTCCTATGGATCCTGTAATACACAACAATGACAATAGTCACATAAAAGCTGTGCACCAAGAGATTATTGTTGAAATTATCTTGTTAATACACTTTCTTTTTATTAAGACGCACTATGAAAAATGAAATAGGACATTGAAACATTTGTCTTTTCACAAAAAGTTTACACGCATAATCTTGACAACTAGAGCTCAACTATTATGATTACAAGATGACTATAAATTCACATCAAAAAGACATTTATTTCATATTTGACTCTCATTTTTCTTTTATGGGTCATTTTAAGGCTATCTATATCTCTCCAAGTGGCCATAAAACCCTCAAAACAGTCTCAAAGAGTTTTTGGCACCAAAATTTT
This sequence comes from Cunninghamia lanceolata, assembly GCA_027924645.1. Taxonomy (NCBI): domain Eukaryota; kingdom Viridiplantae; phylum Streptophyta; class Pinopsida; order Cupressales; family Cupressaceae; genus Cunninghamia; species Cunninghamia lanceolata. Next base: position 3,092,358 of record BSBN01000877.1, on the reverse strand, counting down.
AAATTCTTGATGGACGGAAGGATGATTTGGATGTTAATTTCAAAATCATGTCATTAGATCTTTTCTAGGTTAATTCTAGCCATTGGATATTCTTTAATTATAGGGACTTTATGTTATATTTCACCATTACCTTTCACTCCAAAATTAATGGTTTCCTTTGAAAAGAAAACCCTTTATTAGCTATCATAACCCCAACCATCTGTTGAAGTGAACTTAAATATTATGTGCAATTGTCATTGCTCATATTAAGCACCTACCTACCTTCTTAGTGGTCCCACTTGTGTGATGTATGGGAATGAGTCATATGGTACATGTGCTACATGTTTAAAGTTTGATTTTTCCTCATATTGTTGGAAAAAGGCCCAAAAAGACCTTTGATTTTTTAATTTTATACTCTATAACATGCATCTCCTTGATCTTTTCATCTAATCTATGACTGGTTTCTATTCTTTCAAACCATATATGCAATAAGTCATTAGTTTGAGAGAGGGAAGTTTTGAGTTACCATGAAATCCAACATTTATTCTAGTTTTTTTCCCTCAAATGTTAGAGTTTTGTCACCTAGGGTTTGATGTTATAATTTATGTATAGATATATTTGAAAGACTTAATGATCCTTTTTTTTTTTCTTGTAGGGTCTGTAACAATTAAGAAGATAAAGGGCATAGTGTAAGAGAGAGGCAAAGATCCTTTGAGTACCAAGATTTGATTGCCTAATGGGCAATCCATCAAATCTTGGTAACATGTTTTCCTAGGTGATGAAATTCTGAGCACTTGACATTGACGTAACAAGCATGTGATATATATCACAAAGGATGAAGGAGGAGTATGCAGTCATGGTAGAAAAGTGAAATTACAATGAAATTTTGGTATGTGTGAAGGAGATAGTTCATGGCCTCTTAAACTAGGCCTCAATATTAGATATAAACAAAGATTGTCGTAACTTAGCCAAGATGTTGTCAATCTCCTATCACCCATCTTAATGTTGTCCTTAATCCCAAATCCAACTCTAAAATGTTATATGGTAGGTCATGGCTCCAACTAAAATAATTGGTGTCAAAATGATAAGTCAGGAGACGGGTGCTGGCAAGAAGTTGAGTCCACTTTTTGGCCAAAAAGTGGAAGTGTTTTCCCTGATTTTTAGAATTTGTCACATTTGACCTCAAAATTTGAAGCACTTAGAGATAGAATCTTGAAAAAAGTCACTAATCATAAAATGTAGTACTCGGAGTCTAGTTTCCAAATATGTAATTTATTTGAATACCCAGGTAATACAAATTGATTTTCAATAGGCATTTCTAAAAACCACTATTTAAAAGTCACCTTTTTTTTTACTATACCATGCACGTGTACGTCATCCATATTTCGACATAAATAATTATTTTTTTCTAAATCCTTTTGCGAAAATATTTGTAACTCACTTAAGCATTTTTTCCATAGTTTTTTGTAATTTTCTATTGAATATATGTTTTTTTGTTAATTTTTTATTGGCCATATTTGGTGTTTTGAAAAATCATCATGTACGTCACACATAAGATGACCTAAACTTATCATTTTTTGAATTTTCTTTTTTTTCAAATTGAAAAGAATTGTTTAAAGTATGTTTTGTACAATTTGTTTTTCAAAAAATTATTTTAATAAAAAGTTATTAAAATACTAAAAAACCTTGATAATTGAAGTTTATGGACTTGTTTCATTAGAAATTAATTGAAAAATAGAAAAGATAATCCAATTGTAAAAAAAATTATATATTTGGAATCTACACTGTCTCATCTATAATGGGTTTTAATTTTGTCAAAAACTTATTTTAAAAAAGTTGTCAGTCATACTGCCAAAGTCCATTTCTTCGAAAAAGTTGAAGCTTTTTGTTTAAAAAATAAATAATAAATACAAAAATATGTCCAAAACTAAAAAAAAAATATATTTTAAAACTATATATTTTCATCTTAAATGGGTTTTAATTTCATCCAAAAAATCTAAAAAAATGTTTGTCAGCCATATTGCCAAAATCCATCATTTCTAAAAATATTTTGTGCTGAGGCTTCTAGTAAAAGTGGACCCAACTTCTTGCACTTACCCAGACCATCATAGTGTTGATCTGCTATTGTAGTGGGATCTTGAGGATTCAAAGGTTGTCATATCATTGCTATCATCTAAATACCACCTAATGTTGTACCAACAATTATTTAGAATCTTTATGAGCAAGTCAATGGATTGATATGGGAATAAAGGGAAACCACCATATGATATAGGACTATGACCAACAAAAATAAGCAAAGGCATCGCTAACATTATAAGTTAGGTAATCATTTATTATTAAAAAAATGCTATTATAGCAACCACCTTAAAATTTTGCCTTGACTATTAATAAGGGTATCAAAGATTATCTTTCAACCATTAAGATTGTTATAACTTATATTATTGTTGGTATATGGTGGATTACTATTATTATAGGGGGGTGATATCAAGGACCATAATTATGCCTTGTTATAGCTTATGGACAATCATACTAAGTATTCTTACAACCCAAAGGGTCTATCACAACCCCAAAGGACTATCACAAATGTTATTAGGTTATCCAAACCATAACTCTAATATTCACCATCATATGAATATCATAATTAACATTGTAGAGGTTGTCATACCATGAGGCATAGGTAACAACCATAGGAGGTTTAAAATAAACACTAGCAACATTAAATTATTGGCATAGTATACCTAGGATAGCTAGGTATGCATCCATAGAGTTATTACTGTAAAATTGTCTCATTAATCTTGTGGTCAGGTTAAGTCACTATCATAGCAACAATGTAGTTAGTCATCAATCAACATGTTGTCTTTGCATTTCAATGAGATCAGTTCTTAAAAAATGACAATCTAGAGGTTAAAGAGACAAGTTGATCCCTTACCCAAGTTGTCACGTTCTTGAAACCTTGTCACTATAAAGAGGAGATATCTAGAGAGTAATGTCACAAGGACATAACCAAGGCATGCACTATCACGAGCCATAGGGACAACTTACTACACCATCCAAAACTCCATTTGAACTAGCTACTATCAACAATTAACATTATTGGGAACTGTCATAGTCAAAGTGGAGAGGATTGTCTAGTCATTTTATGACTGTCAGCTAGAGGGTTAGTTACCATGCTTCAACTGTAATGTCCCCCACTTAGCTCATCACCCCAAGGGTTTAGGATTAGCCTATAATTCAACTTCTGTAGGCTAATGGATGTGGTTAGGAAGTCATTCTAGGGACTTACTATTTATAGTAAGTCGTGTCAGAACCAGTTTCTATTTTTTAGCAAGGCAATGCGGGAGCTAGGGCACAAGATCTGTGGGGTCAAATCATCTAGAGCCACGTCGATTTAATATAAGTTAAACTAAAGATTTAACTTATTATGTTTTGGAGGTGACTTTAAGTTATATTATAACAACTTTATAACATTAAGTTATAACTTAAAGTGCAATGTTACGTGCCTAGGGATGGGCGCGCACCCTCTTGGAGATATAAGGGGTTATTTGAAATTAGAAGTTAATTAAAATTTCCCTCATATCTTGGGTGTTGAAGATGAGGGAGATAAAAAGAGAAAAATTAAGCTTCATTTTCTTTATGCTTGCTTTATGATATTTGGCTTAGATATTGAGTTGTGCTCCCACATAGGGTTTGAGCTTGGCTCTTTGGTTTCAATCATCAATTTGCAAAGACGAAAACCTTTGCAGATTCATCATTCCTCATGTATGAAAGAGTGCATCAAGAAGGGATTAGAGGAGCTTCACACAGGGGTTCCATTTGTGCATTCAGGGAGTACTGTCAGGAGTTGTTTTAAGCATTGATTGAAGATATCTTGGAGATTTTGTGTTGGTAGCTAGTATAGAAGAGATTGGAGGATAGAATCATGGTGTTTGAGGCTGAGTTGCTGAATCAAGGAGGTATAGATGATGACCATACAACTTCTATGCAGGATGTACTTGCCTAGGGGATATCACTGTTGTTATATGGAGCCTAATCAGACTCGGAGGTTATATTTACCCCACTTTTGTCGGCGCAGTTTCCCCCCAAATTCCTATGGGGTCAAGGGGCAGTGCCCCTTGTGGGGGTTTGGGGGCAGTGCCCCCAAGACGGGGTCAAGGGGCACACGGTTTTTTATTATTTTATAATGCACCGGGAGTTAATTTTTTCATTAACCGACATAATAAAACCCTATTTTGTAACCGACAAAAAGCTTGATAAAAAGCGGCTAAGGGTTAGGGTTTTGGTATTGTATTGTAGCATTTTGCAGCGGTATTGAGTTGCAGGGATTGCTGATTGTAATCGGTTTGATTTACTGGATAATAATATTGGACTCTCTGTTTGGTGGATGTAGCCCGAGTTTGGGTGAACCACGTTAAAAATTGTCTCTCGCTATTATTATTTCTGTGTATTTCCATTTCTCTGTTTAATCTTTATTTGCATTTAATTGATATCTTCTGCCGGCTAACCCTAACAATCACCATCCATTGTGAGCAGATTTAACTATTTTATAAAGTGGTTATAGTTGGAGAGGGGTCACCTAAGGTGAAGAAGAATAACTGATATAAAACAGAACTCTTTCTTGCTGTCGTTGAGGTGTTTACAGCTAATACTTGCAGCCATAGAGGTCGTACCTAGTTGGAGCTAAACATGGGTAAACTAGAAGCCATACCTTCCCCTTGTCTTTAAGCAAATTATGCATCTTTAAACTGGTTCTTGTTCTATTGCTTGTTTCCATCAATTCCTCATCTTTCGACTTGGTATATTGGCCCATATTTTTGTTAGATGTATCATCTAATAAATGATCATTGTCCTCTAGGATAGAAGTTAGTGATCTAGGAAACTTTAAACCAAGAACTTTATCCTGCAAGTATCCATAAAGAAAAAAATTAGTTATTTAAATAATATAAAACAATGTTTAACTAAAGTATACATGTTATTTATATCAAATTGGAAAATTCTTTACCACAAATTCTATTGGATTTGAATGGATTGTAGGAGGAATACTACTGACTGGAAGCTCATCATATATCTAATGTCTTTGTACAATCACTCATTTGAATTGTTTCTTTCCACGACATACAGAACATTCACAAACAATAATTTTTTCAAAGTATTCATTCCATGTACTATAGTCCTGACCAATCTCTTGCTCAGTGCAATCATTTGTTGTGTCTATAGGATCCCTTGTCATATCATCTTCCACCCACTATCCTCTACGTGATTTAATAGTTTTAGGTCCACATCCATGTACATATCTTCTTCTTTTGCTAGTTAAATGCTTAGGCTCTGCATTTGCTCCAATCTCCATCTAAAATAATGAATAACATGCATTAATTTATGTCAAGATTGGATAATACATTATAAATTTCAATAATACTGTGAGAAAAGATGGAAGTATCACAGAATGCCATCAAATCATTTTTTCCTAAGTTAAGTCAAAATTTGAGTACCTGATGTAAATAATAGACAACATAGTAAATAATGTTTAGTACACCAATTATATTGTTTCAACGAATATGCTATCGAACACAAAACCTCACTTTAGTCATATATCTGACATATTGATATCATGTTTTGGCCATCCTAATTTTTAAACTTTTCCCTTGATCATAGAATCACATTTAATCACCATTCCTATGCATTTTCAACCAATAAGTTGGACCTCAAAGGCCTCATCAACAGAAAAAATGACTTTATCTCCTCCGTGTTGTAGTATTTGTGAATTCATAAACACCTTCCTCCTTTGGTTGAGGTTGCTTTCTCTTCTTACCTCTATTGTATCTGCAAATTCTATTGTCATATCTATTTCCACCCACTTTCCTCTCTGCAATTTAATAGTTCTACACCGTCCATGTCCTTTGTCCATGGCCTCCTATGGATCCTGTAATACACAACAATGACAAGTCACATAACAATTGTGCACTAAGAGAATATTGTTGAAAATATCTTGTTAATACACTCGCTTTCTATTAAGGCGCACTATGAAAAATAAAATAGGACATTGCAACATTTTGCTCTTCACAAAAAGTTTACACGCAGAATCTTGACAACTAGAGCTCAAATCTTATGATTACAAGATGACTACAAATTCACATCAAAAAGACATTTATTTCATATTTGACTCTCCTTTTACTTTTATGGGTCATTTTAAGGCTATCTATATCTCTCCAAGTGGCCATAAAACCCTAAAAACTATCATAGAACCCTCAAAATAGTCTCAAAGAGGTTTTGGCACCAAAATTTTAAATTCTTGATGGACGGAAGGATGATTTGGATGTTAATTTTGAAATCACGTCATTAGATCTTTGTTAGGTTAATCCTAGCCATTGGATATTCTTTAATTATAGGGACTTTATGTTATATTTCACCATTACCTTTCACTCCAAAATTAATGGTTTCCTTTGAAAAGAAAACCCTTTACTAGCTATCATAACCCCAACCATCTATTGAAGTGAACTTAAATATTATGTGCAATTGTCATTGCTCATATTAAGCACCTACCTACCTTCTTATTGGTCCCACATGTGTGATGTATGAGAATGAGTCATATGGTACATGTTCTACATGTTTAAAGTTTGATTTTTTCTCATATTGTTGGAAAAAGGACCAAAAAGACCTTTGATTTTTGAATTTTATACTCTATAACATGCATCTCCTTGAGATTTTCATCTAATCTATGACTAGTTTCTATTCTTTCAAACCATATATGCAATAAGTCATTAGTTTGAGAGAGGGAAGTTTTGAGTTACCATGAAATCCAACATTTATTCTAGTTTTTTTCCCTCAGATGTGAGAGTTTTGTCACCGAGGGTTTGATATTTTGGAGTTGTAGCAGAGGGTTTGATGTTATAATTTATGTATAGATATATTGAAAGACTTAATGATCCTTCTTTTTTTCTTGTAGGGTTTTTAACAGTTAAGAAGATAAAGGGCATGGTGTAAGAGAGATGCAAAGATCCTTTGAGTACCAAGATTTGATTGCCTAATGGGAAATCCATCAAATCTTGGTAACATGCTTTCCTAGGTGATGAAATTCTGAGCCCTTGACATTGATCTAACAAGCATGTGATCTATGTCACAAAGGATGAAGGAGGAGTATGCAGTAATGATAGGAAAGTGAAAGTACAATGAAATTTTGATATGATTGAGATGTAGTTGTGGTATTTATAGATGTTGTCATCATGCCTTAAGGATTGACAAGATCTAAGGAATAAAAGGATGTATAAATGGGACTATCACAGGTATGTGAGGAAGTGGAAGGTTGTCAGATAGTGAAGGAGATAGTTCATGGCCTCTTAAACTAGGCCTCAATATTATAGTAAAGTCACATAATATAAACAAAGATTGTTATGACTTAGCTAAAATATTGTCAATCTCCTATCACATATCTTAAGGTTGTCCTTAATCCCAAATCCAACTTTAAAATGTTAGATGGAAGGTCATGGCTCCAACTAAAATAATTGGTGTCAAAATGATAAGTCAGGGGACCATCATAGTGTTGATCTACTATTGTAGTGGGATCTTGACGATTCGAAGGTTGTCATATCATTGTTATCATCCAAATACCACCTAATATTTTACTAACAATGATTTAGAATCTTTATTAGCAAGTCAATGGATTGATATGGGAATAAAGGGCAGCCACCATATGATGTAGGACTGTGACCAACAAATATAAGCAAAGGCATTGCTAACATTATAAGTTAGGTAGTCATTTATTATTAAAAAATACTTTCTAGCAACCACATTAAAATTTTGCCTTGACTATTAATAGGGGTATCAAAGATCATCTTTCAACCATTAGGATTGTTATAAATTATATAATTGTTGGTATATGGTGGATTACTATCATTATAGGGGAATGATATCAAGGACCGTCATTATGGCTTGTTATAGCTGATGGACAATCATCCTAACTATTGTTACAACCCAAAAGGTCTATCACAACCCCAAGGGACTATCACAAATGTTATTATGTTATCCAAACCATAGCTCCAATATTCACCATCATATGAATATCATAATTAACATTGTAGAGATTGTCATACCATGAGGCATAGGTAACAACCATAGGAGGTTTAAAAGCAACACTAGCAACATTAAATTATTGTCATAGTACAACTAGGATAGCTAGGTATGCATCCATATAGTTATTACTATAAAACTGTATCATTAATCTTGTGACTAGGTTAAGTCACTATCATAGTAACAATGTAGTTAGTCATCAATCAACATGTTGTCTTTGCATTTCAATGAGATCAGTTCTTGAAAAATGACAATCTAGAGGTTAAAGAGACAAGTTGATACCTTACCCAAATTGTCATGTTCTTGAAACCTTGTCATTATAAAGAGAAGATATCTAGAGAGTAATGTCACAAGGACATAACCAAGGCATGCACTATCAAGAGCCATAGGGACAACTTACTACACCATCCAAAACTCCATTTGAACTAGCTACTATCAATAATTCACATTACTGGTGACTTTCATGAAGAAAACACCATGCATAGGACTATCATTGTCAAAGCGGAGAGGCTTGTCTAGTCATTTTATGACTGTCATAATAGGTAGTGGGTTAGTTACCATGCTTCAACTGCAATGTCCCCCACTTAGCTCATTACCCCAGGGGATCAGGATTAGGCTATACTTCACCTTATGTAGGCTAATGGATGTGGTTAGGAAGTCATTCGAGGGACTTACTATTTATAGTAAGTCATGTCAGAACCAGTTTCTATTTTTAGTAAGGCAGTACAGGAGCTAGGGCATGAGATCCGTGGGGTCGAATCATCTAGAACCATGTTGATTTAATATAAGTTAAATTAAAAATTTAACTTATTATATTTTGGAACTAACTTTAAGTTATATTATAACTTAACTTTATAACATTAAGTTATAACTTGAAGTGCAATGTTATGTGCATAGGGATGGGTGCCCACCCTCATGGAGAGATAAGGGGTTTTTTGAAATTAAAAGTTAATTAAAATTTCCCTCTCATCTTGGGCATTGGAGTTGAGGGAGATAAAAAGAGAAAAATGAAGCTTCATTTTCTTTATGCTTGCTTTATGATATTTGGCTTGGATATTGAGTTTTGCCCGTGCATAGGATTTGAGCTTGGCTCTTTGGTTTCAATCGTCGATTTGTAGAGATGAAAACCTTTGCAGATTCATCATTCCTTGTGTATGAAAGAGTGCATCAAGAAGGGGTTAGAGGAGCTTCACACAGGGGTTCTGTTTGTGCATTTAGGGAGTACTTTCAGGAGTTGTTCTGAGCATTGATTGAAGATATCTTGGAGATTTTGTGTTGGCAGCTAGTATAGAAGAGGTTAGAGGACAAAATCATGGTGTTTGAGGCTGAGTTTCTGAATGAAGGAAGTATGCATGTTGGCTATACAACTTTTGTGCACACTATACTTGCCTAAAGAATCGCACCATCCATTGTGAGCAGATTTAACTATTTTTTAAAGTGGTTATAGTTGGAGAGGGGTCACCTAGGGTGAAGAAGAATAACTAATATAAAATAGAACTCTTTCTTGTTTCCATTGAGGTGCAACTGATACTTGTAGCCATAGAGGCCATACCTAGCTAGAGCTGGACATGGGTAACCTAGAGGACTTTTTCTATCAATTTTCATCATCAAAACTGTAGGAAGTTGGGCACCTGAGGTCTATAGTGACATTGTAGTCACTAAAAACTATATTCCTTCTATTTTGTACAAGTTAGAAGTATTTTTTGGATGTCCTTGTAAGCTGCTATCGATTTCAGCTATGAACCAATTTGAAGAAATTCATATGTGTATGTCTCTATAATTAGTTTCATTACATTTTCTGATCTGGGTAATCTTTCATTTATGATCTACTTCATATTTCACACATACAAAGCAAAAATCAAACACGCAAAACAACCCATAAACCCTAAACAATAAAAAAAACCAAAAAATTAGTTAGTACAAAACATATAAAGAGGGATGTATGTTGCAGACCTAAAATAGGTTAATGAGAACATAGAAATGAAAATCACAATAGCATAAGCATTGCCATAAGTTGCCAATATAGTCCTATATCATGTCATGATAGTAAGGGAAGAGTTGTTTGGTTTTTTTTAAAGCCATATCACTTGCATAAGGATTGTCACCAACCATCTGTGTAAGGTCATGAAAGAGTGAGTCATTATTGATCTAATCATAAGAGAAGCATGAAGTCAAAATGCTATCATGGAAACAAGATATAGTTACTTATTATAAGGACAATCTGAATTTGGTGAGGTTGCTACAAGCAACCAAATTTGGCATTCCATTAGATAGTGATATCAACTTCCAAGCAAAATACATCATTTTGTATTGATAGGTGCTAAATTAGGTGCACTTTGCACCACCTTTTGCGCCCCAAAAAGATTACATTTAGGCCTAAAATTCCATGCTAAAGTTAGTGATAACTGTGACGACTGATGAATAAAAAATAAATTAAAAATTCCTGCCTGCACATACCCCAAAACAAAAAAACACAAAACAAAACTTTATTGATTTTTGGTATTCATTTTGTGTTTGGAGATCAATCATTTGGCATGTAGAGATCGAGCGTTTGGGTTTTGTTTCTTTGCCTTTATTTTGGGTAGATCCTTGGCAATTACATGACCTATACTCCAACCCCAATTTCCTTTCCATTCCTAAAGCACATATTCACTTTATTACATCTCAAAAGTCCTAGGTTTAAGCCACGAAAACCTTTGCTTCCAGATATCTTAGCCTTTCAATTTGTGCTGCTCTTCTTCTATTCATTCTAGGTAAGGGCATCGCCTCTCTTTCATCTACTCTTTTTTTCTGTCAGATGTTGGATTTGTTTGGACAAATGTGGGTCTTGTAATATTCATAGGGCATCTGTTGAAGATAATTTCGAGCAAGGATTTTCATAATAGATGACAAATTTCTACATTCCATAATATTATAAATGTGTGCTTTAGGATTAAACTGTGTGAATGAGATATCTTAGCCTTTGCTTAAAGAAAATTGTTGTCTATCTTGGTATGGATGAAATCACATTTTGCCACTAGTTGATAATATTTCTCTCTGGCTGTATTTCACTTGATGTATAAGCTTTCTTGCATCAAAATTACAAAGGAAAACAACTTCATGATTTACTCTACAAAGTAAAGATCAAAAACCTTGAGGAATACAGAAAAACTGGATGAAAACTTTCATACCTGGCAGTGTGTACTTCATTTGCCTCCACGGACTGGATAAAAATAATTTGCCCTAGGTCGCCTCAAAATGTCAAGCAATAGAGGGAAGAGAGCAAAGGGAGCAGACTCTGGCCACAATGAGGTAATTCATTATCAATTTATAGATTTGTAAATGTTTTTATTGTTTCTTTGATTTTTAGTTTTTATTTTTTTATTTCTATATTTAAAAGAAGAAATTTTTATTATATATATAGGGACATGAGACTAACAAAGATAAAGAGCCATTGGCTTCCATATTGGGGGTAGAGGCAGTGAACAAATTGGATGGTGTGGACTTAACAATGCTTGCCAAATACATAGAAAAATGATCTAGTAAAGCCCTTGAAACATTGCAACTGAATCAACAGTGTCAAAGAGAATCAATTGATTCCCCAACCAGTCCTAAATCAGGAAAAAGGTCCAGGAGGAAATCAATAATAGTAACCTCTAAAAATGTGGAATAGGGAGTAGAGGCTTCCAATGTTCCAACCGCTCTTGGGACACAAACTTCTTCGACCACCATGCCATGTTTTGCATCTTGCATTGGTACCTACAATACCAAGATAGAATACGATGTGGTCTTAGGGGAAGTTTGAATGATAGATGATGGAAAAATGTTTGTGAATAGGTTGAAGGAATCATGCCTTCAATAGTTCAAAGACCATCTACATTTCCATTCTCAAAGATACCCATGCACCTACAAAAAGCAGTTATTCATGACATGGAGACTGAATTTGGCATAGGTTGGTGTATAAAGAAGATAAAGCTATGAATGTCTCAAAATTGCAAGAGATTTTGGTGCAACCAAACAAAGAAGATATAAAAACTCCCTCCCGAGCTCAGGCTCAAAAAATGACTAATTGATGTAAGTATGAAAGTATGGAAAGAGCTTGTAAAAGCATATGAGAAGTCTGATGCACAAGGGAAGTTCGGTGAGGAGAGTATGCAGGTATTTAAATTTTCTCATAAGATTATATCAAATTTATTAAATGATTTTTAAATTTTATTTGTGCATCATTAAATTTAATTAGTATATGTTTTAGGACAAGGCCTCCAAGGCTAGGCTTGACAAACTTTGTGCCATGCATCACAGTGGCCAGAAAGGTTTACAAGCCTTAATCTATACATTTGTAAGTATATTTAATAAGTTAAATGATATTTTTTATTTCTTAGAAAAAAGTAAATGATTGCATATTAATTAGTTTAACTAGTCCATGTGCCATGTTTTGACAGGAGGAGAAATATGGCCGGCATCCAAGCCAATTTGAAAAGGAAATGTTACAAAGCAAAAAGTAGACCAATTTTGTAATCTAGATGGAGAATGAGGTATCAATAGTTGGATTTCAATAATTTAGTTTGATATTATTGTGTTAATATGTCAATTTGTATTTCTTGTGTTGAGTTATTTATTGATGCGTAGGATGAGTTCCAAAGTGCTTCTCTGTTGGCCCTAGATCCCACTCAATTGTCCCATTATTTGCAGTCCTGGACATGTGCACATGTCCTCCTAGTTACCTTATTGCAATGTTGAGATTTGAACTTTAGTCACTCTTGTTATGAATGCACCTTTTTACCTTTATAGAATAATCCTTGGACATTTTTCACAATAATTTTAATCCACAAAGCTCGACAACTCTAAGGGCAATCACTTATATACAAATGTGAGTTATGTGAATAGGCCACTGAATCATCCACACATTTGTTTATATTGAATTAATGTATAGATAACAGATCCTTTATTAAATCATTAGGTGGTGATAGAACTTATGAAAATGATGAGTCCCTTATCAAAGGCACATCATTGATATCTTTATCAAAGGCCCATCATTGAATATTCCAATAGTTGCAACAATGTAGGGCAATCCTCTATCTTGTGATCAACATCATAATAAGTATACATTGGAAACTTTGTACAACTACACGAGGTATGCCCAGGTTCTCCACACTAGTAGCAATAGATTCCTCTATTGCATACTCTACCATGGCCTCCTTGATTTCCTACATACTCCATATATTATGGCTCCTAATAGCACAACACCATCTATTGTGGTTGTGACTTGGGTTGTGTGGTTGTGTTTAATTTTGTTGTCCTCTTAGCTTTTGGAGGACTTGTACTACTTTTTAGGTGGTAGTGTCATGGGTAGATGTGTGACAAACCTTGCACTAGTAATTGATAGGAACATCCTTTCACTTTTGTAGTAGTGGACAATTTCATGAGTCTCATGGCATATGGTGCAATTAGATATGTGTTGAGCAAGAGGGAACTATGTGTCATTAATAGCTTGAGTTCCCACCACTAGATAGTTTGTAGTTGTATGCCCCTTAGTGTGGTACTTTGTTCATCATAAACCACATTGATTAAGAGTTTCACTTGTAAGTTGTGCTATTTGCATGACCATTTTTCCATTTGTTCTTTTAGGAATGTAGTAGAATCAGATGTTGGGGGCTCCCCTAATTCTTATAATCTCAACACAACTTTTAAGGAAACTTTTTAATTAGGGTGACTGAGCTAAACTAGTTCATGTTGGATATCTCCAATTAGCCTACCAATAAATCATTCCTTCTAAATTTCAACATTTTATACTTGGGTCAATCTTTAACACCAATTCCTTAGAGTGTTGATCATACCTACACACAATCTCTCCTAATTATTACCTTATTTCCTTTAATGCCACAATATGACGATGCACCATCTTCCTAGGGCAATTGAAATTAGGAAGGAAATCTCTTAGCAGTTTACCAAGATCATTCTTGGTGCCATTAGGATCATAATGAGTATACTAGTCTTGTGCTTGCTTACAAAAAGTGGTTATAATTAACCTAATCTTGTGCTCATTATCCACAACATTTTGTGTGTGTCATGCTATCTCATATGCTTAAGTTTGACAGGCTAATAATGAACAACAAACCCTTGTTTGCCTCCCTCCTTATGACTAATCCCACTTTGGATTCCTTATGAAGTTAGGGTGATTTGAAGGAAGATCAAAGTTGCATTCCAAGTAGATGTGTGGATAAAGAAGGGCTTAGCAGAATATGAAAACCTTTAGATTTTGTGATTTTTGTTTTTCCATTTCAAAACTATTTGTTTTCTTTCTTTTCTAATGAACATTTATTCAAAAGCCCTTTCCTACACACAAATCTTTAGTTTTAAACTCACTTGCATGGAAGATGCATTAAAGGTATCAATTATATATGTTCCATGATTTAAATCCATTATTTTGTGGTTCTCAGTATGACAAAAAGAAGGATGTTGTTGCTTCTTAGACTTGTTGCACACCTTGCACTAGGTCCATAGGCTGGTGGAATGGTATTTGAGGACACAATGGCTCTCATATCAGATTTTTTGCAAGGAATTAATTTGAAATGGTCTGAGGCCTAGCTTTCATTCCAACCTAGGATTCCATCACAATAATGTCATATTACAGTCTTTAGATATGTGTATAGTTTATGTGCATGGTAGTAACCATTTAGTAATAATTCCTCACACACCACACTGTAACTGAGATGTGTGAATGCCCTAAAACTCTACAGATTCGGTCCAAACACTATCATAAGATCATGCTTGATAATATCATAGATACATCATAGTTTAGGTGTGGGAAGGACTTCCTTAGGGTAGGTATGACTTCCTTAGTGTAGCCCTAACTATGCATTGTAGCAGAATCATTATATTGACCATTCCAAGTTCAGACTAGTAGGGACAATGGAGTTTCAAGACCCTTCCTAGCCAAGGGAAGGTTGATATAAGAATTTTGAGGGACATAGGGTAGTGACAGTCATATAGGACTGGGTTTTTATTATGTTTGGAACCCATAAAGTCTTGAGGTCTTTTTAGAGGGGTGATATGTGACTAGGGTATGAAGGTTAAGACTTTGTATGTAATCTTAAGCCCTCCTTTTGGATTTGTTGGAAGCCTTCCTCACTGATACATAAGGACCGTCTAGACTCCTATGATAGTGCATTAGAGAGGCATTAAAATCACAAAGGAGATAAATTTTATTAGGCCATCACCCATTGGAGAAGGGATTGTCACAAAGAGTGTGAAAGTGTTACCTTGTCATAGTTACAAAGGGGATAGTCTTTGTGGTGGTAATTATAGTCACTAAGTTTACATCCATCTTCCTAGGGTCTGCAGAAATGCCTAAAGTTAAATATGCCTATTTTAAAGATCTTGCCATGAGTATTTTCTATGCTTTTACCCCCCTAATGATCCAAAGATTGAATATAAAGGTGTGGAAATTATTGACTAACCTTACTACTATCGCAGTCAATTTACTAACATGCAAGATAGTCATGAGGTTTTTCTTGTTTTATTCAAGATTTATATAATCTTGCTTATTGATAAGATGGGGGTCTGCTATTCCCAAATTGTCTACAACAAAATACCAATGGAGACCTCCCCAATCCTCATCTCAATTTTCAAATGCACAATGAAACGATGGAGGACAATCATAACTGTCATAATAGTACATTAGCATTTTTTCTCTCAAGGTGGCCCTTGAGACTACCAAGGGGATGGATATAGAGTTGGGATTATGGTTTTTGTTTAAAAGCCTTGTGTCATTGACCTAATATTTATTTGTGGCAAGGATCCCAATAGTCTAAAGATTACAAATTCTTGTCAAGAAGGGACTGTCATAATTAACTGTGGTACAGTGATACAATTTCATCTTGGTTGAGTATTGTATAAATCTCAACCTATTTAGAATGCATGGGGGTATTAGGGTGTGGTATCACTATATAGGTAACCATCAAGTGATTTCTCCAACCCAATCTTGGCCTATATAGTACCCAGTGTGAAGAGCAAGATAGTGTTGTCCAAGAACCTTGTTACGGTCACAAATGAGGGTAGTCTTAGCTATTGTAACCATAGTTGGAATCCTTTGTTGTTACCATAACATATGTAACCTAAAACCATGACTCTATGAGTATGCGTTGTTTGAAACTCCTCTGAGAAGATCCCACTATGGGAATGAATCATAATTCAGTGTTAAATAGGATTGTTGTCATTACAAAAAATCTAGGGCAGTCATTGTATCCCCTCATTTCCATCATAGAATTAATGCAACTATAGTTTTCAATAACAAAGAGATGGAATTGATGGTAACTATAAGGTCTGTGTTGACTAGTCTTAATCATCCATTCCTCAATGGTAAAAAATAATGTCCCAAAGGAGACAGTAATGATGATAGAAATGTAAACAGAAAATAAGACCACTTTATATTCTTCTATTTTAGAGGATTATCTCTACATTGCTGGTCCAAATTAAGGAAGACATGATTTAAGAGTTCATTGGATTTGATGGCTACAAGCCATTCATCACAGCCACACAAGGTGGCATGGTCAGGTTTCTGAATGCTTAAGTCCTCTTTTGTCAGATGTTGTAGTTGTAACTACCCTGTTAGACATGTATGCAAAATGTGGAAGCATAGACAAGGCACGTGAACTATTTGATAGAATGCCTCAAAGAAATGTGGTCTCATGGACTGCAATGATTGCAGGATGTGAACAACATGGATTTGTTGAAAAGGATTTAGAAATTTTAAAGCAAATGCAATTGGCTGGTGTAAAGCCAAATTCCACAACCTTTGCCAGCATCCTCCTTGCCTGTGTCAAAATGGGAGCTTTGGAATATGGTATGTACATCCATCAATACATAAAGGATAGAGGAATTTTGTCAAATGTTGTAGTTGCAACTGACCTATTAGACATGTATGCAAAATGTGGAAGCATAGACAAGGCACGTGAACTACTTGACAGAATGCCTCAAAGAAATGTGGTCTCATTGTAGAAATATGGTCTCATGGACTGTGATGATTGCAGGATATGCACAAAATATGGAATCATAGACAAAAAAAACATGAATTGTTTGACATAATTCCTCAAAGAGATGTCATCTCATGGAATGCAATGATTGCACGATATGTACAAAATGGATTTTGTAAGGATGCTCTCAAAATCTTTGAATTAATTAAGAACTCTGGAACATATCCTAACATTGTAAGCCTTACTTGTAATCTAGGTGCATGCAACCATGAATGTTTAGTGGATGAGAGTTGTACATACTTCAATCACATTTGTAACCCTTATTGCATTACACCTACAGTTGATCATTATGTGTGCATGGTTGACCTCCTTGCCCAAGCTAGCTATCTTGAAGACACCCTAAACTTTATCTTTCTTTCTAAATCCCCAAATTTACCCTATTCTTGCTCACATTGAAGACCTGTGAGCGGGAATAGGGCTAACATTTTTTCTTTCTAAAATCAGCCAGATAACATAGTGCTAACTTCATTTTTATTTTCAAACAAAATAGACCTTTATCTTCAAGTTACTCATGAACCTGAAGATAACTAATTATTAAAAAAAAAGACTATGCATTCCTTAATGACATGTAAGAGAATTTAATCAGCTGCTACTTTAAAACTTTTTAATGTTTTTGTCTAATGTAGGTTATTAGATTAATAGTGAAAAATAACATACATGGACCAAGAAATTTGTGGCACTTAAGGTTGTGTAATAGAATTTATAGTTGATAGTTAAATTGTATAAAAAAAATTTTATGATCTTTACTAATGTTTATTGGAATTGGTGCATGTTTTACATCATTGGAATGACATATTAGTTGTAACTTTTTTGAAATTTTATTATGGTATGTGCACTTTGATATGATGTAATATGATTATGGTTTCATGTCATATGTTGTAATATTAGATATATAACAGAAAATAAATTATTGCATGAAATAAATAATAACTTTTCATTTTAAATGTTTTTTTTGTAGAACACGAGTCTTCTAGAAGATCAAGATGATCCTCATGCTATAGATCCAGATTATGTTGGTTCTGGTACAGATCACATGGAAGACGATGATGATGCATATACAGAAGACACTGAGGCTAATGACGATGATGATGATGACGATGATGATCATGACGATGATGATCATAATGATGATGATCACGATGGTGATGATGATCATAATGATGATGATCATGATGGTGATGATGATGATGAGGTAGTTGCTAGTAATAGCCTGTGACACTCATGATCATATAGACTGCATCATGGATCATTGTTGATATATCGTTATGATGCCTCTTTTCATGGTTACTATCATATGTATCATTTTCACAGCCTACAATACCATATTAATGAGTTGTATCCTAAATTTATATATCATTTTGACTTATATCATTTGGACGTGTATTATCTTGACTTGTATCAATTTGAGTTACATAATTTATCATTTTTACTTATCTCATTTGTACATGTATCATTTTGACTCATGTCGACTATTGGACATGTATCATTTTGACATGTTATTGATCTACTAGCATATTTGACTTTCACTTGTTTTAGTTATATATGACAATGATCTTATCAGTATTGACTTGTCAATTTATATCTATAAAGTGGTCGATGATTTTTGGATGGATATTTATTACATATGATGATTTTAATTTACTGCTCAGGATGGATGCTGTCAAATTTAATTAAATTATAGATATTTGACTCGCTTGTTTTAATTATAGATGATGATCATGTTATAATAATTATCTTGGTATTTAATCATATGAGTTAAATAATTAAATTACTTACTCTATAATCATATGATTTATTTAAGAGGCATGATATATTTAACTAATTAAATTGAAATAAAACATATTAAATTAATAAATGTAAGCAAAACAAGAAGCATTTTTAGAAGCAAAAAAGGAAGCAACAATGGAAGCCAAACTAGAATCAAACTAGAAGCAATTCAGGTAGCAAACAAAGAAGTAATAATGGAAGCAAGTTTAGAAGCAACAAAAAGATGTAATAATAGAAGCCATATTAGAAGCAACAAAAGATGCAAAACTAGAAGCAAAATTGGAAGCAACAAGCGACATTATATCAGAAGCAAAATCGGAAGCAAAATTAGAAACAAAAGTGGAAGCAAAACTGGAAGCAAAATTGGAAGCAAAACTAGAAGCAAACCTGGAAGCAAAACTGGAAGCAAAATTGGAAGCAAAATTAGAAGTAAAACTAGAAGCAAAACCAAAAGCAAAATTGGAAGCAAAACTAGAAGCAAATCTAGAAGCAAAATTGGAAACAAAATTGGAAGCAAAAGTGGAAGCAAAATTAGAAGCAAAACTGGAAGCAAAACTGAAAGCAAAATTGGATGCAACAAGTGACATTATATCAGAAGCAAAATTGGAAGCAAAACTGGAAGTAAAATTAGAAGCAAAACTAGAAGCAAAATTGGAAGTAAAATCGGAAGCAAACTTGGAAGAAAACCTAGAAGTAACACAAGAAAAAAAAGTAGAAGTAAAATCAGAATCCAAACTAGAAGTAACAAAATCCGGTGCTAAATCTGATGCTAAACCTGATGATAAATCTGGTGCTAAACCCAACACCAAAGTGAAATGTAGTTTGACACTAAGTTTTGCACTGGCAGAAGTGTCAAATTCATGAACTCAAATGCACTAAATTTTGGCACTATTTTAGGCATTCATTGTCTCTTTTGTTGTAGTGTAGGCTCAAATCTTTTTGAGATTTTATTTAGAAATATAACTAGTATATTTATATTTTAAAAAATATATCTAAAGTAGGCCGAGAGATATCCTTCTCAGGCACTTATTTTTTAATTAATTTACCACACTCCCTTTCACCTCACCTCAAATCCTACAATTTGATATGTTCCTTCTACATGTGAAAAAAAATAAGGAAGCAATATAAATAGATTGAATGTGCGTCTTTTTATATTCCATTATGTAACCTTTCTTTCTTTCATCATAGTGCATGATGGCTTCTTTGAAACTGCCATCCACCTTTCTTTCCATCTAGCATGTATTTTATTTTTTCTTTTTTTATTCATTTCACCTTTTTTTTTTTAATTTGAGGAGTGGCTATTTGGTTTTTTAAGAAATATTCTAGATTGGAATCTTATAAGTTTACATGGATATTCCAAAATCTTTCAGCTCCCATTTGTGTTGTGAATGTAGGAATGCCTCTCAGTGTAATTAAACTTTGAAATGGTGCATTATAATCAAATACTTTTATGATATAATTAAACTTTATTTTTTACCATGAGCCATTCTATAATAGGTTATAAATATGTGTGCAATGATTACATTATGATCAAATACTGTTTAGATTGTAATAACCACCCTTGGTTACTACCCTTTTTTTTCAAAATCAATTTCATTACACCTTTAGTACTGTCTTAATTGACCAAGCAACTTTTTTCCAATTTAGAAGTGCTAGTTTCATAACCTTACCAAACCATAGAAATTATAGTAGCTGTATGCCACAATCATACAATCTTGCACTAAATAGGATAAAGTTACATATCCTTTATCAAATTTTACCAAAAAACTTTCTAATAAAAAGGTATTTAGTACATATTTTCTTATTACATTCAAAGCAACATGGGAAGATAGTACCAAGTATTAGAAAATATGATTGGTGGAGTTGAACTTCTTGTAGCCTTAACAAAAAATAGTCTTTGGTGGTGATGTTCTCATGAGACTTCCTTTCACACAATTGAAACTTTATTTACTCAATAATAAAATAATACTCAAGCCATGAAGGATTATCCTTCAATCTTGCAATCACCTCAATCCTAATAGAGAAACAACTAATAGTCCATTATGCCTAGATTTCAAGATGTTTATCGAATTGTGAAATGGAGAATTGGATACAATAACTATCGTGACTACTATTGGCATGAAATCTCTTCCTTTAGGATCATCATAGGAGCAATCTTCTAAAAGATGATGTTTATTGGCATCTACATTTTGCATTTAGGTCTACTAGTCATAAAAGTAACTGCTATCCTATTTTGCCCCCTTGGCCAAATTGTGAAATGGAGAATCAAATACAGTAACTATCATGACTACTATTGGCATGCAAGCTCTCCCTTTAGGATCATCATAGGAGAAATCTCCTAAAAGATGATGTTTATTGGCATCTACATTTTGCATTTAGGTCTACTACTCATAAAAGTAACTACTATCCTATTTTACCCCCTTGGCCAAATTGTCTCAGATTGATGAAATCCTATTGTTTTCACCCCCTGGAATGCAAGGCAAAACTACCCAGATTGACTAAGTCCTAAAAATCTTGAGTTTGCCTTGTGTTTTTAGTGTTGTCAGAGTTTCATAGTTTGAAGTTCTGATCTTTAGCATTCCATCCTTATCGTCTCTGAACTCCACTCCTTTGCCTTCAAGTCACCTAAGTATTCAATGTTTTTCAGAGGTCAGAGTTCAGACTTTACCTCTTCTCCCTTCTTTTCTTTGGAAGGAGAAGGACGGAAGGCTCGAGGGCTGAACTCTGATCCTTTCCTTTGTAATAGCGGCTAAGTGTTTTGCATTGAAGTTTAGCCTTTTCCCCTTCCCTCTTCCTTTCCTTTTGGAAGGTGGAAGGTGAAAAGCCCAAACCCTGACTCGCGATGGACACATGGAATGATCTTGTGGCATTCTGCTATTTTGTCAAGCTCTTTTGGTTATTGCATCACCCATTTGCAAAACTATGAAATGCTGCCACGTGGTAGTGACATCATCGAAAGGTGGAAGGCCCAAGACCTAAACTCTGCTGAAACTTTTAAAATGCGTCTAAGTCCAAATTCTTGTGGGGCTCAGACTTCTTCACTTCTCCTTTCTGTTCGAAGGCGAAGGCCAGAAGGCCTAAACTCTAAACTCCACTGATTTCAGTATTCCAAGGTATACACTAGTGGAGTCAGGGTTTCTTTCCTTCTTCTTCTAGATTGTGAAGTCAATAAGGTGAAAGGCTCAAGCTGTGAAGTCTAATATGTTGGAGATTGACCTTCTTGCCTTCTGGGGCCATTTTTCACCATGCAAAGTGCGATGAGATTGTTCAACGACCCTCCTATTTGCCATTAATCCATCTTTAGGGTTTGTTTTCATGTGGCAGATGGTTTTCCTGCCTCCCCATGCTACTGTTCCTCCTCTACATTAAATTTCACGTACCCATGGCATGGGTAAACCTCCTATTTCAGTGGATTTCTTGGGTAGAGCCATGTAGGTGCACTCCAAGGACATTGAAACAAAGTTATTGTTGCATGGGCGATGATTATTTCTTGTTGACCACTCTTCCCACATCCATGGTTGCTATAGTTCAATCAAAAAAGCTATATATGCATATTTCAAAGATGTATTTTGGTTGTTGTTGCTTATTGTTCTCAGCTGAACATTAGGCTGTTGAATTTTTTGTTGTCATAGGTCTTGTAATGTGATTGTAAGAACTAGTAGAATTTGATGCATTATATCTAAAGCTAGGCCTTTAATGTCTTCTAGTCTGGTTCACCAATGAATGTAATTGATTATTTTGTATCTATTTCTGTTGCAAATTGTTTTACTTTGTAATGGTTATTTGACCTCTATGAGATCAATATTAATTGAATATTGTCTCTCTCATTGTTCTTGCATTGTGTTTATTTGATAGATTTCAACTGTGTCCTATGGATAAAGCAGTCCCTTCCATAGTTTTATCTTTCTGCCCTAACCTCTGTTTGAACTTGCATGAGTATGTATGATTTCCCTTCAGCTTACTATGTTATGTCAATGCAATCCAACACACTAAATCTTGGTGCATCACCTTTTCCCTTTGTGTTTCCCTCTCTCCCTTTTCCTTGGTGATCATTAGTGTAGGTTTAGTCTATTTCTCCAAGCCTTAAGCTTAAAAAGAGGAACTAGCCTTCTCTGGAGGTTTGATCTCAAAATTACAAGGTCCCACATCTTGAGATCATTCCCATTGTGTCATTGGAATGCTTGGAAGTCTCCAAGCAAGGTGCAATTATATGTGATAACAGTTTCTGGCACACTCAGTGGGACTAGTTTGATGAGCTCTATCATCCATTCAAGAATTTGGTGTGTTCTTCAGTGCATCTTGCCATTCAAGGCATTCTTCAAGCACCATGGTGACTTTGTTGAAAGAATCCATTGGTACAACTAGTTCAAACATTTAAAAACTTATCAAAGATCAAAGTTCGGTGATACTTTTGGTCTTTTTTGGCTTTCAAAAGCATCTCAAATCACCTAGCGACTCTCTTCTAGTATGTTTCTAGTCTCCAAAAGCAGACCTGTTACCCTTGTTTTCAAATAATATTTTGATACATCTCTGCTTTTCAATGCTCTAGTATGTCAAGCTATTATGGAAGTCAGTCTTTTTCCCCCATTAAGATTAGGCTTCCAAACACCCATCATAACATTCACACTACTGTCATGGCCCTACTAAGAAACAAACCCTTTGTGGCCTTTAATGATGGAAGCCCTCTCAACCTTGCACAATATGATGGCATCCCAATTTTAGCTCTAACTTGGCTATTCTCTTTTTCACTAGTGAATACTCCACCATACCTGCAGAGCACATCCAAGACATTGCCAGCGTATGCTCCATTCACAATGTTAGTCAAGACAATGTCACAGTAAGGCTCCTTACTTCTTCCTTGAAAGGAAAAACTCTCTAGTGGTATAGGGGGTTACTTGCAAATTCAATTCATGAATGGGATGAGTTAGGAGATAGGCTCTGTTAGCATTTTTGAAGATAATAGTGATCGTTTGTCCCTGATAGAGCAACTAGCCATTATTAAAAGAGATCCCTATGAATTCATGGTAGATTTTAATTTTAGGTTTCAAAAAACTTGGTACAAAATTCAACCATTAGTGAGGACTTCCCCTAATGTTGCCTTCTTGTATTTTTGAGATCCATGAATAGTGATATCACTATCATGATCTAGTCTCTATGAGCGGATGTGTTACCTGATGCCTATGAGGTAGTTATTAGGGTAGAAAATTGTCCAATTCTAGCTAGAAAGATTGCCCCCAGGCCTCCAATGCCATTATTTCTAGAAGCCCCAATATTTCATCCAATTATGGCACCAATTCCTACAGCTAATGTGTCATACCATGCTTCTAATTAGCCCTATCCACTTAGCAAGTAGCTTTGTCAGGGGAATAATCAAACACAAAATCAATTGAGCCATGTTAGGTCCCTGAACTCCATAAACTTGGCTTCTACAAGTACATCAAGCGTGCTTATTCCAAATAAGAACAACCCAAGTCAAGGTTATGAGTGGCTCCATCCATGCAATCCATCAGCAGTCCCAAAACAATAGATTGGATCCAGTTCGCGAGCTATGGTGGGACAAAGGCAAATGCAGGCTAAATGTGTGTTTTTGAATTGGCAAGTGGATGATACTACCCTGTTTCATGAACTACCTGGTTACATTAAAAATAAAGAAGATAGATAGGTGATAATGGATACACAACAGCATAGGAGTAGAGAAAATGATGGAGGATTGTTGCAGGTTGAGGCCAAGAAAAAGAGTGAAGTTCCATCTCATCAAGAAGAACATGACACTAGTCCTATACTGAAGAGTGTAGAGGACTTGGAGGAGGTTCATTTATGGGATGAGCTTGATGTTTTCTACTCAAATTGGATAGTAAATCAGTGCCTCTAGATGAGGTAAACCTCGAGCTGTTTCAGTAGATATATTGAAGAGGCAATCATTCCTTCAATTGACATACAAGGATCAGAGCATTCAAACCAGCAGCATCAAGAACTCGAGTCAGAGTAGAGGTTTGCCATTTCAAGGGGATGCCCTATAAGGCATTTGGCCCAGCTGGGAACATATCATGAAGAAGTCACATTTTGTCTTTCCCACTCCTGAGCATGAAGTTGAACATCAAAATAAGTGGGATCAACCCATTTATCCACTTCTAGGCAGTTGCATCAACAATCAGTTCAAGTGGGTAAGTGAGTTTGTCCTCTTTCTAGGGGAAGTGTTTTGTCAATTTGGTGTATGCCCATCCCTCCCCCACCTCCTGTTAACTTCCCACAAGCATGTAAAGCATTATAAATTATTGAGAAAGGGCAATTATTTTGAAGAACCAGTTAATGGATTTGTTTAAGGTTAGTTTTGGTTGGTTAGTTTAGGTGTAGATTAGTTTTGTTTGTATTTTAGGTTTCATTTCAATAAGTACCCTTGCACTCTGATGCATTCTCATTAGGAGGGTACTTGCCTTGTTTGTTTTGCCTTGTCTTAGTTCCTGGAGGCAATGTTTAGTTTTGTGTTGGTTTGACCAACCCTGTTCTTGTTGTTGTGCCCTTTGACTTTGTGCCCAATGTATTGATAGGCCTCTAGATCCTAGTGTTTAGGTAGGAAAACGCCCCTACATAGTTTCCAAAATGTTATACTATTTTTCCCCCTTGGCCAAATAGTCTAGGATCCATGAAATCCTATTGTTTTCATCCTCTCGAATGCAAGGCAAAACTACCCAAATTGACTAAGTCCCAAAAATCTTGAGTTTGCCTTATGTTTTTAGTGTTGTCAGAGTTTTAGAGTTTGAAGTTCTGATCTTCAACCTTCCATCCTTATTGTCTCTGAATTCCACTCCTTTGTCTACAAGTCGCCTATGTATTCAATGTTTTTAGAAGGTTAGAGTTCGGACCTTCCCTCTTCCCCCTTCCTTACTTTGGAAGGAGAAGGTTGGAAGGCTCAAGGGCTGAACTCTGACCCTTTTCTTTGTAATAGTTGCTACGTGTTTTTCTTCAAAGATTGGCCTTTTCCCTTCCCTCTTCCTTTCCTTTTGGAAGGCAGAAGGTGAAAAGCCTGAACCCTGAGTCCCGATGGGCACGTGGCATGATCTTGTGGCATTCTGCCATTCCGTTGAGCTCTTTTGGTGGGCCCCTTGCTTGTTTGTGGAACCATGGAATGATGCCACGTGGCAGTGACGTCATCAAAAGGTGGAAGTCTTGAGGCCCGAACTCTGCTGAAACTTTCAATACACAACTATGTCCAAATTCTTGTTGGGCTCAAACTTCTTCTCTTCTCCTTTCTCTACGAAGGTGAAGGCTAGAAGGCCCAAAGTTCAAACTCTATCGATTTCAGTATTCCAAGGTATACACTAGCAGAGTCGGGTTTTCTCTCCTTCCTCTTCCAGATTGTGAAGGTGATAAGGTGAAAGGCCCGAGCTTTGAAGTTTGATATGTCAGAGCTCAACCTTTTTGCTTTCTAGAGCCATTTTTCACCATGCAAAGTATGATGAGACTGTTCAACGACCGTCTTGTTTTCCATTAATGCATCTTTAGGGCCCATTTTCATGTGGTAGATGGCTCATCTCCCCATGCCACTATTCCTCCTCTGCATTGAATTTCACATACTTATGTCATTTAGGGGATTTCCTAGGCAAAGCCATGTGGGTGCACTCTAAGGACACTGAAATGAAGTTATTGCAGCATGGGCGACGCTTCTTTCTTGTTGACCACTCTTCCCACATTCATGGCTGCTATAGTTCAATAAGAAAAGCTATATATGCATATTTCAAAGATGTATTTTGGTTATTGTTGGTTATTGTTCTAGGATGTTATGCTACCAAATTTTTTGTTGTCATAGGTCTTGTATACAATTGCAAGAACCAATAGAATCTGATGCATTGTATATAAAGCTAGGCCTTTGATGTCTTCTAGTCTGGTTCACCAATGAATGCAATTGATTATTTTGTATCTATTTCTACTGCAAATTGTTCTTTTTTGTAATGGTTATTTGACCTCTATGATCAATATTAACTAAATATTTCTCATTGTTCCTACACTATATTTATTTGATAGATCTCAATTGTGTTTTGTGGAGAAAGCGGCCTTCCAAGTTTTGTCTTTCTGCCCTAACCTTTGTTTGAACTTGCATGAGTCTGTGTGATTTCCATTCAGGTTTGAGATCATTATAGTGTTATATTAGTGCAATCCAATACACTAAATCTTGGTGCATCACCTTTTCCCTTCTACAAGGACAAGCACCACTTGACTTTAAAATTGAAGTGGTATATTCTCCAATAAAATTGCAAATACTTGCATCATCTGGGACCTTATTATTGACGAATCGATCAATATACCTATCCACAACAAGGTAGAATGGGTGCCTTTGGGGAATGTGATAGAGATATAATTAAACTTTATTTTTTGACCATGAGCCATCCTATGATAGGCTATACATATTCATGTGAAGATTTGTAAAGATACTTTGGGACTAAAGTGTAAGATAGGGCTAGCTGGCTAAATGTTTGATTTTGATTTTTATATTTAAATGGATCAAAGATCATAACTATGAGGATAATATTGCACCCATGGACATGACTTAGGTTAAATACCCAAGTTGGATCTATATCAGATAGGATTATATTATGGATAATGATTTGATTAATGATTATGGACTAAGATTGTGTGCATGTAAGCATAGGGATAAGTAAAAAGTATAGGCCTAGGTGCAAGCAAGGTTAGGCCCACATGGCCAACTATGCAAAAAAATGGGTCATTTGAAGCTATATAAATACTAGGAAATGTATCAAGGATACATTTTTTACTATGACAATTTCATATCATTAAAATCTTGTAAAGAACACTTACTTCAAAATCCTATTAACATTTTTTAATGCTAAAATTACTTATATTTTCTTTCTTAGTGGAAAGTGTACATATAAAAACCACACAATACTTTTTAAATATTTTTTCAATAATTTAAAAGTTATTTTAAAGCCCCATAGTTGTTCTACTAGATATTTGTAAAGTGACTTTCTTACCCTATCTTTTACTCCCATTTATTTTTCAAAATAAAAATTTCATCCAAACTATTAAAAATATTTATAACCTATTTACATGGCTAATGGAACACTTTTGCTTTCATATTCAAATTAAAGGGATAAAAATACATAGCCCTTCAAAAATATGTATTTAAAAATAATTGTTGATTTTAAATAATAATGAACTATTACATTTTTTTACTATTATAAATTTGAATTAATCCAAACTTTCAAGTAAAATGAACTATTTAACTTTTTATTACAATAATTTTAGAGTTTAAATAAATATTAAATCATTGATAATATGTAATCATTAATAACAAAAAATTAACTATACAATTATTAAGTCTTGTAATGAGGTTGTTTTTAGGAAATAGTGTGTAACTTTGCCCTTATACTTGGTGCTAGTTGGGAAGAGTCAAGGCCTTTGTCTTAAGATTCTAGACTCCATTTTTGATAGAGTTACCTCATGGCTTGAGAACTCTCTCATTGGGAGGGTTTTGGAGGTGAGGCCAACCATTGTCACTTTTAGGGTATGGGCCAAAAGAAAATGGTCTCATTGTAGCTATTTTGAGATTGCATCTATGGTGAAGGGATTCTATTTTATCTCTTTCTTGAGCCAGGGAGATTGTGTTCAAACTCTATTGAATGGCCTATGGTTTATAGGCAAGTCTGAAATTTTCCTTAAGAAGTGGGCTCTAAGCTTCAATCATGAGAAGGAATGGATTAACAAAGTTTCTATTTGGGTGAAACTTTTGATCTTGCCTTCAAAATATTGGGAGGAGGTCCTAAAAGGTATAACTTTTTAGTTGGTTAGCCCATAGCCTTTGATCTAGTGACCATTTCTAAGAAATGTTTGTTGTTTTCTAGATTTTGGGTGTATCTAGTTATGGGTAAAGTGCTTCCATGTTCTATTACCATGTCTTGCAAATTGGGTGATTGGATGCAACATATTGTTTATGAGGACTCTGCGGTAATGTGTCAAAATTGCCATATGGCTAGTCACTCCACCTTTCAGTGCTTAGTCAATAGGGAGTCACAAAAAATTGAGTAGAAAAAACTTCACATGGTGCTTGATCATCCTCAAGTTGATGTGGAGCCATTACATGATTTTGTTGTTGTGGAAGAAGATTCTCGTGAGTGGGTCTTAGAATTAGATTGTAGAGAACATGTTCTAGGCAACAAGGATAGAAGTGAGGAGCTTCATATTGAATATATTTGCAGCCCCTCTTGCATGCTCCAAATCTTGCACAATGGACCTTCTCCTAAGAGAGATAAAGGGAATACAAGGATAGATGTGACCGATTTTAGTCACCCTAAGGTTTATTCTTGTGACGATCTCCTCTTTGTAGCCTTGTACTGAAAGTCTATTTTGGAGCATGTTGTTGTGAATCTGAGCACATCATTGTGTTCAAGGGGTTTGAAATAGTCAATTTATCCTTTTGGTTTATCCAAATCAGACATTGGAGGTCAGATCTACAAGGTTTTCAAGTTGGGACCTATGGTTGCCTGATCTAGGAGGTAGCTACAATTTTGGAGTAGTTTGGGCAAAATCAGACCCTACCATTGCATCAAGAATGCTCAAAAACCTATTGATTAACTGTCAAATTGACCAAATTAGAGCAATTGTCAGAAAAGACAAAAAAATTGCCCACTCGACCTTACAAAATCTTTACAGGGAATATTTTGTGGCATCTTCTTGCGTAGGCAAATCCAGTTCATACAACAGGTGTCGATAAAATCTTTGTCTATTACTAATTAGGTATTTTTTTATTCATTGGTTTAAATTAAAGATTATGCAGACTATTTATTAAAAATATATGTATCTATAACAAGTATAGGGTATAGGTCCATAGACTTGCCCCTGTACCCTACCGATAGGGGTGCCATATGTGGTGCAAGGCCCTGGTTGACCAGTGACCACCGACAAGGAAAAGCCCACTAGCCGACAGCCACCCATGGGTTTAAATCCCCCAACCGACTCCTATTACCACTCAACCGACAACATAAAACAACTAACAACTATTCCAAAACTGCCCAGCAATCACTAACAACCCTCGGTGATAGTCTAAATATTCTAGCATATTCCTACTTGAAAAAACTTTTTGACATTGGTAAGCAGTTTTTCAGCTCAAACAGGCAGTTTGGTGAAAATCTAATGGTGTTTTTTGGTCCCTGGAAGAATATTCTAGAAAGACTAAAGAATATTCTGTTAGAATACCCCTGGTTAGTTGTTTCCTACCAACATCTGGTGATTTCATCCTTCAGATTGGTGGTTTTCCTGATTCCAAAGCAGTTTTGAAAATATAACAGGTAGTTTTCCAAGATTATGATACAAATCAAATATTCTGGTGATTGGGTCAATATTCTGCTTGGCACTACAAACATCGACACTGCGTTAGTAGTGGCATCACATGTCCTGCCCCCCTCTAGTCCTTCTACATGGAAAATGAGGCTATATTATTTTGGGGAGCATAACTTGGTCATACAGACTTGGTTTTCACAAATGAGATATTGACAAAAAGTTGGTTCTATGCTTTTTGCAGTGATATCAAAATTTTTTTTGATTTTTCTTTTTAACACCTATTTTTTCTATTTGAAGTCCAAGTGTCATTTTTGTCTTCCAAGCTCATAACTCTTTGCCACAATCTCTGATTTTCATGATTCTTGCAGCATTAGAAAGGCATTAAGGAGCTCCACAAAGCCATCCATGCAATTTTTTTCAAATTCAGTCTCATGTTAATTTTATTCAATTTGTAGTATATTCACATTTTGGTTTATAAATTGAGAAATAAGAATGTTGTCTCCAAGTCAAGAAAAGAGTGAGTGAACATACAACTATACATTTATATGAAACTTTGGTCAAAGTAATGCAAAATTCACTGCTTGCATTGTTAGTTCATGGTGTAACAGATAACTAATCAATAAAAATGGAGTCATACATAGGTAGAGCTAGACTAAAGTTGTAAACCTGAATGTTATTAGGTAGGACACATCACTAGTTCTCAGATGGCATAAAGAATCAGTTGATTCTCATTATCTATTACCCTCACGAAGGGAAGGGCCACTCTAGAAGGAAGGTGTGTAGAGGATCGCTGATCTATGGTTAGAGGAAAAGTACTAGGGTGATTCTCTCTCTCTCTCTCTCTCTCTCTCTCTCTCTCTCTCTCTCTCTCTCTCTCTCTCTCTCCTGCAGTTGATTGTCGAAGACTTGTGAACAAGAATACATTACTTAGATTTTGTAGAAGATATTGGTAAAATTTTAAGTCATAAGAAGTATGACCATTTGTTAAATGTAGAGTTTTGTTAGTCGCATGTAAAGCGACCATTTTTTGAATATATGTATTGTATTTTAAATTGCAATTGTAATATATTTGATTACAGATAATTAAAAAAAATAGTGAAATGTTTTCTATAATTGTGTTTAAGGATATCTAATATTCCAATTGGGATGTTACAACAAAGATGATAAAAAGTATAGTGAACAATGTACAATTATTGTAAGTAAATAAATTAAAACTATAAATACAACTATAAGTCAGGTGAGAAAGTTATATAAAATAAAGTTGCAAAATTATGGTAGAAATTCCTTACATTGAGTGTTGTGTAGCATAGGAAAATCCAATATGAATGTCAAGCGTTGAATGCATCGACTTAGTGATAGTCATTCCAACTAGTTCTAGGAGACCTAAAATACATTAAACTAAACCAAATCCAATAGTTATTATTAAAGTAAATTAAACTTACCTAGTTTTGGAAACTTAGGTAGGGGATGGCTTAAGGGGGGTTAAGAGGATGGTTTAAGGGAGATGCAATCAATTAGTATTTTAGTAATGGTGCACACTAGTAAATTAGATACCTATAAATATACTTAATCCTAAACTCACATTCTAAGAACTACCTAATTAAACTAAATCATAGTTACCTAACTTATGAACATAGCTAGGGGATGGATTAAGGGGAGTTAAGAGGATGGCTTAAGGGGAGATGGAATCAACTATAGTATTTTGGTAAGGGTTTGCTAACTTATATCAATTAATTATATTGAAGTTAATAAACTAAATCCTAAGTATACCTTAACTTATGGAACATAGTTAGGGGATCCTTGTTTTCATGCCGCTACAAGGCTCCTTGGGATTTGTAACATGTTTCAACAATGGTTATTTTGGACAATGGCCATGTCAAGTATGTCCTTGCTCATAATGATGATAGATTGAATATTCATAACCCCACCATGCTTTCCATATGGCGAGATAATGTGCATTTCCAACCTGTTTTGTCTCACCATGTAGTCGTCAACTATATTATGAAATACACTAAAAAGTCTAAGTGTTGCTCAAAGACCTACCATGATATGCTTTCTCATATCTCCACTAGTGTTGATTCTGATAAACTTGTGGCAATTATGTTTTGCAAGTTCCTAATAGAGATTATGGTTGATAGTGATATTAGTCACTTATTGTTAAAATTACCACTTGTGGTGTGTAGTAGGCCCTTTGTCTCCTTGAATGTGAATAGGTAACAATTTTGTTAGGTCAACCCTTCTAATGAAGATAATGTTGGCACTTCAACATTTTTTCTCCATACATGGCCCACCTAATAACTTTGGAATTGGTGACATTGATTGAGGATACAAAGAACTAGAAGTTTAGATATTCATGCATAAAAAATTAATGGATGAGTACAAGTGATGCCTTAATTCACACACATTCCTACTAGGGGTTCTTAAGCTTTTGTTTCCTTCTGTTGGAGTGAGCTTCTTTTGTTTAAATTTTTTTGTTCCATTGCAGATGACATTGGCACCTCCATAGGGGGAGCTTTGTTACAACACTCGAGGATGAGAAATTGTCTTCCATGATTCTTTTGAGTGTTGGCCAAAAGATTATGCCCACTTCAAATTTGTGGGTGGTTGCTAGACTTGTTAATGGGGTGTTGGGAACTGTTGTAGCCATTGTCTACCCAAATGGTGGCAATCCTCCTACCTTACCAAGCTTTGTTGTGGCCTTAGGTTTGATAGTTATGCAGGGTGATGAAAACAAGGTAAACTCCCCTCTACCAACACATATAAATTATAAATTCCCAAGCACATAGAATTGCAAAGGAAACACTCTGCCTCAAAACAATGAAGATTGCAACACAGTTCAGACTTATTTATTCAAATCAAAACTAAGATCAAATTACAATCCAGGCCTTCAATGACCTCTTCACAATTGCAACCCCTAGCAGATTCTTGGCTCTCCAATATCTACACTTTTCTCCTTGAAACCTACATCATTATCTCTTCAAACTCAGGCTATGTCAAGCTCTTCCACATCTCCATATTCTAACCAGTTCCTCTTTCTCAAACTGCACATATATACTCTACTTGTTCTTTACTTTGCACAGCTCCTACTAAGATCCTTGCATATACTTTATTCTACATAAGAGGCCATCTCAATTTGTTTTGTGATATCAATCTATGATGTGAAGCATGGAGGACTTCAAAAGGTTTCCAAAGATACAAAACAAAGATCTTGACTGCTCAACCAAACAATCACAAAACTCTTCTTCAATACAACTTGATTACAAAGCCTACAGATGCACTAAAAGTGGTTTCAAGACACCAAACTCCCACTGAACCTTTACCACACCTTGAACATCCCAAATATGATAGGATTAAACTAACAAAATGGTTTCCCAAACCTAATGTCTTCAAACAATGGTGGTTCCACATAAGAGGCAAACCTTCCTACTAGCTTTCAAGAAATGAATAGCCCTTTGTAAATTTTGAATAATACCTAATATCCTAACTATAAAAACATATTTGAGTAGCCATTTGGCTTCTTTAAAACATATCAAAAATTTAGGTAGGGTTGTTTTGGAAAATATGGCTCAAAACTTGACTATTACTGCTGCTACAAGGCCTAATTAGGCTTGCTCACAAGATTGTTTATTGATTCCGCACACTCCTGGCCTGAAAAATTCTCACCAAAATCTCAAACATAGAAAATATGGTCTGCACATGCTACTCCAACCTTTACAAGTCACTTTCCAAGAGTTTTGTTACCAACCCTAACCTTGTATATATCACTTTTGCACAACACAATGAGTTTTCTCACCTAGGGCATCACCATATTAACTCAAAACCTTATTCCTATGGGAAACACAAAGAGCATGTCTATATAGACCTTGACACTAAGATTTATGAATTTTCACCAGTAAAAATTAAAGTTATGCATTTTTCTTAGCCATTGTTAACCCCACTCAGGGTTCAGACCTGCTTACAGTAAAATGAGCGTAACTTATTCAAAACTTACTAAAAATTGATGAGACTTGAAGAAAATGAAAGTAGACTCCAAGAGATTTCATCTCCAATTGGTCTTAGGCAAAGAGCATGACATACAGTCCTATGCCATGCAAACAAACAGAGAAAAATGTTCAGAAAATGCAGGAAAAATGAAGATGTTTTTTTGTTTTTTTGTCTCAAACTTTAACAACCCACTTTACAATGATGCTCAATGCCTTTTTATACCTTCTACAATATACTCCAACCATTTCTAACCAACTCATCAACTTCTACATGCCCTTGACTCTTCATATTCCATTTATTGTATTTTTACAATTTGACAATATGACAAATTTTGCACTTTTTAGACAACTTTTACAAAATTTGCAAAATGGACTCAAACTAACCTCCTAGGACTTAAAACAAACTTATACAAGTTTTAAATGGTCTAGATGACCTTATTTCATGATCAAATCACTAAGCTTAAACTAGGAAACCAAAATTGCCTCATGGAGGCTTAAACTTGGCAAGGTGCTCTTGCACCATACTCCCAACCAAAAAGAAACTCAAGTCCCTTAATTGAGGACTTGAAAATGCATGAGAACCTACATCAACAATTTGGGTCATCTTGAATCTAGGTTTACCCTTTCTTAAGGCTGCAATCACAACAAGAAGATGGTATATTCCATCCTTGTTCTTGCTCCCTTGTAATGTGACTATGATATCTTTACCTCTGCTTTCCACCTCTTTCATTTGATGATCTGCCCCTATACTGGTTGCTTTATCAGGTTCACTAACCTCTATTGAGAAAGAAATTGACTTACCACCATCCTCTCTTGAAAATAATGAATAGAACACCTCTTGTATTCTCATATCACACATTTCTTAAACCAACCTTGAAGCTTCAAAATTAATTCATCCTTGACCTTTAAAGAAGAAAATTTGGATGCCAACTCAATATCATTTCTCTCTACAATCAAGCTATGTTTCTCACCTATTGTCTCAACATTCCCATGCCTTGAAATGGCTGCAAAGTATTTGTCTTCTTGTTATATTGTTTTGATGTCTTCAAATGTAGGAGTGGCTACAAACTCCTTAGGCCCCTCTTCCTTCATTAACAAAGATTCTATTATCTCCACGTCTAGTTTTGATGCTTCCACTTGTCTTCTCCTCTGAATAATCTTTCTAATAGGCCATGTAACCTTCCTCTTAGGTAATAAGTGCCAACTTTCCAACTACTGCATCTTCATTTGGAACTCCTGATCTATTCTTTCCATATCTTTTTCCTTCTATTTCAAGGCTTGTTTCAATTCTATGACCTCTTGGTCAATTTCCACTTGTTTTGCCTTTTCTTTTTCCCTCTTCATCTCTTTTTTCTCTCTTTTTCTTTCTTGTGTCTTGTTTTGTGAACCCTCAACCTACAAGTACCTTCTCAACACATCCATTCTTTTCTTTATTCCAACAAGTCTCTTTCACCTTACTTCTCCTTATCTTTGTGACACCTCACCAAGGTTTTCTCTTTTCTTCATTACCTAGTCTCTTGGCATCTAGGTTCTTTCTTCAACCTGCAAAAAGACAACACACAAACACACAACTTTCCTTTCCCAAAGTCATCTAGCTTTGATATCAATTGATGAAAAGTAGAGGTGGAGTATTCCACACAATCACAATGAACCAACTCTTCAAGTTCCAAAACCTAATTGTGGTAGTATCTCTCACAAATCCTCATAATGCCTTGTAACCCTTGGAACATGGTTTTTCTGGCATATCTTTAGGAGAATGTTGCAAACCCATAAACCAATCACCTTTTTGGATACCCTTTATTGAATACTTCAATATATCAAAAACTTAGATAGGGTTGTTTTGAAACTCCTCAACCAAAAATTGACTGTCCTCTATTTTCTAAGCATAATTAGGCCACTTTTACAAAGCAAGTACCCACCAAACACATTCTCAACCCTAAATATCTATTCCCTAACTTCAAAAAGGTCACAAATAGACTAAATCAACAAATTTTGACAAAAGGAACACCTACAAACTCACCAAATTACAAACCCTTGTCTTAGGCCTATTTAGGCTTGCACTTTAGAGGGTTTATTGAAACTGCAACCTCCACACCCTTTATCACCTTACCAAATCCTTAAAAACATCACAATAAGTCTACCCATTCTTATTTCATCAATTAGAATGATCCTCTAATAGTCCTTCGACAAATTCCTACCCTTGCACAACCAAATTACTTCAAAACTAGCGTTTTTGTAGCCTAGGGTATCATCATATTTACACAAAACCCTCATCCTTGCTCCTGCAAACACCACAAACATTTATAAATAGCTAAATCCTTGTATTTCACCAGGTTTCAAAAATTTTCAACAATGGCAAGTGCTTCAAATCATGTTTTTACCATTCAAGTCCACAAACCCTAGGTTAGCAGGCAATTTTTAGTAAAAATTCCATAACTTTCTCAAAATGTGATAAACATTGATGAAACCAATTCCAAATGAAATAATATTTAGATCACTATCAAGCCCAATTGATTTCATGTCATTATCAGGCCGTACAGGGCTGTACTAGCCTCAGGAATAGTGAAAAATTAGTTAAAATTTAAAAAAAACTGAGTTTTCTTGCATTATTTGATCTCCAAACGTCCTCCCACCCTTGCCTCAAATTTTGTGAGGCATATTTAAACATATCTAACTGAATACCAACTGTTCCAACTAACTTTTTAACTACTTGACCATTGGTCTTCGTATTTCTTGCATTTTGTAATTTTGTGCATGACAACATTGTCAAGATTTTACAATATTTGTAAAATGAAACCCCAAATGAATTATTACATTTCAAATGGTCCATTATGACATTATTACATGACATAAGACTCAACACACTAAAAACATGGCATTAGACCTTATTTACAAAAATTGACATGGTGCCCCTACACCAATCTATGATCATCATTATCAATTCTCCTCCATCATTCCGTGGCAGCCAAATCCCATCAAATCGACCTCTCTTTTTAATTATCTTTTGTTCCTTCTATCTTTAGGATGCAAGCCCCCTTTTCTTGCTTTTTGGTCTTATCTCTCCATATCAACCCCCCTAACTAGAGGCAACTTTCTAGTTCTATATTATACAAACATTTCCAAAAAGATGAAGCATCCCTCAACTAGATCGACGCCTTTATAACTACATTTACATACATGATATATAATCTTATGTGTAACTTTGTTAAGAAACAAATAAAACACACACAACCATTGTATTTTGACTTGATCAAATGGTCACTCATGTGGTAAAAATGCCCAAACATGGGTTGTAATATCAACAAATTCTTTCATCTAAAGTCATTGGCATTAGAGGTCTTGTCTAGTTGCCTCAAATCGACCAGTTTTCCTTTTCATAGACTGCATGATACTTTATTGATTTCCATTTGATCTTTTAGTTGCCCCATACCCAATCAATCCTCCCTATTTGTATCTTCTTTTGCTTTAATAGTTTTTAATGACTTTATTTTTCATTTCAGGCCGCTCCATTCACAATTTCTCCTTATTACATCTTATATACATGTCAATTTAATTCAAAAGGTAGAGGCATGCTATAATGTAGATTGAAATATGATCACATACCAAATGCCACAATGCCATTTCCACCTTCCATCTTCCTTATAAGCTGTCTAAAATGGCATCAAGCCACCCACAAAGAGATATCATCTGCATAATACTTTGGAGTCTTGCCCAGCCAAGGATTTTAAACAACATCAATTATATTGATTTCATTATATAATGAATCCATGCATTGTTGAAGTCTCTACATATGTCTTGGAGTGATAACTTGGTCGAGATGAAGTCACAAAATAGTAAATGATAACCAAACATTGTGTATTCCCATTTCACAGAGACATCTTGTCAAATAGTTTGAGTACCCGCTTTGTGCATGATATAGTGAATCAAACTTGCATATGTCATGTCCAAAGATGATGTTTGAATCAACTTCATGAATGAAATCCTCGACGCGACTTTGGTCTATCGGAAGCTAAAAGATAAAACTCTTCATAACTTCTCACCAGAGACTCAAAATTACATGAAAACTTGCAAGTGCATGTGGATTTGTAGTACAATGACTTTCCCCAAGCTGTGTTGTCTCAATCATCTTGAAACTCATAAATTTAAACTTTCACCAAATTGCCAGCACTAGTTAGAAAATATTAAATTCTCCAAAACTAAGGAATCTAACCCTGAAACCTTTGTCACAAATTCTAAAATCCATCAAAAAATCTCCCTGTAAGAGTGTTTGACCAAAAACTTTGCCAATTTTGTAAAACAATTGTTTTAATGAAAACAACCTATTATGCATCAAAACTGACAACTAGCAAAAACTAGTTTCCTACCAATCTGACCATACCATGTGTCGCCAATGCTGTGAGAGGTTCAGACAAAACCAAAGCAAGCCAAGATTGGAATAAACAACAAATTATTTTTGGGTGATGTTGATCAATGGTTCACCCGAGATGCTCCTCCATCATAGGGCCTCTTTGGGATTCACGTGACTCATGCCTTGTACCTATTGCTTCAGTGACATGTTCTTCTCGACAACACTTCCCCCTTAGAATGGCATGGGCTTTGACCATACATAAACCCAGGGGCTTACACTTGACAAGGTCATGATAGACATTTCTCCTACAATATGTCAAGGTTTACTCTTCACTATTGTCTCCCATGTTTGGCGTCTGAAAGACATAAGCATCTCACCTGCTTTCACCTTCTAGTGGTATGCTCACATGCAAGATGATGCCCACATTTCTCTCAGGAAAAGGGAGGAGGCATGTCTCAAGGCTCTTGAAGCCTTGGTTCCATAGGAGTCTGATCTATTCATGTGCTTGATAGTGCTCCACTACAAATCATGTGTTTTGTATTATATTTCTCAACCCCAAAATTTCACCCTCATGTAAATTTTCACATGACTACTTTCCCAACAATTGTTTGTTTTTTAATTTGTGTTTGTTCTTCTATATTTGTAGTTTGATTAATTATTTAATTATTTAAGGTTTATATCTATGCCCATCAAATTTTCAACTAAATTAACAAATAAAAAATTATCTCAAATTGGAATACACATTGCATCTCCATCTTAAGGCTCTTGAAGCCTTGGTTCCATAGTAGTCTTGTCTATTTATGCTCTTCATATTGCTCCACTCCAAATCATGTATATTGTATTATTTTTCTCGCCCCAAAAATTGCACTCATGTAAAATTTGACATGCATACATTCCCAACAATCATTTGTTTTAGAAATTGTCGTGTAGGGTAAAATCACTTTTCTATTATTAGTCATCTCCTTCTAAGAAAGCAACACTACTCCAAATCATGTATATTGTATTATTTTTCTCACCCCAAAAATTGTACATTCATGTAAATTTTGGCCCACATACTTTCCTAGCAATGTTTGTTTTAGAAATTGTAGTGTAGGGCAAAATCCCTTTTCAATTATTAGTCATCTTCTTCTAAGAAAGAAACACTACTTGAAAATATCTATAGACATACCATCACACATTTTGTGTGACTGCTCGTTTATTAACTGATAGGCTTATATGTGAGACATTTTTGTCCCATTAAATTGTCAAATGCCGGTCAGTTTTTTTGCAGTCATCTGAGTGGACATGGGAAACGTTAATACTAAATTCACCACCTGGGAATTTCATATGAACATGGAAAGTGGATTCATTCATAATTATGAAACAAAAGAGTTTACATGGTCCATAAATGAGGAACAGGTAGACTATTTGCCTTTCTTAAAAGTATTAAGTTTTAGTAGTTTGGTTTTTTTATTTTTAACCAATATGTTTACTGTGGCAAGTGAGACTCCACCATGTGAAATGTTTCTAAGTGGTTCACTACTTTTTAAACTGGAGGGTCTCCTATCTATATATGGGGAGATACCGCTACTATCTATTCTCCTGTTTCTGTCTCGGGAGTCCCTAGG
Organism: Cunninghamia lanceolata; assembly: GCA_027924645.1. Taxonomy (NCBI): domain Eukaryota; kingdom Viridiplantae; phylum Streptophyta; class Pinopsida; order Cupressales; family Cupressaceae; genus Cunninghamia; species Cunninghamia lanceolata. Next base: position 3,052,307 of record BSBN01000877.1, on the reverse strand, counting down.
GCCTAGGGACCTTTGCATCGAGTGCCCCTACCTCCATGACCCCCTACCTATAGACGCTGGGTAGGGACCTTATAGTCGAGCTCCCAGTTCTCAGCCCTACTTACGTAGGGTCCAAAGCAATTCTAGTAGAGTGAGGGCCAACCTTTGGCGGGGATTCATCGTGGGAAGAGAACAACTTTTACTTTATCATGTCTTTTCACATGCTTAATGTCCAGATGAGATAGATTTTTAACATGCCCACCTATTTTTTATTCATGTTCCAAATTTTGACACTGAAATAATTTTACATTCACCACCTTAAATATTTTGAATCAAATTCAAAATATATTTTTATTAATAGTTGGGAGAGATTGGAACTTGTTAGCCCATAAGCACTATGGCAAACAAAGAGTTGTTTATTTACAATAATTTATATTTTGAAATGGTTTTCATTTGGGAAAGTCATCATAGATAATCTATATTTAGATAAAACTAACTTTAGGTATTTGATAAAAAATAATTAACAATAATTAATTAAATCTAAAATTATATCCCTGTTTTGTTTTGAAATGTATTAAACCTAAAATTTAAAAAGGGTATAATTTGATTTGTTATATTTTTACATAATTGTGTATAATAGGGAAATATAATATATTATTTCATTTTATAAAGAAAAATAACTTCTTTTTTTTTCATTTTAATAAAAAATAATTAATAATAATTATTGATAGTGATAATAATCATAATCATAATTAAAAAGGTGACGGGTTGTATTTTCAATTTAATAATTTTAGAAATTTGGCACGAGAGTAGTCTCTAAGCTGGATTGTCTTTTGTTCATACAATTAAAGATTTTTTTGGAATAAGAATGTGTTATAGAGAAAAATATGGGTAAAGGAGCAACCCTTTTAATATGTAAACATAAAAAATAAAATAAAAACTCCTCAAATAAATATTTACCTTTTCTATCTTTAAATTTTTTTTGTTGTATACACACCAACAAATTTCATAGTCAACTTTGCTTATCAAGCAATTTTTGTATGACAGTTGTCTATTCAATGGTTCCTTTAAAACACTATGACATACTTTAGTATGAGTAAATTATATAAAACCCAAATATATATATCATCATAATCCTATATAAATTTTGACAGTTTGTCCAAAATCAAATTTAAGCCCTACACACCAATATGTTATATTTTATAAATTAACATAAAAATCTATCATTAAAAAATTAAAAATATTTTGACCCCAACTTCTTGGAAAACAAGAGGCACTCACAATTTATAAATGCTAAAAAAATTATATATCAAAAGATAATATTATTTTTTTAATAAAGTTTAAAATTACATAAAAAGATAATATGCATTAGTTTAAAAATAATTAAAATTTTAACTGTAATTTTATTTCAAAAGATTTGTTATTATATCATATTAATAATTATATGGTAAGATAATATATATAATTATTGGTTTGAGTTTTGGCCATTATTTTATCTATTAACAAATATTTAAAAGTAATTAGATGTTAAATAAGTTTTTTAATTGTGATCTTATTAAGTGCATCTTGCATGCCTCCATTTTAAATTTACAAAGTTTATATATGGCTTGAGGGAATTATATCCTAAAACAAATTGAAGTGGCTTTAGAACATGGGGTTTATGATAATGGTAGAAATGATGGTAGCTTGCACTACATAGGTGAAGAGAAATAAAACACACACACACACACACACACACACACACACACACACATATATATATATATATATATATATATATATATATATATGTATATGTATGTATATGTATGTATATGTATGTATATATATACATATACATATATATAGACATATATATATATATATATATATATATACATACATATATATATACATACATATACATATACATACGTATACATATATATACATATACATGAATTAGGATATTTTATGTGAGATGATTAAAGCTCTAATTAAAATTACCCAACTAACTAGCTTTGTTTATTTAAGTAGTAGTTTGAAACATAAATTTGTTTTTGTTTTACACAAAATTATATTTTGTATTTTGGATCCACTTCAAATGAGAATTAAAAAAAAATTTCAATACCTTTTTTATTGATAAGCTTGCTGCCAGTATGGCAACAAAATAAGTATAATAGAAGGGGAAAAAATAATTCAAAGACAAGAACTTCCTAGATACAGAGGTCATTGGAGATGATTTCCTCATCCTCTTGTTGAGAAGCTCTATTTGCTAATTGATCAGCCAAATGATTTGCTTCTCTGAAACAACATTGAATGGAGACTATATGTAGGTTGTCCAAGAAATCCTAAATCAGAACTACAAGGTTATGCAACTTCTAGTTTATTACTTTCCTTGTCCTTAGAGCGTTGATACAAATTTGTGAGTTGCCTTTGATTTCAATCTCCTTTAGGTCCTTTTCTTTGCATAGTTCCAATCTAGCTAACAAGGCCTAAAATTCAATTTCATTGTTGATTCCCTCCAGTAGCTTTCTTGAAATTTCCTAGACAACTTTCCCTTTGTCATTTATGATTGTGCCTTTAACATATGCCATCTTCTCATTAGTGCCTTATCCCATTTGGTTAGAGGAACCGATCATGGTTGTGGTCCCTGAACATGGGCCAACACTATTTCGAAGATCACGACTTCTATTTTCCTTTGTACCTCTCAATTGTTGATTCCTTCTCTTTAAAACTTCTTTCATTCTATTCTCTCCACACATGACACATAATTAGGGATGGACTTGTAGTCCATACCCCCTCTCATAGTGAATTTTTTATCTTTGTCCAACTCAAGAACAGTGAAAAGATATCCTTCAGGAGCTCACCTTTCTAGCCACAACAATCAAAGAACTAATTCCACATTTTATCAACAAAGGGGCAAGTAATAAGAAGGTGGTTGACATCCTCCTCCACACTTTTGTAGAGCACACATCTAGAAGGATGACTAATTCATATCTTCTTTGGCCTATTATTTGAGAGAATTCTTTTCTGGGTCACTATCCATGTGAAGGTACCGGCCTTTGATAAGCACTAGTGACTCCAACATAGCTCTTCCAGCCAACTTGCCTCATTTTCCATCACATTTTGTAGTTTGTAGCCAAGCTTCACCGAGTATTTTCCTGAGTTGTCCCCTGTCTAGTTGATTGTATCCACCCCTCCATTCAAAAAGACCTTCCTTCACTTCAACTCTTGAATAAAAATTGATTTCTCCTCTTCAAGGATGTTTATGTTTTCTAATGATTTCCATACCAAGAATCCCACTGTAGTATTTTGAATTACGTAATCTTTGACTCGACTCCCTCATTCTTTCATAAGAATCTTCATGCAGTTATGAAGACGGTTATCTCCACTTAGAGTGGGAAGTCTGTTGGAGTACGAGAAACACTAATAGGGGGTGAATCAGTGTTTCAATAATCAACTTCAAATTTAATCATTTTTCAAAACATATAACCTCTCTATAATCATTGAGTGTTCAATTTCAAGAGTGTGTTCAAATGTGATAACCAAAAGTAGATCTGAAAACTCAAATGCTATAAAGTAGATATCCATAATAGCAGGACCAAATTGCATGAAACATAAATATCAAATGGACCACAAAAGAATTATAACACAATATTTTTCATGAGTGAAAAACCCTCATAGGGATGAAAAACCACTCGGTAAAATGCCTCATTGGCTTAACAAAATCCCAAAGCCTCACTGGCTACACAAAATTCCTCACTGGCAGAGGAACCTCACTGGTTATAAATATGCCTCACTGACAACCAAGTGCCTCATTGGTAAATCCAATAACATAAGAAAGAAGAAAATCAATTCAGGGGATTACCTTGATTCACTACAACACACAAAATGACTTAATCTTCATCAACACATATACAAGTTTACTTGACAATGACTACATAACAAAGAGAGCTTCAATATTCCCTGCAACAAATGTCAATCCTTCTGCAAACCACTTCATCTTTATTTGCAAATTGAATCATACAAACATCTATAATATGCTGAGACAATTTCACTTACATCTCCTTATGTCTATAAGCAATACAACATTTAGATACATGCCTCTTCAAACACAATGATAGTATAAGCACAAATCAGAGCTTGCTTATCCTCTGGATTAGCAACACTTTTTACCTCAAACATCATACAAAGCCCTTTATGCATCCTACACATTGTTAACACAAAAAAAATTCCTCTATTTTTGGCAATCTACACATCGGTGAATAGGTATGTCACTGTAGATCCCACTAAATCAAGGCTCACATTTCAATCTATCAAATAGTGCAAGTTATCAATTTCCTTGGCCCTCTATCTCATTGGAGAATATGGTTGCAGACAGTTAAAACCTTTTATAAAGAGTCACCCGTCAAATTCAATCACGGAAGATGAACTGTTGGTATTTGAAAATCATTTGAATCTCTGCCATTCGACCTTCCTTTCACACCCATTCAAGATTGAATAATAGCTCTCGATGACTTTTCAGGTGCCCAAGTGACTTGTCAAGCCGATGTTGACTAGGAAGCGGGCCGGTTAGATGACGAGTTTAATCCACTTAAGTTATAACTTTAGTGGGCTCGAACCTACTACTTCCAGCCAACTTCCTTTTACTTTTTGAACCCATATACAATGAGCCCTTTTAAAACCATTTGAGGCTCTTCTTAGGGTTTTGCTATTAAACCCTAAGCATGTTTACAAATGCATATTTTATTGTAAAAACCTCCATTCAATCTTGGACTATAAACCAATGTCATCATTAGCTACTATTAAACTTCTTGAGTTCTTTGCCTTGTGTAAGAAACATGTAGACATGTGCAAGAATATATATATACACATCATGGCAACAATATGAACGTCTCACCATATGCACTTCATGCATTAACTCCTGACCATAAGACACCCATTGTCACAACTACATCAAACCTTACATGAACCTTATTAAAACAAACTTGAAGCATGAGGATCTTGAAAGATCTTGCAATTTTAAACTCCTTTCATACATCAACAAGGATGATGAAGTAATCAAAGTCATCGAACAATCTATGCATGAAGGCTATGCATGATACTGAATTGTAGTATAAACTCACACAACCTATATCAACAAGTAACCAAAAGACATATGAAGACACATTGTGCTCTTGAGGACACATTATGAAGAATTACATCTTGATCATCCTAAGCATGAACATTGTCATGATCAAAGCACATCCTAACAACTACAACCGATCCTTTGAACTGAACCTTTGACATCAATGACAACTATCATAATAATCTCCCCCTTTCTCATTGATGGCAAAAACAACAATATTTTGATCTCTCCCCCTTTGACATCAATTGACAAAGGATAACATACTCCCCCTATCTAATATCACTTGTTAATGACTAATCATCCTTAGCTGAGAGAAATGTTATCTCCTAATCTGCAACCATAAACCACTATGATTTGCCACTGTCAAGCAGAGATTGAAACACATTGCTTCATTGCTCATGACTTGAAGGAAGAATATAAGCTTTCTTCTCCATCTCCTAAGGCATAATGAACTTTTCACATTTTCAAAGCACTGTCAAAGATCAATCAATCAAGACCTTTCATTGTCACTATCCCATAATCCAACACTATCAAATCATCAAGTTAGTCTCCTATTGTGAAACTATTTGACCACCAGCTATACTACTCCAGCAACCTGCTTTGAGATCTTGTGCTCTTAGGACATAAAGATACTATTTCCTCAAATGTGTTACAGAGAACACTCCCTCCAAAAGACAAAATTGTTCAACCAATAACTCTTGAAATATATCAAAAAACATGAAAGGTGTCTAATACTGTTAAGAAAAATCTAACTTTATGAAATGATTGTGTTGTCTAAAACAATGTGCACTGTGTATCACATACCAATTAATCACAATGAAATCTATACATATCAGAAACCACTATAACATTTAGATGTGATTATCACTGTCTTGTCAAGATAACTTGATACCACTGCCTCATCACTAACAGATATATTGTCTTGTCAATGTCTGATATAAGCCCAGACTTAGTCCATGGGGAAAAAGATACAAAGTTAGAAGTAACTGCACTGCCATCTAATCTAAGAAATTCTACTATTTGTACAACTGTCAAACAATCATCAGCAAATCATAAAGCATATCTACTATCCCATAAACAAGGCATTCACTATTCTGCATCATGCATTAGCCAAACACATTGTAATGGTCTATGAAAGATCATTGTATATATTGTAAACAACATCATATCTCTACCACTTCGAACACTTAACCTCAAACTCAAGCTCCATTAATACACTTTTCACATCAATTAATCACTCCCCTTGTGAAGACACAATTATTACATTGTCAAACACTGTTTAGGCCAACTTTCATGATGAACTTGAGATTGTCAATTTTGGCCATGCATAACATTGACATTCTTCAATAGTATGATGTCTTGAAACATACAAAATAATCTTCTCTACATCAAGATATACTAAAGGATAAGCCACTAATCCTCCATGAGAGCTTAGCATATACTTTTTGACTGCCTCCTTGAATATCACTGCACCACATGTAATCCTGCTCTGCATCAAACATAAGGTCTGTTTGCACTCATAACACTCTGCACCAAACATAAAGGACTGCACCAACTGGCACCTTTAAGAGATTGTCACCTCAAACATGAAAAGCAAAAGCACTTGATAGATACCATACCCCTGTTTAGTATTTATCATCTTCAACATAATAAATGTCAGAGCACTATACTGTGTCATGAGAAAAATATTACACCAAACAATGAATAACAAGAGAATCATTGTCATAAATGTTATCATATCTGAATGTTCACTGCAAACTATCATATCACTGTCATGAAGGTTCTACACATATTATAGTATGTCATGAAGGTTCATTATACTGTTATCATGCTCTTTCACTATTCACTGTACTTCAAGCATCATCAATCCACGAATGACTATTAGAACCATGGTAAGAACATTGTTCTACAATCTGCACTTTGTAGTCTACATGCCATTTGCCCTTTTGAGAGTGCTCCATTGTACAGTACTGCAACTATTGTTTTAAACCAAGGACACCATCATACTGTCAATTGAAACTCATGACACAAAAACATCTCATCACAAGACATATGTACTAGACTGATCAAAAACATATATGGCTAAAGCACTATTCTCACTTTAGAAGATGAATGAAGAAACACCTACAAACTCCATATAGACTGCAACAAATAGGATGAGTATTATAGGCATTCAAAGATAACAAATCAACCCTACATCTTTAAAAACTGTACAGTCATCAAGGATAGGATGTACTGAAATGAAAACATGAAACACATCCAATATTGTCATTCTCAAGCATACTAATAACTGCATTACCATTATATCCATCTTCCATTGAAACATCATACTAGCATTGTGTCCTCTGTCACAAATTGTCCTGAACTATCATGATTTGACTAATAAAGCACTTGTTTGAACTGAAAATGTGGTCCTCTGACATCAAAGTCAACTTATGCAACTATGCTCAACAACTCTACAAACATTAATTGAGATACAAAGATAGTGATGATCTAACAATTCTTCATAATCATAATAACCTTGATGCATCCACTCCATAAGAAATATGACTAAAATACAATTTTTATTGAATCTCCAACAACATTGTAGTACCAAGGAAGCATTAACAAGAACCTCTACTACACATTAATTCTTCACTATTGATAACCTTTGACCAACCTCTAAACTTACACAGCCATTATGAATTTTAATGATATGAAGATGTAACCTAGATCTCCAGGTCAATGACAATATGTTGTTGTTTTAACTTATCTCTATGCTAGTGGCAATATGTTGTTGTCATCAATCTTCATCATCTTGTCAATATGTATCAACCTACCTGCCACTTATCAAAACATCCACTGTCCTCTATAAAGTTGTAGCAATTCATATTCTCTCCCATGATGTGGCAATAGAGATAACATGGATTAAATATACTTGTCCTGATTGAACACACAGTCCTGTCTTATTTGACATTGTCAACAAATCCAAAACTAATCTAATACAGACTCAATAAACTATGCTCTGGAAAGACCTGATATACAAGCACTTGAGTGATCTATACCTTGCTAACACCTAATGATAGTGATGTGACCAAGGTGGCATAGCTCACTGATCTCATAATCTCATTACTATCCAACTCTAACAAATTATCACCATGCATTGTGTTGTACATATGCTTCACTAAATTCACTTGATAACATGATATATGTGCCTGATTCAAACCTAACTAACTTCCATGGATTCATCTATTTACAACCTCTTGGTTGATATTTAAGGGACTAGATGATAAAATTGTAAACACCTCCCCCTAACCTCATACTACTCTTTTAGGTTGTTATAAATGTTTCTTGTGCAGCATGCACAAGATTAGGTTCAACCTTCTCTTTCACTTGTTTCCTTCTCGAAACCTTCTTAACACCTATCTTCTTATGGTGATTGACTGATTTCATTAGATCACTCTTACAAAATGTAGCAATATGTCCAAACCTATGACAACTATAGCATATGATTTTGTTTCTTCTATTTAACCATTAAATGGAGTTCTTATTATAACCCATTTTCCTTGCATTCATCCAACAATCCATTGCTTTATAACTATAAATATGACAAGAATAGAAATAACCATGAAACTGAGAGTAGTTATACCTTATTGAATGGTATTGCCTGACAAGTGGAGATATTGAGAATCTACTTGTCCTTCTACCTTCATCAACAACTTTATCTTTTTCTTTCTTCTTCTCTTCTTTAGGAGCAACAGAGTGACAATTCAAGTCTATCTTCCTTCTAGGAGCATTTCTGGCTTTAGAACATTGTCCTTCTTCATAACCTAGACCTATAGTGTCCTTGTGATGCTTTTGCTTGCTCAATATGTCATTCAAGCAATCAATACCCTTTTTAAACTAAAGATTCTTATGCAATTTAGAAGATGCTTTTTCTAACTCCTTTCTCAAAGAGACTATTTCTGACTCTAGTTTTAGGCATTCACTAGTTTTGACTTCAAGATCAGATTTTGTAAAATCAACAACCCTTTTGACTTCTTTTATTTCTTTCTTTAGGCTAATGGTTAGTTCATTAGATTCTTTTACTTGAACTCTTAAATCAACAATCATATTTATTGATTATTCAAGTTCTAAAGAAACTTTTGCAAGTTCACAAAGTCCCTTGGTCTTGGAGTCCTTTTCTTGGTGAAGTTGGTCTTCTAATCTCCAATTTTCTTTACTAAGTTGCTTGATTCTTTCAAAGGTACACAAGAGTTCACCTTTTATATCAACCTCACAATCATCTTCATCATATTCCTATTCAAGTTCCTCTTCATCCACAAAGAGGTCTCTTTCTTCATCATCAATCTCAACAACAAAATCATCTTTTCTTTCATCAAGTTCTTGTTCATCTATACTTATAATGAAGTCTTCCTTTTTATCAAAACTCTTAATTGCAAGATTATTCTTTTTATCACACTTTATATCAACATTCAGGGGAGACTCGTGCAACAACTCATTACATGACTTGACTAGGGTTTGTTGTAAAACCTTTTGATTGGCATATTTGTTTTCTCTATTTCTTCTACACTTTCCCATGGTACTCCACTATCAGGACCTACCTAAGCCTATTAGACTTTTATAGGGAACCTATGCTCTGATACCACTTGTTGGAGTACAAGAAACATAGCGGGGGGGAGGGGGGTGAATCAGTGTTTCAATAATCAACTTCAAATTTAATCATTTTTCAAAATATATAACCTCTTTATAATCATTGAGTGTTTAATTTCAAGAGTGTGTTCAAATGTGATAACAAAATGCAGATCTAAAAACTCAAATGTTATAAAGTAGATATCCATAATAGTAAGACCAAATTGCATCAAACATAAATATCAAATGGACCACAAAAGAATCGTAACACAATATTTTTCATGAGTGGAAAACCCTCATAGGAATGAAAAACCACTCGGTAAAATGCCTCATTGGTTACACTAAATGCCTCACTGGCAGAGGAACTTCACTGGTTATAAATATGCCTCACTGACAACCAAGTGCCTCACTGGTAAATCCAATAACATAAGAAAGAAGAAAATCAACTCAGGGAATTACCTTGATTCACTACAACACACCAAATGACTTAATCTTCATCAACACATATACAAGTTCACTTGACAGTGACTATAGAACAAAGACAGGTTTAATATCCCCTACAACACATGTCAATCCTTCTGTAAACCACTTCATCTTTATCTGCAAATTGAATCATACAAACATCTATAATATGTTGAGACAATTTCACTTACATCTCCTTGTGTCTATAAGCAATACAATATTCAGATACAGGGCTCTTCAAATACAATGATAGTATAAGCACAAATCAGAGCTTACTTATCCTTTGGATCACCAACACTTTCTCCCTCAAACATCATACAAAGACCTTTATGCATCATGCACATTGTTAACACAAAAAACTTTCCTCAATTTTTGGCAATCTGCACATAGGTGAATAGGTATGTCACTGTAGATCCCACTAAACCAAGGCTCACATTTCCATCTATCAAATAATGCAAGTTGTCAATTTCCCTAACCCTATGTCTCATTGGAGAATATGGTTGTAGGCAGTTAAAACCTTTTATTATGAGTCGCCCGTCAAATTCAACCACAGAAGATGAACCGTTGGTATTTTAAAACTATTTGAATCTTTGCCATTTGATCTTCCTTTCGTACTCATCTAAGATTGAATAATAGCTCTCAATGACTTTTCGAGTGCCCAAGTGATCTATCGAGCCGATGTCAACTAGGAAGGGGATCAGTTAGATGATGAGTTTAATCCCCTTAAGTTATAACTTAAGTGGGTTCGAACCTACTACTTCCGGTCAACTTCCTTTTACTTTTTGAACCTATATACAATGAGCCCTTTTAAAACCATTTGAGGCTCTTCTTAGGGTTTTGCTATTAAACCCTAAGCATGTTTACAAATGCATATTTTATTTTATAAACCTCCATTCAATCTTGGACTGTAAACCAATGTCATCATTAGTTGCTATTAAACTTCTTGAGTTCTCTACCCTGTGTAAGAAACATATAGACATGTGCAAGATATATATATATATATATATATATATATATATATATACACATATATCATGGCAACAATATGAACCTCTCACCATATGCACTTCATGCACTAACTCCTGACCATAAGACACCCATTGTCACAACTACATCAAACCTTACATCAACCTTCTTAAAACAAACTTGAAGCACGAGGATCTTGAAAGATCTTGCAATATAAACTCCTTACATACATCAAGAAGGATGATGAAGTAATCAAAGACATCTAACAATCTCTGCATGAAGGCTCTGCATGATACTGAATTGCAGTATAAACTCACAGAATCTATATCAACAAGTCACCATAAGACATATGAAGAAACATTGTGCTCTTGAGGACACATCATAAAGAATTACATCTTGATCATCCTAAGCATGAACATTGTCAAGATCAAAGCACATCCTAACAACTGCAATTGATCCTTTGAACTAAACATTTGACATCAATGATAACTATCACAACAAATTCCATTCCACGAATTAGTCTAGACTAATGCACTTTCCCCATTGTGCACTTTCCATGAGAGATGGTGGTCTGTAATGATGTGTCTACAACTAAGCATAAAATTACATATGTGAGAGCCTTGGGGAGGGTTAGGGGTGGTAAATATCCTTTCCCTGTCATCTAAATTTAGATATTTTCTTTGTAGTATTTCATTCCATCTACTCTCCAGATTTTCATACTTTCTCCAAATCAATTTTGCACCAAGGGCCATATTTTGTTTCTTGATTCTTTTAATACCGGTCCCTCCCATCGATTTCTCCTTACATACTATGTACCAATTTATAAGTGGAATTCTTTTGCCTCCCTTTGACCCTTCCCATGAGATTTTTTTAAGAATCCCATCTATCGTGTTGGTTGCTTTGTTGGTAATTTCGATGCTTGATAGGAGATAAATAGGAAATGTTGATAGAACCACTTTGATCATGGTGATCTTCCATGTTAGTGTGAGTAATTTTCCCTTCCATGAGGTGGCCTTGGCCCTGCATTTTTCTATTGTGTCTTCCCATAGACTTGTCCTGACCGCTCATGTGAAGAGAAGGACCCTTAAATACATCCCCACAGGTTTAGCCTATTAGAATTCCAGCAATGCTAAGATTCTTCTTCAAAAACTCTTATTTGTGTTGAAGAAGAAAATACAAGACTTATTCTTCTTATTTGTCTTGAAGAAGAAAATAGAAGAAATGGTTTTTGCAACATAGCAGAGAAATTAGATAGATTTCTTTTCAAGGGAGATCTTAGCTCCTTCCCATTCAGCTTTGAAAGTAACATTCTACCAATATCAGGCTCAAATCACTTTCCAATCCAATTAGAAATTAAGGGGGAAAGAAAGTCAATCAACGTCCTTTCAAATTCAAAAAAATGTGGTTCAGAGATGAGAATTTAATGTCCCTTATTTAGAATTGGTGGGGTGAAGTATAGATAGAAGGATCAAAGATGTTTATCTTAACAACAAAGTTCAAAATAGTAAAGCAACAATTGAAAACTTGGAACAAGAACAATTTCAAGAATATCTTTGAAGAAAAGAGAAACATCAAAGAACAACAGGAGAAACTAAATGAGGAAGTATTGGTGACAAGAATGGATGACATAAAATTTAAGATGGAAAAAGAGTTTCTAAATAAACAAGAGGATATTTAGCAAAGGAGGAAATATATTGGAGACAAAAGTCTCAAGACTTATGGATTAGAGAAGGAGACCAAAATACAAAATATTTTCATAATGCAACAAAAGCTAGAAGGGAAGCCAACAAAATCTCACACATCAAGATAGTAGATGGAAGAAATTTAGAAAAAATGGAGGAAATTATTACTGAAACAGTTAACTTCTTTCAAAATCTACTTAACAACTGGAATGATTCAAGGAGAGAGGAACAACATCAAATATTGACAAACATTCCAAAACTAGTGATGGAATATCAAAACAAGATGCTTTTAGAGAGGTTCACAGAAGATGAGATCATAGTAGCTTTATTCCAGCTTCACACAGATAAGGCCTCGGGACCTATAAGCATAAAAACCACACACAACCTCCATGAGGACCCCTATGATGATTCAAATCCTTGTCACATACATGTAAGCATGAAATAAAGTCCTTTAAGCAGTAAGCCTCTTGATGACGTGTCCTCTTTTCTTGTCTTGTGTTGTTTCTTCTTTCTCAATTTCTCTCCTCCCTATTCACGACACTTTTCGACACTTGTCAACTTGCATCCTCTGAGCTTTCAACCTTGCTCCTAAGCCTTGTGAGTGTCTTGTAGGTGAGTTTTCACCTTTCCCCTTTGTCTTTAATTTAGTGTACCTCCTAGAAGCCTTCTAGAGGTCTTTCAATCCATCTCACACTTTTGGTTTTCAGTTCTGCTCAACCAATCCAAATCTCCCCCTATTATTTCTAGATCTCCCCCAGAAGATCCTACAGATGCAAGTGGAGATTTAGATTCTTCCACATTACATACCTATATCTTGATGCAGAACCCCTCCTTTTCTTCTCTTCTTGTATCTCCTAGCCTATTTTTCTGCATCTGACCCTGTCCAGCCTAAATCTGCCTCGAGTGACCTAGGGTCACCCCCTAGGTGACCCTATTGGCAAAAGGGGCATCCCTGTCTTTTTTGTAGCTGCAGAAAAACTCGAGTTTCTCACATGTTTTTGCTTTGTTTTCACCCATTTTTCTTTCTGTTTGCATGATTTTTGATCCCTAATATAGATTTACTATTTCATGCACCCACACATGCATAATTAGCTCTATTTGATCTCAAATTAAAACTTTAATCAATCTCATGAATTCCCAAACCTTCATTTCTTCTTAAGTGATAAGCTATCATTGTTGCATCACTCCCTAATTAGCTGAGTTCATTGGGTAATCAACCTTGTTAACTCATCAATCAAATGAGTTAACTCTTCAATCAATCCCTTCTTCTAAACCTATAAATACCCCCCTCCCTCAAGCACAAAGGGAGGCAAACTCATTGTGCACACAACTCTTGCCAATTTTTGCTCTCCAACTTAGCATTCAAATGCACTCACAGGACGAGGGTGCCTTTTTCTTTATTTGTTCAACCAAGCAATGATACATTGCTTAATTCTATGTTATTGTGCTCAATCCAAACTCTCATTGAGCTCATACAAGCTTCATCAAATCTTATTTCTACTTCTTTGAGTCATTTTGTTGTCAAGAGGATCACCTGCTGCCACAAGGATCCGAGTTGCCAATTACAAGGATTACTGAGGGTAGTGGAGTCAACAAATCTTCATTTCTTCCAGGTTCCTTCATTGTTTTTCCTTAGTTCATAGTAATTAGATAATCAAATTTGCTCTTGGGAATAGTAAAACATTACTTTTTACCTTGATAGTTAGATATTGCATGTTAGATTAATCTCTTTCATATTTCTAGATCTAGATTGTTAGAAGAAGCATTTCCCCTTTTCTTTAGATAGATTACATTAAAATCATCAAAAAACTAAAAAACATAAGTTAACTTTGCATTAGAAAAGTTATATAAGATTTCACACATATTTCCTTTTCATAGATTAGAAACACTTTTATTTCTAAAATACTCTAAAAAATACCAAAAAGAATGTTTTGCATATCATTTAGTTTCCATGCATATAGAAACCCTAGAATAGATAAAATTGCAAACCCTTGATTCCATCGCGAGGTAATCACAGTTAAACGATCCAACCAAACCCTCAAGGTCACATCACAAGGTAGAACACAAGTCAAACCCTAGGTCAACAAAACCCTAGGTCAAAACTCTAGATCTAGTTAAGGTTAGTAATCACACATATACCTCTATCATGATTCACGAATGTGTTTAGGAGTGAGAGGAGAGTGGGTGAGGGCCATCCGTGATGAGATCATGGAGTTACATCCACGACCACAACAAGAAACATTTGTTCTACCACAAGGAGACCCATTTGTCCTCTTGTTGTTAGAAGAAACTAGACAATTATTCCATCAAGATATTGAAATAGTAGAAGCCACCAACGAAAACAATCATTTACCCAGACAACCCAATCATAAGCCTTACTGACATCAACTTTGAGATCCATGCAACTTTGATTTTCTACTATAATCGAATGGATGACTTCATGTGCTACTATGATTCCATCTGTAATTGTTCTCCTAGGCATAAATCTTGATTGTTCTTCTGAAATAATGTTGGGTAGTAGAGCCTTGAGGTGATTGGCCATTACCTTCGATATGATTTTGTATATGGTGTTACATAAAGAGATTGATCAATAATTTGAAAGAGCTTCTTGGTCTGGGTTCTTTAGAATGAGGACTATTAATATTGAATTAATGTGTCTGATTACTCCTTTCACTCTCCTGAAGTCTTCAACTAGACTCCATACTTCCTCCTCCACTATGTGCCAAAACATTTGGTAAAAGAGTGACGAAAACCCATATGGACTGGGGGATTTACTTGGGTGCATCTGGAAGACTGCTCGCTTAACTTCTTCTTTGGTAATGGATGCCAATAACATCTGGCTATCTTCCTCATTGATAGCTTTTGGTATAAGGTTGAGGAAATAATTTTGCTCCATAACATTTGAAGCCTATGGGCTTGTAAGAAGGTCCTAAAAAAATCACAGTGCTTCCTCCCTTATCTCTTCTTTGTCTTCTGTTATTGATCCATCCATCTTCCTGAGTGAGGTTATTTTGTTTTGCATTCTCCTACTCTTGGTTGAGTTGTGGAAGAAATTTGTATTTAGGTCCCCCTCTTTCAACCAATTTTCTCTCAATTTGGATTTCTAGAAAATCTCTTCCCTTGCTAGAAGCTCATTGTGATCCTTCATTAAATTCTTTTCCAATCTGTATTCCATCTCTATCATCCCATGTTCAAGGATATGGTTATGCAGTCTTTCTTGTTCTTCTTCTATGTTTTCCTTCTCCTTAAAGATGTTTTTAAACACCTCCTTGTTCCAGCTCCTTAGTTTATTTTTAATCAAGATCAATTTTTTGGCAAATCTAAACATATTTGTGCCTCTCTGAACTTGTGCTGAGTGTCATCAATCCTTCATCAAGTCTTGTAGAGAATCATGTCTAAGCTACATTTTTTCAAACTTGAAAGGGCACCTATCAAAGGATTTGTCATCTTTTAAGGTGAGTGATATAGGATAGTGGTGGGATCCCAAGCATGGTATGATGCATGAGGACAATATAAAATCTGTATTTAACTAGTTACGGATGAGCATGAACTGATCGAGACACTCCACTATGTTTGTGAAGCCATGTCTCCTATTTGTCTAGGTGTAGTTTCCATTATTTTGAGGAAAGTCGATAAGGCCCAAATCTACTGCAAAATCTTGAAAGTCCTTTTGTTGTTTGGTTGTTTGGGTTGTCCCTCCTCTTTTTTCCCCATGTGATATAATTATGTTGAAATCCCCACCTATTAGGTATAAAGTGAAGTTAGAGGAATCAATGAAGACTTAGATCTCATTCCATACCTTTGGTTTATCCTCCGATCTTGTTGGTCCATATACATTAATTTTTGGAAAAAGGGAGAGAGAACAAGGTAATGTTGTAGCTATGTAGCTTTAAAATGTTTTCAAATTTAAAATTAATAGCATGTGTAAATCTCAAAATTACTTTCAATTTAGATGTTACAGTATTTCTCCAATTTAATCAATTTAGTAGAAGAAAATAGTTTGCAAGAAGAAGACAAGAATTTATGGGGAGAAACCCCTAAGGGAAAAAACTCCACACCAAAGGTGTTTATGCTTGTATTAAATCTCTTGTGAAAGATTACATTCAATACTAAAATCCTTTGATTCCTTGATGCATTTCAAAGCTTCTTCAATCTTCAAATTTGTAACAACTTCAAAAGGCTTCTTACTTTTTCTTCTATCTTTTACAATCAACTCTCTAGAAAATGCAGGTCTTTTTAATTAATACAAAAGCTTCTTAATTGGAAAGCTTGAAACTCAAATTATAATAAATTGTAATTGATAACATGAGAACAAATCCTCATGCAAAACCCAAGTGCTCCAAATAGAGAAGACAAAAGTAAAACTAAGTCGAGCTTCCTGTTAACTTCCTGTCCTAGATGTGGGCGCCCAAGTTTACCCAAGTAAACTTAGCCAACATAAAATACATTTCCTTAGCCAACATAAAATACATTTCCATAAAATAAACAAGTAAAAGTCCCAAGATTGGGCGTCCAAGTTTGCCCAATCTCTTTCAGTCAATGGAAGTGATCAACACACACCAATCTCATGCAGACATGCAAGATTGATGTCCCCAATGTTATTCTGAATTACCTTGTTTTGTACACATGAACACTTGATTCAACATGCAACTGATACCCATTATCTGAAACACTAAGATGTACCATCCTGCAAGTTTCTAGAGTTAGAGTGTTTTGCAAGCAATCTCTCAAAACTGTCATGCAACAACATGCAAGATCCTATAGTTCTGTTATGCAACAACATGCAACCACATGCAAGTCCATAGGTGTAACATGCAACAACATGCAAGCACATGCAAGTGACATTTAATAACATGCAATCACATGCAAGTGATATGCAACAACATGAAAGCACATACAAGTCCATAGAAGCAACATGCAACAACATGCAAGTCCATGCAAGTAACATGCAACAACATGCAAGTCCATGCAAGTAACATGCAACAACATGCAAACACATAAAAGTTCATATAAGCAACATGCAACAACATGCAAGTCCATATAAGCAACATGCAACAACATGCAAGTCCATGCAAGTATCATGTAACAACATGCAATTCCATGCAAGTAACATGCAACAACATGCAAGTTCATCTAAGTAACATGCAAAAACATGTAAGTCGATGTAGGTAACATGCAACTCTAACTTCATTGTTAACTACCACATTATATTCATGCAAATATCACGCATCTCTAAATCCACTATTAACTACTATATCGTGTTCATGTGCAAACATCATACATCTCTAACTCCTCTATTAACTGCTACATCATATTCATGCAAAGTGTATCAACAATATCCACTCCTGTACATAAAAAAGAAAACTCCAAGTTTAAATATAAGACACCTCCAAAAGTGGGCTCCCAAGTTAACTCCCACTCACTATGAGTTGTCAAACTCTCAAAATAGACTTCAAGGAGTTGTCAACAAGTCTTCATGGATCTCACTCCAAAAGTATACATCCAAGTTTGACCCTATCAATTATGAGTTGATTACAATAAGCGAAGTGATATAATTAAATAATAATTAATCTCTCAAAGTCCTAATGTGTTGGAGAACATATTCTAGAACTCTAGAGACACATGAATTGGTTGGGATTGCAAGTTAATGGCAACTTATCCCAACATTGATTAGCTCAAAGGAGAGGTTGGAGTTGCAACTTGAGATCCTCATAGCCATCTAATTTGTTGTGCTATTAAGAGGGGAGATAGTAACTCTATTTTGGTGCGACATGACTCCAATTCTATTAGAGGCACCATTGGATGCCACAAAATGACCATTCCAATCTTTGAATTTGAGCATGAGGTTGTACACTTCTTTTGTCTTTAGCTTAGTTTCCTGTAGAATGATAAGATCTGATTTCAAATTCTAAAATTGGTGCTTCATCAAGCACCACTTGTTAGGGGTGCTTAAGCCCCTAACATTTGAGGATGTTAACTTCATTGCTCCCTAAGGGAGGGGCTTCCTCCCTTAGTGCCATAGAATTTGTTGATTGAGGGCTGGTTTTTGTGACAGGCCACCTCCTCCTACTTTTCTTTGTTAGTTTTCCTTCCTCTCTTCTTCCCCTTTTTCAAATTAGGTTTAGAGATTTTTTAAGGTACTTGATTTAACAATCTGAGTTCTGCCATGCCAAACTCCATATCCAATTCTTCATCAATCTCCCATTTTGAGTCCTTAGAGTCCAGAAGTGATTCCTTTGTTTTGCCATTTGTAACAATTACCACATTTTCCAAGGCCAATGGCGCCTACTCCAGTAGCCCAATTAGTGCAATTACATTTTCTTTGGGAGATTTGGCAGGAAGAGAGAAAACAACTTCTTCCTCTAAAACTCAGCTTTCTTCGATTAGATTGGGAGTCCTTCTTTCCTTCTAGACTTCATGCTTTAACCTAGGGCATCTTTGTGTCATATGGATTATGCTTCTGCATTCCAAGCAAAAGGATTTCTTCTTCTCCACTTCAATGTATTGCATCCAAAAGTCATCCGCTATTGCTAGGGTTAAATTTTTTGGAATCATTCAAATTTCTACGATCTTGAGCCTAGTGTATAGATATGAATTACTATCTACTATTTCCTCATTGATTTCTAGAAGGGAGCTGATAGTGTTGCCAATTTTCCTTAGACAATCATCAGATCAATATTTAAGAGGCAAGTTGTAAAGTCAAATCCATATCAGTTCTTCAGTGGGAATGCATTCTAAATGGTCAAATTTGGGGCACCATTCTTGCACAAATAGGGGAGAATCTGCATCATCCACACAATTCCTTCTTGCCTTGCAATCTTCTTCATTAGTGAATATTGCCATAAAAAAACCTCATAGAAGGAATTTGAGCACAAAGGGGCAATTACAATTCTTCATGGCCCAAGTTTTGATCTCCGGTCTTGTTTTCCTCCTGCCCATGAATTGGCAGATGATTGCTTTGTCTCTAAGGGCTTTTCGTTCACCAGCAACCTCCACTTCTAGATCAATATTAATATGTTCTTCATGTTCTGCCTTGCTCGATGCTTTCCACTCTTCCTTCTTTTTTCGCACACTTTTCCAAGGAGCAAGCCATTTTTAAATTCAATACTTTTTAAATAATTAATATTTTATAACATATAAAATAATTATATTCATATATTTATAAGTATAATATAATATAAAATGGTATAGACTAAGCATATTTAATATTTATTATTTAATTATTTTTATTTTATCTAATGTATATAATATATAGTCTCTAATATAGTTGTATTTTTTTTTTAGTGTACTTTAATATAAGGTAAATTATTTATTATATTTTAAAAATAATATTATATTATAAAATCATTAATTTATATTAAATATTTATTTATAATTTAATCATATTTATTTTATATATAATATATAATATTTAATATAGTTATTATTTAGCATATTTTATATAATGTAAATTATTTAGAAATGAGATAGAGAGACATACGATAGAGAAAAAGAGGGAGATAGAGAGAGAATGAAAGAGAGAGGAAGAGAGAAAGAGAGGTAGAGGACGAGAGAAGGGGAGAGATGAGAGATAAAAGGATACACAAAGAGAGAGGAAAAGAGAAGTGGAGAGAGATAGAGAGAATGAAAGAGAGCAAGACAAAAAGAAAGGTAGAAGAAAAGAGAAGTGATGTAGAGTAGGGTGGATGTTATCAACTCAATGACAATCAATCAACCTTTGTTATCTTGAAACCCTAACTTGATCGTTTATTCACAAACTCTCCTATTCCCCTAGTAATACTTGAAATAGGGTTTTTCCACCATAACTTTCCAAGAAGATATTGAAACAAAAATAGAAGGGTAGTTTCAGATACCCTTTATGCCCTTTGACAACATATCCAATTTTTAGGTGGGGTTGTTTTGGAACATAGAGGTCAAATCTTGACCATCCTACTCTTTTCTAGACTTAGGTGGTGTAACAAATAGGGTTTTTTGGCCATAATTTTCAAACCAGAACTGATCCCCAAGAAATAAAACTAGATTAAAATACCTATTTTACAATTATTTAACATATCTCAAAATCAGGGTAGGTTATTTTGTACGGAGATGCTCAAATTTGGACTGTTCTCACTTAAATTAGGCCTACCAGGGTTTCAGACCTGTTTTAGTAAAATGGACATAACTCCCTCAAAACACAATGAAGTTGAGTGCAACAAAAATAAATAGAAAGTAAATTCAAATATTTTTCCAATCATACCACATTTAGGTCGTACAAATGCCATACAAATTTGTACCAAACTCTAAAACAAGAAAATAATGTTCAAAAAATGCAGAAAATAGAGCTTCTTTATTAATTTTTGTGCAAAACTTCAACCACCACCACTTATGCTGACCATTTCTAAGTTAATACAACATATTTCTATTAGTTCCTAACTAACTTTTCAACTTCCACCTTTTTGTTTCTTCATTTACAACATCTGACTCTTCACATTCCACAATTTTATAACTTTTGGTAATTTTTAACATTTTACAAAAATGACAACTTTTTACAACTTGACTCACCAAAACTCCTAATGACCTAACATGGACTCTAACATATCCAAAATGGTCTTAAATAACATTATTACAAGTATTTAACACCAACAAACCCAAAATGCAAACTTGACCCCTAGCAACGTATTTAACCAAAGTGCTTCTACACCAAGAAGGGGAATATAGATAGAGACATAATGTAGAGAGAGACATAATTAATATTTATAATTTAATTATATTTATTTTTTATATAATATATAATCTCTAATATAATTGTATTTATTATTGTGTAGTATATTTTATATAATGTAAATTATTTAATATATTTTAAAAATACTATTATATTATAAAATCTTTTATTTATATTAAAATTTATTTATAATTTAATCCCATTTGTTTTATATATAATATATAATATATAATAGAGTTATATTTGTTATTATATAGCATATTTTATATATGTAAATTATGTAAAAGTGAGATAGAGAGACATAGAGGAGACTAGAGAAAGAGATATATAGAAAGAGGGAGGGAGAGAGAGAGAGGAAGTAAGATAAATATATAAAGGAGGATATAGGAAGAGAGATATAGAAAGATAGAAAGATAGAGAGAATTAAATAGAGAGGAAGAAAGAAAGAGAGGTAAAGGAAGAGAGAAGGGGATAGATAGAGATAGATGAATACACACACACAGAGAGATTAGTCATGCTAAGTAATTGGATGCATTTCATTATTTAGAATAACAATGAGTCAATATTGATTGTATAAATATTTTTCCTACATGTTAAAATTACTTAGAAGCTATCAATTACATTTTAAGACACTCTCAAAACAATGGAGGCAACTAAACAAATACACTAGAAAGAAAGCATGGTCAACCATATGATGCAATGTGGTCTCCACCTTCTTGACACTTTTCAAAATGACACTAGTTAGAGAAGAATAAGGATTTCACTATACAATTAAAGTTTCAATAATGTTTTCCACTCTTTGAGAAACATAGGGTTAAAAATCTACTCCAAAAAAAATGAATGAAATGTACAAATTCCATCCTCTTAAAGTTATAGGTACAAAAAAATAATAGTAACAAAAAATTAAACAAAAGAAACACATAAATATTAAGAAGTCAGAGTGAAAAACTAACAATTATGCTCAAATTTGGTTAATTTGTGTCATAATTGATATTGCTAATCTGTATCAATCTACTTTATGCTAAAAGAAGATTGCACCAAACAAAAAATAAATTGAGAAAAGTGATATTCATTGGACAATAGTGGCATTCTCAATCCCCTGTTTTCAACTGGTAATGTAAACTTTGCTTTGATAGATGCAAAAGTACATCTCCACATTAAATATCCCTTTATTTTATGTTTTCATCACTCAATGTCTTCTATAAACTAAACATATTTAATAATTATTATTTAATTGTTTGATTATTTTATATATAGTATATAGTCTCTAATATAATTGTATTTATTCTTGTTTAGTATATTTTATATAATGCAAATTATTTAATATATTTTAAAAATAATATTATATCATAAAATTGTTTATTTATATTAAATATTTATTTATAATCATATTTATTTTATATAAAATATTTAGTATAGTTATATTTGTTATTATTTAGCATATTTTATATAATGTAAATTATTTAGAAATGCGATAGACATATAGGAGGATAGAGAGAATGAAAGAGAGAGGAAGAGAGAAAGAGAGGTAGAGGAAGAGAGAAGGGGAGAGACAAAGAGAGACGAATACAAAGAGACATAATACAGAGAGATAGAGAGACATATTTAATATTTATAACTTAATTATATTTATTTTATATATAATATAGTCTCTAATATAATTGTATTTATTATTGTATAGTATATTTTATATAATCTAATATATTTAATATATTTTAAAAATACTATTATATTATAAAATTGTTTATTTATATTGAATATTTATTTATAATTTAATCATATTGATTTTATATATAATATATAATATCTAATATACCTATATTTTTATTATATAACATATTTTATATAATGTAAATTATGTAAAAGTAGGATAGAGAGACATAGAGGAGGCTAGAGACAAAGATATAGAAAGAGGGAGGGAGAGAGAAAGTGAGATAAAGACATGGATGAGGATAGAGGAAGAGAGATATAGAAAGAGAGACAAAGATAGAGAGGATGAAAGAGAGAGGAAGAGAGAAAGAGAGAAGCGGAGAGAGAGATAAAGGGATACAAAGAGAGATGAATACACACATATAGGAGGAGGAGAAAGACAAAAAGACGAAGATAAAGAAACATAGACATATAGAAAGAGATAGAGAGAGGGGAGCAAGAGAGGAATAGAGAAAGAGATTAGTCATGCTAACTAATTGGATGCATTTCATCATTTAAAATAAAAATGATTCAATATTGTTTGAATAAATGTCTTTCCTACAAGCTAAAATTACTTAGAGGCTATCAATTACATTTTAAGACACTCTTAAAATAACGGAGGCAACTAAACAAATACACTAAAAAACAAGCATGGTCAACCATATAATACAATGTGTTCTCCACCTCCTTGACACTTTTCAAAATGACACTATTTAGAGAAGAATAATATTTCACTATGCAATTAATATTTCAATAATGCTTTCCACTCTTTGACAAACATGGGGCTAAGAATCTACTCCAAAACATATGAATCTAAATGAAATATACAAATGCCCTCCTCTAAAGCTATAGGTAGAAAAGAATAATGATAACAAATAATTAAACAAAAGAAACACATAAACACTAAGAAACCATAGTAAAAAACCAACAATTATGCTAAAATTTGGTTAATTTGTATGTAATTGATATGCTAATATTTAGTATTTATAACTTAATTATATTTATTTTCTTTGAGATAATTTTATTTATTCTTGTATAGTATATTTTTGAGTGATTATGTTGTCAATCTCTTATTTATTATTATTTATGCAATTACAATTGCTTGGCTTAAGATGAGCTCTAAGAGATTGTATTAGCTATGCATTTAGTATTGTATTATGATCAATATGTAATGTTAACAGTTAAGCAATTGGTAATATTAAAAATGTATTTTTGATGAAAAAACTAAATGATCCATATTCTTTTCATCCTTCTATGCTTGATGTGGTTACTAACACCACGCAATGTATTTCTTTACTGGTATAATTTACATACTTTGTCATACCACCATGGAGAACTCACTACAACTTCAATGGCTTTTATTGCATTAAAAATATGAAAATGTCTCTACCTTATGTAATCATTTACAACATCGTATTAATGTTTTATCCTTCAGTACACATGGATTTGATACTACCCTAAATACTATAATACAAGAGAATCCCTATGTTAGTGATGAAAACCCAAATTCTATAAACCTTGTATTACTCCTATTAAGAAACATTTAGTGTAAATACTATATATTTTAAATATATATTAAAAATGACAAAACAAAATACTATTGTCATTGGCTCACCTTGCAATTAGCCTATCCACAAATCCGAAACTCTGTACAACTGCTAGTATAGCTTTAATCATCATCTTCAACTTCAATCTGCACTTGTCTCTCTCGGAAATGTGGAATGGTGAACATAGTGTTTTTGTTTTTGCCAGCCACTTTATTCCACACAAAAATGGAAGTAGTGGAAGATGGCGGAAAGTTGGAAACTACAACTCGTTTTCGTCTTCTGGCTTTATCTCTTAAAAAGCTGTCAACTCAAGTGCAATGGTGATAAGTGTTTTGTCTTGTTTTTTTTAGTGTACGCCGCTCAGTCGTGTTCTCGTACAGCAAAAGAAAAGGATGGAAAAGTGGGAAGTGCATCTTGATTTCTACACAAAAACGGAATATAGTGGTGGAAAATGGGAGGAAAGGAAGACCAACTTCAAATGAAATTGCGCACCACCCACCTCGGTTAACATTTCTTCAGTGCCGTGCGAATATTTGGCAATAACAGACCGGTGAAGATGAGCAGGCCGCGTGGAATATGGGTTTGGTCTTCCTAGAAAATATTTGGACGGTGAAAAAATAGCAATGATTATTAAGAAATCAATATTCTTTTAATCTAAAATTTATTGTATTCGTAGAGCTATGCTTATTAAAATTAGGTAAAATTAGGTAAATTAATGTACAGATACATGTTCTATTCTATACATCTTTTTATAGGGAGTAAATTCAAAGATAACCTTTAAGGTAAGTAGATTTAAATATACATTACACTTTTGTGTTTGATTATTCTTAAGGTCTTCTTCAAAAAGATTTATGGAAGTAGATCTAAGACATAAGGATGTAACATATATTTGTCTAAATAATAGTGGATTAAATTAATACTAAAACACAATAATAATGATTTAAATTTATCTCAAAACACAATAAGTGCATTAGCATAAGGGTGAAAGGTATATTTAAATCTACTTGTCACAATAAAATAATAGTTTACATAAGGGTGAAAGTCTTTGGCTTTATGCAATTATGGCTCATGGGTAGCATCAAATGTGATCTTTGTTTAATCAAATGTTAAAACCTTTCATTTGAGTTGCACCTAGTGTTGTCTTCTTTTAATCAAATGTTAAAACCCTTTCTGTGTGCGTCACCATTCCCTCTAAACTTTTTGATACAACATTAGTATGATTTTAATTTTTATTTCACCATTTATCTACATTTGATCTAAGAGAAAATTAGGAGCACCTAGAATTGGGTACAGTACAATATGTTAATATTAATTCCTCTCAATTGAATAGATTATTGTGTTGATAAGAGTGATTGCTATTTATAGGCTAGGATTCTAATAGTTGTTAAGATGTATAATGATGCTTGTAAGGTGTTTTTGTTTGGAGTCAAACTAGCTCTTCATCAATCTAGAGTTATATTATTATTACTTTGGATTGAGTGGGATGTCTCAATTCTTAAATTTTTATAGGCACTTAGTTAATAGGGTTTAGCTTTTTTAGACTTGCTCTTATTGGTGTATATTGTGTAAGTTTAGTTCAATCTTTTTGAAGTCTACTCTTATCTTTGATATTGAGGATAATACAAATTGATTTTATCCATTGAAAGAAATATTTTTCTTGGAACAATATTGGGATATTTGGAATCCCAAAAATATAGAAAATTAAAGTACTTTCTATATTTAAAGCCATCCTAAATGTATAGAGAGTGGGTGAAAGTAAAAAAGATTGCACATCATAAATTTTGAAATATAGAATTTTCTCATAATTTTGAGATTAGTGATTATAGTGCACACAAAATGGTTTCTAGTGCCAATGCTTTTGTGGTATGTTGCAAATTGCAATAGAAAGTCTTCATTCAGAATAATCATTTGCACCATAATGATGAGTAGCACCTTTCAATTGTGGGTATCTTGGTTTTTTCTGAATACAACTGGAAAGGATCAAATCTATCTATGATACATTACTCATTTTGTGGCATCTATATCATTTTTCTTTTACATAATTTCTACTCCAATATCATACTTTGTATTTCTTTACTTATTTTGATTGTTTATTTAAATCTCTTTACACCCAAAATTATATCTTTACACCCAAAATTATAGAAAATTCTATGGAGTCTCTTGTAAAGTTAAGTACTTTTGACCAGGCAGAAACAACTTTTATCTATGCGTAGTCGTCTTCCACTTGGATGATTGCCAATGGCGATGATCTCACTGATGCGATTTCTCATTTGCTCTGTTTCGCTATCCTATCTATCTGTAAAGAATTGATGAAAAGATCAGCTGAAAGCTCATACAATTCTAACTCCATGATTCATATATATCACCATCAATCTACATAAAGAAACGGGCTTCAAAATTGATCAGTTCTATTTCCTTTACAAGGAATCTCATAATTGGAGGGCGAACTTCTGGATTGGAAAAATAACAAATAATTAAGTTTACTTTACTTTACATTAGGCGCATTCAGACAAGCATTGCAGTCTTGAGCAGCAAGTTTCCTTGGACGGCTCTGATCATTCTAATGGTCGTCTTTCGGTGTAATTAGGATGTCTGTAAAGTGTGACGTCCGCTGAAGAAACGCGACGAACCGGTGAAAAACAATTAAGTTTGTTTTTGTACAATGTTAAAACGTTATTAGATGTATTTATCCCCAATTAACAAGAGGGCTTATAGAACACTACATGTACTAAGAGCGTATATATATATATGCTCTCGTTCTCTGCCAATACTGTCTAAGGCACTTATATTTAAAGAAAGTTTTTGAAATATAGAGTTCTTATGAGCAAGAAGATCAATTATACGGAATCTGCATCTGCAACAGATGTCAAAACGCACCCAAACATGTCTGAGGTTAACAACAAAAATGTGGTGGCTTCCTCTTCTTCTTCAGGTAAAATGCCCTCAATTTCAACTATTACTTTTCTTGATTTAATCAGCTGATTTTCTCAACAAACTAAGAAAAGAGACAGTGGACAAGATATCTCCAGCTAACAACATAATTTTGAATTACAAACCAGGCATAGCTCAGAGGGCATTTGAGAATTTCTGCTGTAGTAAGCATGAGTTTTCTACAGTCCATGACAGTATTAAGTGAAGAGTTTTGGATTCAACTGTGTGTGTTTTTGCATCAGGTTTCGGATCATACACAATGATCTATCATCAAGAAGAGGAAAGTTGGATCATTGTGTATGATTGGAAACGTGATGCAAAAACACACACAGTTAAATCCAAAAGCTCTTCACTTAATTTTTGTCGTGTTTATTTGATAAATGCATGGCTTTTTAGACATAGTTTTATGTTTTTTACAAAGATAAATGTGTATATATATTTATAAAGATGTAGTTTTTGTTTTTCCTAGTTTTATTCTTAGTGTTTTACTTTATAATAAATCTAAAATTTTGAAAAAAAATATGTATTTAAAATCCGTTTCTTTTACACAACCTCTAAATATCCTGTTTCCCATCACGTCGTGTTGCAGTTACTGTTTCCGTTTGTCATTTCTAATAACATAACATCGAAGGTGGGCTACCATAATTTTGTCTTCAGAGAAAACATTGCGCCGTGAAACAGCTGGATCTATGACCTGGTTTTCTTTTCCTTTTAACAAAAAATTAACCTTCACATGCTTCTATATGGCATAAAATCTCCCAGAATTATTTGATCCGGAGTTGCAATGTCTGGTACCAACTCTGCAACAACTACAAACTTTCCTCCCGAAAAATAACCAGCTCCATTTTTATTGCAGAGATTCTTTTTTTATTCTTGTAGGACATCTGAAAACTTGTCAAGAGGCCACCTGCACATAAAACTAGCAATGAAAACTCCCTCAACAGAACATGTCCTAAATCCCAATTTCTCAATTGATTTTGGTTTGCCCATGTCCCACAATTGATGCTCTGCATAAGTTGTGATGGTTGATGAATCGTCATGGCAATGTTTCTGCATTGTCACTAGTCTAGACCATGGCTTGTTGAACAATACATCTAGCTGAGCTGAAATAGAGTGTAATATCTTTTCTGGGAGTCAGTTGCATGTTATATAATGAGTCAATTTTCATGACCCATCTTTCATGAGTAATGGTTCATGAAGATAGGTCAAGAAAAATGACTGAGTCTGCTGTATGTTTGTATCAAGTCAATCTACATTATGTCATCACTATCTTTCACGAGTAGTAGGTTAATTAAGCTGGGCCACAAAGATTGACTGGATCCATATGAAAGAACAATATTAAATGAAAATGTCCTCTGGGAACAACAGATGCATTAAAAATGTAAAAATTGTTTTGTTTTGTTTTGTTTGTTTGTTGTTGTTTTTTTTTGGTCTATTTTCCCTTCCTAACGCTGCCCTTGTTGTAAATTTTAAATAGCTTTAGAGTCAGAGAAATGGAAACATCCCTGGGGCAAGCTTCTGTCATAGGATTCTCAGGTAAATTATTGCCACTTCATTGCCTTGAAGACAAGTTACTACTTATTTCCATCTATGGATTAATCTGTATTTTGTAAATGTGATTCTGAAATGGTGATGAATGATTTCAGAATCCAGATCTGGACCTATGTCACCCAAATTTCATGATTGGCCGAAGCAAAAGTTGCAATTTGTGCATTGACGAACACTTAATGAGTGGAGTTCTGTGCATGTTGAAGTATACAGTGGTAATTTCTATAATAATCTCTTCAGGAAGTATATCGGTTGAGCTCAATGGAGAGCGTCTTAAAAAGAAGGATGTTGTCAGTATTAAAGGAGGAGATGAATTTGTTTTCAGCTCTCTGGGTCATCACACTTATGTATCGTCTGTGTGCTACTTATTTACATATGATCATAGAATGTTCTCAAAGTTTCATATGTTTTCGTAGATTGTTAAATTTAGTCTATGAGCATTTTTAAACCCTAACTGTAAAATACAGATCTTTAAACTGCTCACAGATGAAGATATTACAGCCCCTCCATTATCTACTTCACTTAGCCGGGCAGAAAATCAAATTGTTACAGGTAAGGCAGCAACAAAACAAGTGGGTGCAGGTAAGATAGAAGAAAATCACGTGGTTGGAGGGAAGGATGAATTATCTGAAAGTGAAGAAGGAAGTGATTATGGTGAAGAAAGTGAAGAAGGAAGTGATTATAGTGAAGAAAGTGAAGAAGGAAGTGATACATCCCAGTCGCAAACTCTAAATGATGAAGAACAGGATAAATACCAAACTATGAAGGAAGATATAAAAAATGCAGTGGCTGATGGTAAAAAGACTCGTGTCATTTGACGATTTTCCTTATTACCTCAGGTATGAAGTTATAAAATGCAATCCTATTTTGTATAGACCTATTTTGCATTCCTTTTTGACTGCTGTGCTTTACATTTTTAATTTGCATTAGTTATGGTTTTTATCTGGTCTCAAAATATGTACGAGATTTATAAATGCAATAATAGTTCATTATGATTTTCTCCTTGATGCCTTTGCAACAATATGTTCCTTGGAATGTTTTTACAAAAATGGGCCTCTATGCTATGCATTGTGAGTGTTCTAGAATGTTTTCCTTTTGACAAATGCTCCCCGCTATGTTAAATATATGCTATTACATGATTAATATATGTTTTTTTTTTTTTTTGGTAAACAGAAAAACGGGGAGTGAGCACCCATATATTAGGAAATAAAAAAAGTGTTACAAAAAACATGGCCGAAGCCGAGTCCAGGGGAATGAAACCAAAAACACCCCACGCTAAAACAGAAACTAACAAAAGGAAAAACGTAAGAGAAAAGGCACCCATTCAAGCACCACATGATTAATATATGTTAGTTTGGAATTAATGGCATTATGTAGTAGTCACTGTGTTGATCAAATATTAATATCTCAGATAGATTTCCATTATTATTATAGATGAAATGCTTTATAAAGTCTTATCCTTTTCTTTCAAACTTGCATATATTGGTTTTGATCTATTAGAGGTTCTGATACCAATTCTTTGTCATCTTATTCATATAAATTTAGACAGTACATGTGGCTTGAGACTAATTCTGTCATTTCAGTCTTTCTTTGCTAGTTTCATTGGAAGATTGATTGAAGTTTCATCTTTTGTCTACAGTGAGGAGAAAAAAAGTCTTCTGATTGATTCAACGTTCGTACATTTGAAACGGAAGGAATTTATAGAATATACAAAGCAAATTCCTAACCTGAGCCCCAAAATATTGATGTCTGGCCCTCCAGGTCTGTTATCCCTTCTTTTGTACAAGCCTGAATGGTTACATGGAACATGATTGTGATTAACAATGTTTTCAATCTGATTCAATCTATGTTTTATCATTTCCATAGGGTCTGAGACATATCGAGAAATGTTGGTGAAGGCATTGGCAAATCATTTTGATGCAAAATTGCTTATATTTGATTGCAGTTCAATGCTGACGGTAAGCATTAGTTTATCAAACTCTGCAATATTTTATCGTCTCAATTTTGTTATGCTGCCCAAGCTTTCATTTCAAATTGATATATAAGCATAAAGGGTTAATTCGGTCGTTTAATTTTGATGTGGACCAAAATTCATCCGTAAGCTATTCTTAAATATTATCGATTTCAACAGTCAATAGTCAATTTTGGCCAATAAAAATAGGACAAATATTTAACACTTTTTATTGTGAATGAGGTGTAAAATTGTTATTGATTGTTTGACCTTGAAGCGGATGATATTTAAGTAGAGTGGAAAAATCATTGTGTTGGTGTGGTCACGATTCTCTTTTCCAAGGGGAACATGTTTCATCTGGACAACTCTGCAGTTGGATCCTCGAGTGCAATATTCATTTTTTTGTATTTCCACTGTTGGATGTGTTTGCACTTTGTAGTGATGCTCTTTAGATTTACATGATAGGGCTCATCAATGAAGGATGGAGAACTAAGAGGGGGCATAAGTTCATGCTCAAAATTGGGTAGCTCTTCAGTCAAAGCATGCCCTCTGCAAGGCACTGCATCAAACTTGCACTCATCAAAGGAATATCACTTCAAGAAAGGTAGTTTCAACGCTTGATCATAACTTCAATTCGGATATTACAACTGAATCATTTTAGAAGCATGCATTTTTTAGTATCAGTGATATTTTTGGTTCTTTCTTTTTTAATTTGTATTTATTCAGGTGATCAAGTGAAATTTATTATTAAATCTCCAAAGTCGGGCCATCCGCCATCTCAAGCTCCCTCGAGGTATGTTTTACAACTATTTCTACATGCTAATTGTAACAGATACTAATCCATCAAGTGCTTTCTAGTTATGGTTGAGTTACATCGTGATAACATTATTTGGCATGCTCATTATGAATATTTTCTATTGGAGAATAAGTGAAAGGTGGTGCTATACTTATGTGTAGAATGGTTACTCACTTTGTGATACTCTGATCTGTCTTATTGTGGAGATTGGCATGAAGTTTAAAAACTTACATTTATATAAAAATATAATTATACACTGATAGCACACTGCACCATGCATACCCACATATCCAATGCTAACCATCATGATTGGTCCTCCTCCTCTCTTTATTGTCGTTACAAGGAATCTTAACTGGAAGTAAATCCATCACCAAACGACTGCCCATTCTTCTATACTCGGCCTTCTTATGGATGACCTCTCCGCCTTCTCTGCATGCGGCTGTTACTGTTACATTATCTATTCTTAGTCGTGCATCTTTTCTTGGTTTAATCGACCTTTCTCTACCTTCCACCGTCAGTTACTAACCATCCCTTTGCAATATTATCGTCTTGACTTTTTAAATCGGCCTCTCTCCACTAACTCGGGCCTTTTTCCTCAACGGCCTTCATTCTGCAAACTACTGGGTCATCCCATTTCTATTTGAATGCAGTCCATCTTCCATAACCATTGCTCCATATTTAGAAAAGAATCTTTCTTTCTGACACCACTTACTCATCTTCTGCCTGTTATGCACCTCCTCAAAATAGCCAATGAACCTTCTTGCTGCAAATTACCACTTCCTCCATTATTCAACTCTCTAGAAATTACAAAATTGACTATAATTGTTCCTGTCGCTTTGGCGACAGGAGCTTCCTTCATGCTTCCTATTATTCGACCCATACATTTAAACTAAAAATCAAATGCCAACAATAATTTTTGAAAGTTAATAAGATGCCCCTGCATCATACACTTACTAGTATACCTATATTTAAAAAATATATCTAAAGTATGGCGAGAGGTATCCTTCTCGAGGCGCCTATTACAATTTTTATTCCATAAATTAATTCTGTTACACTTTTTAATATATATAAGCTAGTAGTAGTTGGAACACAACATATAAGACATTAATTTAATTAATATATAATTATATTGTATAAAATTATTAAATATAATAATATTTATTTATATTATTACATTATAATAATATTATAAATAATATATTATATTATATATTAATAATAATATTACTAATATGCAGAAAGCTAGCAAGAGGAATGGGTTGTAGAGAAAGGGCAGGGACAAGAAGAAAATGATTGGGAGGTGGGAGAAGGCTTACTCTTCTCTAAGGATACACATAATGTGGCATCGTGCCAGGAGGGGGTAATTTTAGGCATTTCTTAAAGTGATGCATGCAAGAAATCTCTAGAATGTGGAGATAGCAAAAAAAAGAGAAAGGATCCCTAATTAAGAAAAAAAGAAATTGGATGGAGAAGCAATAGGGCAAATGAATATTAATGAAATGCTAAAATCAGGGAACGGGGAAACCCCTTTTGAGGGACAATGAGAATAATCTCATGGAATGTTACGGGCTTAAGCACCCCTAACAAAAGACGCTTGGTTAGACATCAACTGGAGGTGTCACAGGCAGATATTTTTCTAATCCAAGAATCCAAACTACATGCGAAAGAAGTAGAGTAACTAAGATCAAAGCTAAGGATGTGGAAAATGGAGGCAATCAATACGGAAGGAGCATCAAGAGGACTACTAACAATCTGGAAACAACAAAGATTGGTGTTGAAAAAAGTAGAATCAAGCAAACATTGGATGGCATGTAAGGTGAGAACTATTTCATCTAATTTGAGTTTTTTTCTTTTTAATATTTATGGTCCCTCTTCATGCACTCAAAAAAGAGAATTATGGAGGGAGTTAGAAATCAAGTGTAATAATTTGACACTAGATTTCTGTATATTAGGGGGGATTTCAATGCAATCTTAGGAACATTAGACAAAAGGGGAGGAATAATTAGGAAACTTCAATCACAAACAGATTTTGAAGCATTTGTAGAAAGAAACTCCCTCATGGAGACACACATGGGAAATGACCTTTACACATGGACAAATAGAAGAAATGGTTTTTGCAACATAGCAGAGAAATTAGATAGATTTCTTTTCAAGGGAGATCTTAGCTCCTTCCCATTCAGCTTTGAAAGTAACATTCTACCAATATCAGGCTCAAATCACTTTCCAATCCAATTAGAAATTAAGGGGGAAAGAAAGTCAATCAACGTCCCTTCAAATTCAAAAAAATGTGGTTCAGAGATGAGAATTTAATGTCCCTTATTTAGAATTGGTGGGGTGAAGTATAGATAGAAGGATCAAAGATGTTTTTCTTAACAACAAAGTTGAAAATAGTAAAGAAACAATTGAAAACTTGGAACAAGAACAATTTCAAGAATATCTTTGAAGAAAAGAGAAACATCGAAGAACAACTAGAGAAACTAAATGAGGAAGTATTGGTGACAAGAATGGATGACATAAAATTTAAGATGGAAAAAGAGTTTCTAAATAAACAAGAGGATATTTTAGCAAAGGAGGAAATATATTGGAGACAAAAGTCTCAAGAGTTATGGATTAGAGAAGGAGACCAAAATACAAAATATTTTCATAATGCAACAAAAGCTAGAAGGGAAGCCAACAAAATCTCACACATCAAGATAGTAGATGGAAGAAATTTAGAAAAAATGGAGGAAATTATTACTCAAATAGTTAACTTCTTTCAAAATCTACTTAACAACTGGAATGATTCAAGGAGAGAGGAACAACATCAAATATTGACAAACATTCCAAAACTAGTGACAGAATATCAAAATAAGATGTTTTCGAAGAGGTTCACAGAAGATGAGATCATAGTAGCTTTATTCCAGCTTCACCTAGATAAGGCCTCGGGACCTGTAAGCATAAAAACCACACACAACCTCCACGGGGACCCCTATGATGATTCAAATCCTTGTCACATACATGTAAGCATGAAATAAAGTCCTTTAAGCAGCGAGCCTCTTGATGACGTGTCCTCTTTTCTTGTCTTGTGTTGTTTGTTCTTTCTCGATTTCTCTCCTCCTTGTTCGCGACGTTTTTTGACACTTGTTGACTTGCATCTTCTGAGCTTTCAACCTTGCTCCTAAGCCTTGTGAGTGTCTTGTAGATGAGTTTTCACCTTTCCCCTTTGCCTTTCATTTAGTGCACCTCCTAGAAGCCTTCTAGAGGTCTTTCAATCCATCTCACACTTTTGGTTTTTAGTTCTGCTCAACCAATCCAAATCTCCCCCTATTATTTCAAGATCTCCACCAGAAGGTCCTACAGATGCAAGTGGAGATTTGGATTCTTCCACATGACATACCTATTTCTTGATGCAGAACCCATCCTTTTCTTCTCTTCTTGTATCTCCTAGCCTATTTTTCTGCATCTGACCCTGTCCAGCCTGAATCTACCTCAGGTGACCTAGGGTCACTCCCTAGGTGACTCTATTGGAAAAAGGGGCATCCCTGTCTTTTTCGTAGCTGCAAAAAAACTCAAGTTTCTCACTTGTTTTTGCTTTGTTTTCACCCATTTTTCTTTCTATTTGCGTGATTTTTGATCCCTAATATAGAGTTAACTATTTCATGCACCCACATATGCATAATTAGCTCTATTTGATCTAAAATTAAAACTTTAATCAATCTCATGCATTCCCAAACCTTCATTTCTTCTTAAGTGATAAGCTATCATTGTTGCATCACTCCCTAATCAGCTGAGTTCATTGGGTAATCAACCTTGCTAACTCATCAATCAAATGAGTTAACTCTTCAATCAATCCCTTCTTCTAAACCTATAAATACCCCCCTCGCTCAAGTACAAAGGGAGGCAAACTCATTGTGCACACAACTCTTGCCAATTTTTGCTCTCCAACTTAGCATTCAAATGCTCTCATAGGATGAGGGTGCCTTTTTCTTTATTTGTTCAACCAAGCAATGCTACGTTGCTTCATTCTATGCCATTATGCTCAATCCAAACTCTCATTGAGCTCATACAAGCTTCAACAAAGCTTCTTTCTACTTCTTTGAGTCATTTTGTTGTCAAGAGGATCACCCGCTGCCACAAGGATTCGAGTTGCCAATTACAAGGATTATTGAGGGTAGTGGAGTGAACAAATCTTCATTTCTTCTAGGTTACTTCATTGTTTTTGCTTAGTTCATAGTAATTAGATAATCAGATTTGCTCTTGGGAACAGTAAAACATTACTTTTTACCTTGATAGTTAGATATTGCATGTTAGATTAATCTCTTTCATATTTCTAGATCTAGATTGTTAGAAGAAGCATTTCCCCTTTTCTTTAGGATAGATTACATTAAAATCATCAAAAACCTAAAAAACATAGGTTAACTTTGCAATAGAAAGTTATAGAAGATTTCACACATATTTCCTTTTCATAGATTAGAAGCACTTTTATTTCTAAAATACTCTAAAAAATACCAAAAAGAATGTTTTGCATATCATTTAGTTTGCATGCATATAGAAACCCTAGAATAGATAAAATTGCAAACCCTTGATTCCATCATGAGGTAATCACAGTTAAATGATCCAACCAAACCCTTGGTCACATCACAAGGTAGAACATAATTCAAACCCTAGGTCAACAAAACCCTAGGTCAAAAATCTAGATCTAGTTAAGGTTAGTAATCACACATATACCTCTATCATGATTCACAAATGTGTTTAGGAGTGAGAGGAGAGTGGGTGAGGGCCATCCATGATGAGATCGTGGAGTTACATCCACGACCACAACAAGAAACATTTGTTCTACCACAAGGAGACTCATTTGTCCTCTTGTTGTTAGAAGAAACTAGACAATTATTCCTTCGAGATATTGAAATAGTAGAAGCCACCAACGAAAACAATTATTTACCTAGACAAAGGTGGAATCTAAGGAATCCAAACAAGAGAAGAGAAACTAGTGACCCTTCGAGTCATAAGGTTATCTCAATGACAACAACAATTGAATGAGACATACAACTAAGCACACAACAACAAAGGCCACATAACTTGCTGACTCCTCTCCGCGAAGTACAACTCTCCAACGAGCCAGACCCCTATAGTGTCTTGCCTCCTCTCGACTAGCTACTTCCACATGGGCAAGAGTGACGTGAAAGATCACCCTGTGGCAAGGAGGGAAGGGTCCGTCTGCTTGCCAAAATCCAACCTGACAGCCCCAGGTAACTGGAGTCAGAATTTTGAGCGTACATATTGTGGTGAACCCGGTTTTGTAGTTTGCATTCATATTGCAAAATGTCTCAAAACTCTTAAACACTTAAAAAACATTCTTTCACTACTTTTTATAGCCGCTTCGACTTCCATCGTTTGCACCATCATCTGTTCCATTTATTCTGTGGTGTCTATGGCACCCCCGAATATGACAGAACCTGACTTAAACCAAGGGAACATTCCCTTAACAGAACCAAAAACTCCTTCCTTTGATAGGTATGTGCTGTCACATCCTGATGCGCCAATCACCAATTATTATAACTACAAACACTCTGATTATGAACAAGATCAAAGAGAATCTAGGCATTCTCTATCTTTCAATAACCTAGCATGGGAAAACAAATTGGCCATACCAAATGCACCACATAAAGCTAGAAGGACAAGGTCAAAGATACATCGACTTGAACAACCTTCCACAAGCACATTGAATACTCACCTTAATGAGGAGGTTAAAAGGTTGGAAAAATTTCTACAAGAAACCAAAGATGATCAAGAGGCATTGAGAATTGCCTTATAAGAAGAATAAAAAGAAAACACCGCACACGAGGAAGCACATCACTATGAAAATATTTGAAGAGAACATCATAGAAATGAGGAAACCCCTAGAGCTGCCACTCCTGTTGATTTAATCACAACTCTAGTGTAAAGAATCAGAATCCTGGAAGTAGAATGTTGATGCATAAATATGTGGGTTTAATCTAGCAGCAACATGGGAAGTTTCTAAGATGTGGGATTGACCCTAGAAACAACCTCCAGATTTTAGGGAAGCTGGCTCTTCTGCCCTTCAATGGGGTTTTAAGAAAAGGTTAGAAGGAAAATAAGATTACATATACAATATTAAAATCCAATCCCTAAGGAGATGCACTAGATTAAAATAACTACCCAGTTGCACAGTGTTAACATTGTAAGATTTAACTGGAAATTAAAGAGCAAAATGCATGATTAAACCTAGTTTGTTAACAGATAAATAGAGTCAAAAGAAATAAAGAAATTGGAAATAAGAAACAGAGAGTAGATTTAGATATGCACAGAACAATGCTTCTTTATTTGAATGAAGAATAATTACAGAGGCAGGAATTTGCACAAAGTAAAAATATTACATTCTCATGAAAGAGAGACTGCTAAGGCAAGAAGAAAAACATCCGTCTGCTACTCTAAAACTCTGATATGTATATGTAAACTTCTGAAGAACTCCTTGAAACTGACCTGGATCTGACTATTGAAAGCCCAAAAACTAAAAGAAAATATCTTCACCACTCAAGAAATTCCAACTTAAAACTCAAGAAATCCAACACAAAATTTGGCAATGAACTGGCTATGTAACTAATTTTACAATTGAAATGGCAACTGAAAATATCTATTTCTGCCTCCATTCTTTACCAATGTGAGAAAATAATTCCCATTGCCTCCATATTGCATGCCAGTGAAAAATAAAGAGGTTGCCATGAGAAGTTAGGGTTGCCTCTCTTTTAACTTCCCGTGAATAGTGGGATGGAGTCAAAATATTAATAAAACATTAATTTACTTTCCCTTGCTGTAGCTTTCATTATGTGAGGCAAAAAGAGTCTTTTAATAAAAGCTTTACTTCCTCACGATGGGACCCACCAACTTCATAAGACTTAGCATTAATAAAGACTTATTTAATAATATCTTCACCTGTGAGTTCTTAAAATAAATGAAACTCCCTTACATTTATTTAATTGGTTCTCAGCTTTAAAGGAGGGCCCACATGACACATTAATATTTTATATGAGCCCCATCCAAAATAAAAATGAAAGACAAGTTAACTTGCTTTGGCTTGATCCACATGGAATTCTCTACATCTTTCTTTTTGGTTGTCATCAGCACTACTCCCACATGGTGGCTTCTAGGTCTTCTTGAGCTACTTTCTTGCATCTCTCTTCCTGACATCTGGCAGCCTCCGCTGCAAGATTTGTCTTTGAGTGCAAGCCATTGATCTTTCTACATCTACGATGGTTGTAGATCAAAATTTGAAACCCTAAAATCTATGTTTACTTTTCCTCAAAGAACAATAAACACAGAAGGCTTGAAAAGAATCATAATCTTATATAAATGCCATGCATAAAAAATTTTGAAATGATGGGAAAAATTGCACAACGGTTGTTGGCGACTAACTGGGTAAATGGGCCTACCCATCATGAACTCCAGAATCTCTTGTTTAAAGACCTGAAGCCTATCCATTGGGCAAATAGAGTCATAATACTCTGAAACTAAAACATCATGAAATTGAAGACACATCTAAACCTGAAGATGGATGAAACTGAAATTGAAACACTGTCGACATGAACATACCCATGACTAAAACTGGCTGATCACTGATCACTGATTCTGAGACATGACTGAACCATTGACTGAAGCATTATCCTTCATAGTAGCAACCGGAACTTATTGAGAGCAACAACTAAACTGAAATTGAAATCCTAATGTTGTTGTGCAACTTATTCTAAAAACTGAAACTAAATTACTGATTACTAAAACACACAGGGACATGCCCATTCACCGGGACAGCAAAGTAACTACCATATATGATGATTCTTCTCCAACGAATCCTCAGCAAACTGAAAATGAACCATACCAACTATATGAAGAAATATAGCAAGATTTTGTACCTTTTTACTTCTCTGCACTCCAGAGAGTCTCTCTTTGCTTCAAAACACTAGTCAGGCTGATCAACATGTTGTTCCCACTTCAGAGGAGGGTAGGAAAGGGAAATCAACTATCTGAGCTCATTCCTTTGCTTGCATTCGATAGCTTCCATCAATAAGACTCCATCAGTCAGCAATTTGTTATATCTTCTTACAAGCTCATAACTCAAGATAGCATCAAAATGAGGTATGTAGGTGACAATACTACCCATAATGGTCTTGAATCTGATTGGAAATCCTTGGTGCAAGAAGAAAGATGTAGAATCTAACTCAGTTTGTGACATTGCATGTGACTCTTTATTCTTCCAGTTGTCTCTTTGGACCTCATCACCTGGTAGTTGTGAATCTTCATCAAAACGAAGAGTATAACCATTTTCCAGAATGGAAAACAAATCAGCTCTTACACTCTTGTGTCTTTCAAACTCATTTTCATGATTTGCTATAGGAGGCCTTGTAAATGAACCTTGCACTTTCTCAATTGTAGGATCTTCCTCATCTAGAAGCTAGTAGCCTTGTTACAAAACTGAGAACAAATCCTTGTCATGCTGTCCCTCATGTTGCTCATGTACCTTTGTGATATCTCCTTCCAAATGTGAAACTTCATTGCAGAAATAAAGACATTCACCTTTTGTAGATTCTAGAATTTCCTTTGCAACTTCTTCCTCAAGATGAAGCACAGACTGTTCATCATTTCTTATCCAGTACTTTTTAGCTTCAAAACCACTCTTGAAGTACCTTTCAACTTCTAGAAGCATCACCTCATCAGCATCTTATGAATCTTCCTCATCACTTGAATACTCAAGATCACAAAGACACACTAAATAGGCAAGGGCCATCTCTGTTCTTGTATCTTGATCTTTGAAACTTGATTCCTCGTTTATATCAAAGTGATAGAGAACCTGATCTATAACTTCTATGGATTGATTTGCAACTATAGAGCCTTGTAACGTATAATTATGAAGATTATTGGGTCTTTTCTAGCTATATTCAGATTGCTATTCATACAGACTTAGGCGCATAAAAATTAGATCAACATTATACATGGCTTGATCTTTTAGGTCATTCAGTTCATGGGAGAGGGTTTTTATCAGTTCTTTCATAGCACTCATCTCCTCTTCATGATTTGACAAATTAGCAGGGAGGGTGGGTGGATTAGAATAGGCATACATTTGACTGCAAGAAAGAGACTAGGACAAGTTATTTGCATGAGGCATCAGCTGTTTTAAGGGCAGTGGAGGTAGTTTACCAGACACTATGAGATTACTTGCAGCCTTAATAGAAAGATCATATGACTGAGGTAGAGTTTCACCTCCTAAAGATTGTATCATCACAGATATCTCAGGGTCTAAAGCCTTTAAATAATAAAAAAATGCAAAGACTGGAGATGGATTGATATCAACAAAGAATTTCTTCCATACCTTGTCAAATGTTGAATTGAAATCATGTATGGGTTCCACAGGATGCCTCTTGATGGTGATGAGATTCTAAGTGAGAGAGCTAACATCTGTTCTTTCTCTAAACTGATTGTAGGTGAGCCCACCAAGTTGATCCCATCTGGTGATTGAATCGGGCTCTAAACTTCTGTACTATTCTTTTGCTTTTCCTTTGAGGGATGATGCAAGCAACAAGAGAGCATGATTCTCAGTTGTGACATTATGGATGGAGCATAAACTGGCTACATCCTGAATGTGATCTATAGGACAAACAGATCCATCTCCAAGAAAGTGAGGCAATGTCTTCCATGCTGAGTCACAAAAGGTAGATCTCTTTGAATATTTGGATGCACATAAATACCAGGGGTTGCCATGGTCAGCAGAAGTAAAGATCTGAGAAAGATTCACCAATAAAGTCACCAGATGGATGATTCATGCTCCAATGAGCAGATATTTCTATGATTTACCACCAAAACCACAGAATACAGGGCAAAGATTCAAGAAAAAAAAAGACCTAAGTCTTTGAATCTAGTCCCACCATGGTCACCAAAAACTGTTGATGCATAAATCTGTGGGTTTAATCTAGCAGCAACACGAGAAGTTTCTGAGATGTGGGATTGACCCCAGAAACAACCTCCAATTTTTAGGGAAGCTAGCTCTTCCACCCTTCAATGGGGTTTTAAGAAAAGGTTAGAAGGAAAACAAGATTATAGATACAATATTAAAATCTAATCCCTAAGGTGATGCACTAAATTAAAATAACTACCTAGTTGCACAGTGTTAACCTTGTAAGTTTTAACTAGAAATTAAAGAGAAAAATGCATGATTAAACCTAGTTTGTAAATAGATTAAACAGAGTCAAAAGAAATAGGGAAATTGGAAACAAGAAACAAAAAGTAGATTCAGATATGCACAAAACAATGCTTCTTTATTTGAATGAAGAACAATACAGAAGCAGGAATTTGCACAAAGTAAAAATATTACATTCTCATGAAAGAGAGACTGCTAAGGCAAGAAGAAAAACATCTGTCTACTGCTCTAAAAGTCTGATATGTATATGTAAACTTCTAAAGAAATCCTTGAAACTGACTCGGATCTGACTATTTAAAGCCTAAAAACTAAAAGAAATATTTTCACCGCTCAAGAAATCCCAACTGAAAACTCAAGAAATCCGACACAAAATCCAGCAATAAACTGGCTATGTAACTGATTTTGCAACTAAAACAGCAACTAAAATTGTGGCTGAAAATATCTATTTTTGCCTCCATTCTTTACCAGTGTGAGAAAATAATTCCCGCCACCTCCATCTTGCTTGCTAGTGAAAAATAAAGAGGCTATCATGAGAAGTTAGGGTTGCCTCTCTTTTAAATTCCTGTGAATAGTGGGATGGAGTCAAAATATTAATAAAGCATTGATTTACTTTCCCTTGTTGTAGCTTTCTTTATGTGAGGCAAAAAGAGTCTTTTAATAAAAGCCTTACTTCCTCACGAGGTACCCACCAACTTCATAAGA
Organism: Cunninghamia lanceolata; assembly: GCA_027924645.1. Lineage (NCBI taxonomy): Eukaryota > Viridiplantae > Streptophyta > Pinopsida > Cupressales > Cupressaceae > Cunninghamia > Cunninghamia lanceolata. The sequence goes on along the minus strand of BSBN01000877.1, from coordinate 3,009,446 downwards.
ATTAGCATTAATAAAGACTTATTTAATAATATCTTCACCTGTGAGTTCTTAAAACAAATGAAACTCCCTTACATTTATTTAATTGATTCTCAGCTTTAAAGGAGGGCCCACGTGACACATTAATATTTTAATGAGCCCCATCCAAAAGAAAAATTAAAGACAAGTTAACTTGCTTTAGCTTGATCCATGTGGACTTCTCCACATCTTTCTTTTTGGTTCTCATCAGTGTTGCTCCCATGTGGTGGCTTCTAGGTCTTCTTGAGCTACTTTCTTACATCTCTCTTCCTGACATCTAGCAGCCTCCACTACAAGCTTTGCCTTTGAGCGCAAGCCATTGATCTTTCTGCATCTACGGTGGTTGTAGATCAAAATTTGAAACACTAAAATCTATATTTACTTTTCCTCGAAGAATAATAAACACGAAAGGCTTAAAAAGAATTAGAATCTTATATAAATGCCATGCATCAAAATTTTTGAAATGATGGGCAAAATTGTACAACACAGAACAAGCTGTTCCAGAAAGAAGACTCAAGTCTTATAAATAGGACCAGGGGATATCTCAAAATCCCCCCTACCTCAATTATTATTCATGACATGCTAGTAATGGCACTTGTCTAAATGGGAACCCTCCTATTCAAAACAATCCAACAAATCTGACAATGGGTTATAGAAACCCACACATAGGGTTATTACTAACAACCCCACAATCTCAAAGTGCCTTTTTAGGAACATATCTTGAATATCTAAAAGAACCTTTCGACCAAAAAATAAGAAGTGTGCAACTACCTCAGCTATTGCCAGATCTCTTGAAGTTCAGAGGGGAAGGAGATCCAAATTCACACATTAAAGCCTATACCACGGCCACAAGAGAACAGCTCCCTTTGGATGGGGTCATAGCAAAGATCTTCTCGAAAACTCTTGAAGGCATCGCTTTGGATTGGTATTATCATCCCCAAGAAGCTTCAATCCATTCATTCAGACAATTAATTGGAGAGTTTATCATGGCATTCAACATGAACAAACTCATTAAAATAGAGATCAGAGAATTCCTCACAATGAAACAAGAACCAAATGAATCTGTAGTACACTTTGTCACCTGATGAAGGCAAGTCCTCTATTCTTCAACTAGTGCTCCAAACATGGATCATTGAGAATTGTGTGATATCTTCTTGTATGCCCTTAACAAAGACATGAGAGAAGATGTCCAAAAATTGCCATACAAATCCTACGAAGAGGCATTGGAAAGTGCTTTGAGAATCAATCAAGCCGCCATCGACAGTGGTAGAAAAGTCTATGGTTCAAATGGAAAGCTAATAAAGGAAGACACAAGAAACAACACCTTTGTCTTAAAAATCCTCAAAAACAATAGGAGTGCAACCGCAGATGAGGTGATAGATCAACCCCAATCAAGAAGATAAAAGATGATTACAGTGGGAGAGATTATTATCCACCTAACGTAAATGCCATAGATAGACCTAGAAACAATGGGTACTATCCTCGAGACAACTATCAAAGTTGGAACCACACCAGAAACGAGAACGGAAATGACAAAAGATATGAGAGACCCCCATATGAGTTCAACCAATTTTGTTCTTTTCATAGAACAAAGGGGCGTAGCACAGAATCTATTAGGGAATATAATAGGTTCATAGCAAGACTACTAGAAGACCAACAACGTTTGTTCATAGAAATGTTCTTAAACCCATAGGAGGTCACGCCAGATAACAAAGATACAAGACAAAATCAAGCTCCCATAGCACCACAAAATGCAAACATGAGAATTTATTAGGACCTGTTCCTTTCGTACAAAGATATAGAAATGACAAACCAAAACAAAACAACATAGAGTAATAACCCCGAAATCCCACCACAACTAGGACAAAAAGGAGAAACTAGGTTGATGGGATTAATCAAGATTATGCATAATAAAGAAGAAGAGGAAGATCATGAGGAAGAAAATGAGCAAAAAGAAGCATACAAAGGTATCATTTTGGTAGTAGAACTGATACCAACTCCAATTAGACCTTACGACCTCATAGAAGATCTAAAGAAAATGTATGCTGACATTTTGTTCATTGATTTACTTAGGAACTCCCCTTCACATTGCTCAGCTTTACCAATAGTGATAGGTTTAAAATACCTCGACCAAATTATGCCACCACCTAGTGAGAAAATCAATCACATGGACTATGATCTCAACCCACTCAACTCAGAACTCAAGGATCTAGGTTTTTTCTTTGATTTACAACAAATGCCCTTTGAGGCAGAGTTGACTAAGAAAGGGAACCCCACACTATATCTTCAAGTATGGATCTATGATACGTGTATTCAACAAACATTAATCGACAATGGGGCTGCAGTGAATATAGTTCCTTTCTCCCTTTTAGAGAGGATGGTATATGGAAACGCTAACATCACCGCCTCACGAGATACTCTAAGCGGATATAATAATCTAAAAGCTGCAACCATAGGCAAAATTACCCTTCTAGTGAATTTGGGACCCAAAACCATTCCAACCACTTTCTATGTCATAGATAAGGACATAGGATATGACTTGATTCTTGGAAGGCCATGGATACATAGAATGAAGGCTATGCCATCCACTTTGTTCCAAGAGGTTCAATTTTTACACCTAGGGAAAGTATATGTCGCATAGGGAGATCCAAAAACTTTCAACATGTTAAAGTCAAATATATCAAACAAATGCATAGGTATTCCCATAGACTATGAAATCCCTACCAACAAGTTAACCATTCCAAATCCTACACAGTCAATATTCATCAAACAAATGGAAATCCTAGAAAAGACCATAAACACTGTAGAGATAAAAAACTTAGAGAATGAGTTGTTACCAAAACAAAAGGGAATGGTTCCCAAGGATAAAACTATTGAGATCATGGAGTTGATCAAATGGGATGGACCACTCCAATTCCCCTAGAAATACTCATGATCAACATCGAAGAGGCCTATAAACTCTTCCCTTGCATGGGGGAGAAGCCTCATAGAACTGAAGGACTAGTGTTTCAAATCACTACATTAGATCTGAGAAATGCAGACCCACATGCTTTCTCAGATGCAGAGGAATACATAATGGAAGATTCATATCAACCTATGATACCCATGGAAGAAGCGCATTCCATTGATAATGAATCAACCAATGCTACATGGATGTTGCCCATGATGTTTATGCTATCCAAACCATAGTAAAATCCAACCACCTTCACCTCGGTTCCATTAAATAAACTCAGTGAATGGGAGGCACCTCTAGTTCAAATAGAAATGGTTGAGAGACTACCTGATGAAGATGAAGAAAGCGAAGGTATCTTTCACAGAGAGTGGAAGATGAGGGTGACAATTGGAGTTGATGACCCTGTCATTTTCAAACTCCCAAAAAGTTATATCAAATATGGGCCATGGACTTGAGACTAGAACCTAATGGGAGAACAAGCATAAGCTTTATTCCTCCTGATGAGCAAAGAGAGCCACAAACTCCTCTTGGGCTATTCCAATTCTAGCAAAGAATCCAAGAGAGACTAGAGGTGAAGGCCTACATGCAAGAATAATTCAACCTATTAGCAAAGCTATTGAATTGCGATAGAGTCCTGTATTGGACTCCCTCTCATCAACATGCCTTTGGAGACCTACTTTGTCTCACAATGCCAAGAGAAGCCACTAAATTGACAATAATAGATTCAAATAATAAGCCCTACAGAATAGGAGAACTTGTCCTAAGAAGAGATAGCATGAAGAATAAGAAAAGAAGACGAAAAAGGACTTTTTTAGAAGACTGGAAAGGTCCTTACATGGTTAAAGAAGATGTCAGAAACAATGCTTATCTCTGTAGGAGTCAAGGACAACACTAAGAGGGGGGCTAAATCAGTGTTGTGTGAATTTTCAAATCTTTTTGCAAACTTTAACTCTCAAAACACAAGGAGAGAAATATATCATTGATTTGATAAACACATATGCACATGACTGAGAATGAATAAAGAGAACAAAACCTCATGAGTAAATCATACACACACAGAGAAGATTATGAAACAAGATTTGCATGAGTGGAAAACCCTCCAGGGGTAGAAAAACCACTCCAAAACTACCTCACTGGCTTTATAAAAAATCTCACTGATTACAATGTTTAGAAGCACCAACTTCAAGGAGCACCAACTTCAAGGAGCACTAACCCCTAATATAGAACAAACTGAAAACAAGAACTCAGAGGGTTTCCCTGTTTCAATACAAAACACTTCTTCTTCCACATGTGTCTATCAAATGATCATTCTTCTCATCAACCCAAATCATATACAAAACTCATATGAATTTTCTCTTCAAGAGGATATTCAAAATAATCAATCTTGTATTCTGATCCACTCAACAACAACACTGATCAATCCACCTATGAAGCCTATATATATGAAATGACTTTCCACATTCTTTATAATCATTTTCATCTTCTCTTAATGAAGAACCTACAAACAAAAACTTTTCACCTTCTCTTTGCAAATTTTCTTCTTTCAAAAAATCAAAACCCTTTCATCTACAATAATAAAAAGTTCAAGGAATCCAAACACCAATCCATCTGCAAGAAGAAAATCTTATTCACAAAATAAATGATAAAAAAAACATTTTCTCCCTTGAAAGATTCATCTTCTCTGCAAAAGAAAATGTTCAAAAAATTTCTTTCAAAAAAGATATTCAATTTCCAAAACAAATATCCTTGATATTATTCTATCTCCAAATTTATCTTCATCTGTAAAAAAAAACAAATCAAGTCTCCTCAAAAAAATAATAGTTCAAGAAAAACTTCAATCAATTCCCTCCATAAAAATCATGAATGATTTCCACCATTTTTTTTTCTCTTCATAAAAAATCCGTTCATCTTTCATATCAATTTATTAATCTGCCCTCATATCCATCTTTCTATTTTCTTGTCTCTGCAAAAAAAACTTCAATGGACTTAAATCCATTAATCCATTATTCATCTCCAAGAGAACAAAAGAAATCAAAAAAAATTCCAAAAAGATCCCTTTGAAAAATCTCCTTCATATAATTTGATTTTATAGAAAGATACCTTTTTGAAGGCCTATAAAATAATATATAAAAAAAAGTTTCTAAGTTTAATATCACAATTCCTTAAAAAACTATGAATCTTTTTGAAACAAATTCGATGCATATTAGTGACTAATAAAAGTCTAAGTTATATTAACTCCCCTTTTGAGTATGCATCGGGCCCTTCAAAAAAAACATTATAAACTTGAGGTAAACTCTCCTTAAAAGGCATTGGGTCCTATGATAGCATTTGAAATGCTTTTTGGCACTTTCAAAACATTTAAACAAAACTGATGATATATAATTTCTGCCACCATTATTAGATTGGGACAAGGTGAAAGGGGTGGATGGGGCCGATTGCCCATGATACTTACATCCTCCAAGTTGTCACTTAAGTGATGGTTACCTGCGATAGCAGGTCAACTAAATGTCATAACATAAAGTGCAAATATGTATGACATATGATATGAAGACTAATTCTTAGTGATGTAAACATAGAGATTTTAGATTTGTATTGATCTTTTAGTCTAGACTCTATGACATCTTATGTGAATCATTGTTATATCAAGAACCATGAGAGGATAAGAGAACTTTGTTATCATAAAGGATAATAAATAGGTCCTGAGCAAACCTCAACATGAGTATTATAACCTTTGCCACTAAACCTTTTATTTCTGCCAACAATACATTCCTTCTTGAACAAAGCATTCTGATCTTACAAGAACTACAAACATATCCTTGAGAGAATGAATAACTTTCTTATATGAACCCTTTGTATATGAACAAATCCATCATGATCAACCACACTTTTAATGTCCATGTAAACAACATGACTTTAATATGACACCTCTGTTGTTCCACATAATGATGTGTTGATCCACCTTGAGACAAACTTGAAGATATCCTGATTGAAGTTTGAACCAAACTTATCAAGTGTTTTGAGAATTACCAAATAAACTTATCATGATTATGATCACCTGTAAACAACTCTTGAATCATCATCACAAAGAAACTCTTGAACAAGAATGATATCTTGAACTCCTGAAATGAACATCTGACATGAAGACCATACCAAACAAGTCCTGTCAAAAACAACAAGAATATCCTGCAACAATAACATCCAAATTTGTGATATCATCTTGCCAAACTCCTGATGATGAAATATCTGAAACAAATTCCTAATCATTATTTCAAATATCAATACCATGAGAATCGGGGAACCAAGTAAGTAACCTTATCACACTTTATCAATCAACCTTACATCATGAATAAAAACATCATTGACAAACTATACTACACCTTTTTGACATCAATGACAATCAGTCACCATCAATCTCTTGTGCACAATGGAGGGAGAAGAATTTGTCAAAACCATCAATGCCTTTCACCTCAAGAAATATTATGTCTAAAAACCAAAAAACTCATAAAACATAAAAATACAAAAAAATTATAAAAAAATAAAAAATGTCAAAAATAATTTGTTTCTTGCATTTTTCTATTATTCTGCTTATCTTGCATTACTTTCAGTGACTTGCTCTTGTGCTATTTTCTTTTCAGTAAAGAGTCTAATGTTTCCTAGATATGTGTCATCCTTACAAGACCTAGAGATTCCTCATTTCCACAATTGCCATTATCCCCCTTCATTCCCAATGATTCTAATCAAAACCTAGCTCTTAGCTTTGCACTGATCCCAGTCTTAATGAGTCAAGATGTTAGGTCTAAACAAAGTCAGTATTCAAACCTAAAGTGTTCAAAGGAATCTTGCAAGTAGACCTTCCTAATTCTTCCCTAGTAGTAGAGAAGTCCAACTAGACTACAAAAACTTTAGGTGGTGCTCAACCCCTTATCTTTCTTGGAAAAAAAAAAGTCAGGAAGATTAGAACTCTAAATGAAGCAATCTAAGATACAAGTGAATAAAAAAATGAGTGATCAAAATAAGAGTATTGAAAAAGTGAGAATTGAAAAATCAAAGTATCATATGTCAAAGTTCCAAAAGCATTCATTTCTTGAAAAGTCAAAATCCAAAAAAAAATGAGAAAAATCAAGTGAGGAAAATACAAAAAAAAAGCAAAAAAAGAGAGATACAAAAAAAAAATTGAAAGAGAGAAGATTGTTGAATGTCTATACTCTTGGGTGGAGATCAGTCTAAGCTCGAAGCCTCAAGGGCAACATTCTAATAGAGAAAGAGAGGTACAAAGCACACACACGCTCTAGCTGAGCAAAACCAAAGAGTCTAATAGTCTCTAGGATCATCTTCTATCTAGGGACCCTTGTTCTATTCCATTTTTCCTTTACCCCAAGTCTACTTTTCCTGCCATCTATGATCTAAGTCTAGAGAACACCTATAAAACTTGCTACTTGTCTGAAGTTGAAAGCTTATCAATTTGTCTTATCTAGATAAGGATCAGTGTTTAGCCTTTAGCAAAGTCTAGAAATCATAAATGCTCCATAATTCATTCCCACTCCCCACTTGAGTTTTTCCATATCTTATCTCACAACCTTGAATAGGTCTCTTATATCAGGACAACTCGCAATCCCTTGAATTAGAAATCATATTTAAGAGTAGTCACATTGTTCATTCCATATTGTATTCATGCCAAAAATTAGAAAAAGAGTCCCAAAGAAATAAAGTCAAATGTCATATCTCATGACATTCAATAAGTGTAGAAGTTTCATTTCAGCATTTCTTTTGTTCTTGCATTATCATATCGTAAACTACATCTCATATATATGTCATACAAAACTACAAAAATATGTCATTGTTATCATACTTGCATTGTTAAAAGAGTTGAAAAGGTCAAACATAATCAAAAAGTTCCAAAACTTCCAAACATGCACAAGAGATGAGTACAGAATTCGATAAGAGAAAAACTATAAGAGGATAAAGTTTTATAGATACATCCAAAGTTTACATATACAAGGGTATCAAAGAGCTAAGACAAAATGCTCTCGAGAGAAGTAAAGGCTCCCCATGCAAGGGGGCACCAAATTTTTTTTAAAAAGCAAGTCAATGGTGTTTCCCGCCAACAAAACCCTTAGGACTTCGGCTCCTCCATCTACGAGTACCACTAGTCACCCCATGAGACATGTGAGAATGAGGTGCTCTACTCTAAGCATGTGACTGTGAAGGCCCCGGCATGTTAGCATCACATCATCCAAAATTAAGGCGAGCCATCTCTCAGAGTACCCAGTTCTCATCCTTAAGCATGTCAATCTGGGTCTTCAACTCTGTAGTTATCTGGCACCCATGGTAGACAGGAGCAAAAATGTCAATGTGTCACCCCGTAGTAGGGGGTACACCAGGATCATCTAAAAGATGATCATGAGTCATCCTAGTGAAGGGAGAAGCTTATCCAACATTGAACTCATGAACGAAGTCCCTCCACTCTCTAACATTGCCTGAAATAGAAAATCAAAAGAAGACCAAGTCAGTTCCACATGAAAAGAGAAAGGACAAAACAATTGAGACAAATAGATGAAAACTTATGTGGATCACCAGGCTGCCAATCAGGGTCAAACTGACACATCACCTCACTGAATGAGGAGGTCGAGGAACAACAGGAGGACCCTCAAGGATATTAGGAACATCATCTGAATCATCAATATTGTCAAAATCCTCAAGAAGGGCCTCATCTAACAAATTATCATTATCTAGAATGTAGTCCTCATCAGTGGACTCCGAGTCAACAATCACAATTAGAGATCAGGAAGGAGTACCTCCCCCTCCCCTTTGTCCTCCTCTAGAGACCCTAGTGATGAAGATGCCTAGAGTCAGATGAGTCCAAATGATGTTTCTTTGTCCAATCTTGCCCATCTCTTGAATAGTCCTATAACAAGTAGACACCGGGGGCAAGTCCTTAGGGACATCCTCGCCAAACTGTTGTAAGACATGGTCAACCTGATGAGCCTCAACTAGACCATTATGATCTATGATCTTAGATACCTCATGGAAATACTCTTTAATCTCACCATCTTGGGCCCAAGCCCCCTCCATGTTGTGATAAGGATCAAAGATCATGTCCTCATCAGTAAGAGTAGCAACAGTGGGTAAAGTAGCATCAAAGTGACCAACATGCATCCACCTCATTTCTCTCAGTAACCGTCTGTCTGGAAGTGGAATGAGCTTCTGGTAGGGCCTCATGTGCTCAAATATCCATGTCATGATCAAAGAAGAGTGGCTAAAGGCTAGAGCCCCTCACCGTGAAATCTGATAGAAATCTTTGTAAACCATCGCCAGGATGTTAGGTCCTCAAGTGTAGACTGTGCCCTCCTCCATCTCACAAATGATGGGTGCCCAACACCATCTTAGACGAGCTGAGGCCTTGTCTCATGATAGCCTCAAAGCAATCAAACCAATCAGGAACATCCTCAAGAGTGGGATACGGAGTCATGGCATAGAG